>JBBGZY010000523.1:1200000-1662500 GCA_037952925.1 Lithobates clamitans | reverse complement strand
AAATGGTTAAATGGATGGGTTTACTTCCGCTTTAAAGGTGCTATACTGCCAAAGTGTCAGAACTGCTCCATTAAATTCCCTTAGAAAGGCCCCCAAAAATAAAATAGTGGATTCTACTTATTCCCTACTTTACTTACTCAAGACAAAACTTTCTAGGTTAGAATAAAGTATGGTGTGTGCTATACTACGGACTTATTAACAACCTTACTAACACTGGCAAGATGTCATAATAAGTCCTCTCTAACCATAAACCATCATTTGTAATATCCGTACTATATTTTGTGTGAGGTAGTTGGATTGGACAGACACACGTCTCTGACAAGGGTAGATTAGGCTGATTTTTTTTTTTTTTTTTAAAGAGCTGATATGTGTGACTAAATATAACCCAGCAGCTGTTATGTGGTTCCTTCCATATATGTCTGGGCCCTTTAACCTCAAAGCTCCACTACACAGCAGATCATATTGTGAAGCTGAGCCATCCTCCAGAAACTGGTAAGTCTGTACACTGATTTATTTCATGGATCATTTTAATGTCCTAAGTGAAACATTTATTTCAACTCAAGATCATTCATTTGCAAGACACATTATTATGTATGTTTTCTTGAATTTCTATTTTATTTCTATGAAACTTATTACACTTATATTTTACTGATGGTCGATTTGTATGTAGTATGTAGTTTTGCCAGTTAGCAAAATGCACTTTATATGGCTGGTCACTGTGGTTCACACTTGAGCTTCTTCAAGCATTTGGGCTCTTTCCTATGGGTTGCAACATTTGTAGGCATTTGAGTGTTTTTATTTTTTTTATCTGAATGCAGCCTATTTACTTTTAGCAGCCCTGTACACACAGGTGCATACATATTCATAAACTAGTGTCATATTTAGATCAGTAAAAAAAAAAAAAAATGTTGCCTTACTGCTCTGTATTTCACACGTGAATATAAGCGTATGCATGTAAATCACACCTAACCTTTGAATGGTAGATTATATTTGCCATTCTGGGAGCTAGAAGAGTCTCTGTGCACATATATGCATGTGAACATGCACTATACGGTCCATACTCACTTTTTTTGCACTGGAAATTTTAGTCAAGAAGATCTGGAGCTCATACACTATATTGTCAAAAGTATTGGGATGCCTGAACCAAACTCCAAACTCGCTCATTCATGTCTTTATGGACCTTGTTTTGTGCACTGGTCCAAATCATTTGGTGGAGGGGGGGATTATGGTGTGGGGTTGTTTTTCAGGGGTTGATCTTGGCCTCTTAGTTCCAAGTAAGGGAATTCTTAAGGCGTCAGCATACCAAGACATTTTGGACAAATTAATGCTCCCAACTTTGTGGGAACAGTTTGGGGATGGCCCCTTCCTGTTCCAACATGACTGCACTCCAGTGCACAAAGCAAGGTCCATAAGGATATGGATGAGTGAGTTTGGGGTGGAGAAACTGAACTAGCCTGCACAGAGCCCTGACCTCAACCCGATAGAACACCTTTGGGATGAACGAGAGAGGAGACTGCGAGCCAGGCCTTCTCATGCACATCAGTGCCTGACCTCGCAAATGCGCTTCTGGAAGAATGGTCAAACATTCCCCTAGACACAATCCTAAACCTTGTGGACAGTCTTCCCAAAAGATATGAAGTTGTTATATCTGCAAAGGGTGTGCCACCTCAATATTGAATGCTACGGACTAAGACTGGGATGCCATTAAAGTTCATGTGCGTGTAAAAGCAGATGTCCCAATACTTTTGACAATATAGTGTATCAGTACTGTATACAAGCACTCTTTTTGGAGTTTTTTTTTATGCTCATTTGTACGTGCATTTTTTGAGAATTTTCAAGCTTGAGTATTTTAGTTTTAAGCAATGGAAAGCTATTTACTAAGGAAAGGAGAGGCAAAAAATTGTGCAAAAAAAACAAACAAAAAAAAACAAAGCATGTTTTCAGGGGCTTCCATATAGAGACCAAACCCTGTGACTCTGCCGTAGAGAGGCTCAGTTACTTTTTCCAGCTTCAAGCAACATGACACTTAGGTGTGAGTGGGCACCACTGAATATAATGGCAATCTCAATGATGAGTGTTGAAGTGCTTTGGGAAATGTTCTTCAAATCACTCAGGTGTGAACGGGACATTTTCCAGTTATATATACAAATAAGTCTTACTCAAAAAGGAGTTTTTTTGTTTTTTTTTTAATAACGAGAATTAATTTGAATTCACTTTGCTGAAGTCAGGCCAGTACAAGATGAATTCTGGTTGCTCTGGGTTACTGCACATAAAAGCTAAACATTCAGAACAACTTTCTGAATAAAGCTGTATGTGTCCATAAGTGTAGCTGTGTATGTGAACATCTGTGAAGAATTCTAGCCTGTCTATGATGATATTTCTTCCATAGTCTCCACAATTACCGTGGCATCTGGATCCAGCTGTGGTCTGCACCATGCCAGGAATGGTTACTACAACTCTAACTGATCTGAACCCCGAATGTCTTCTGCATTTGTTTTCCTTCTTGGATAAGGACAGTAAGAAATGCCTGTCACAAACATGTCACAAGTTGATGGATATTTTCCAGGAGCCTTCACTATGGAAACTGCTACATTTCAGCTCCCCAACTGAACTGAACAAGAAGAATTTTGTTTTGGGACCAGCTCTGAAATCGTTGTCTATTTGTTGGTATTCCAGCAGGGTAAAAATCTGCAACATTGAAGACTGGGTGAAAACCACACTCCAAAAATCCATGTGCAGCCACCATCTTAATACCGTCAGCGACTTCCTGCTCCAGGTCTCCAAGAGGTAATGCCAAATTCACCACTAAATTAAGCTGGTCATAAATGACCCAATAAAAGTGCCCTGGAAGTAGAGACACTGGTACCCTGACTATGCTAGGCAAAGTAACAGTGTCTCTGCGAAGGAGAACCCCCATTAATTCAACTTGCCTACACTCCCCCACAGCTACTAACACTGGTATGGAAGAGCATGTGGCCTGCTCCCCTGTGATACCTCTCAGGCTGTATGACTGAGGGACATCCTCACCCCCCCCCCTCCCCGGGTCACTAGCACTGCTAATTTCAACTTTTGAGTGGCAGGTAAGGGGAGTATTAGGGGTCAGGGTGAGGCCTTTATAGAGGTCCTAGCTCTGTGCCCTACATGGGCAAAGTGACAATGTCTCTAAGGCCTCGTTCACATGGTAGAACGTAAGCAGGCAGTCCTATTCATACCGATTGGGCTGCACAGACACAGCCGCTGCTCCCAATTTCACATCAGCGCAGGTGTGAGTCCCCGGACGCACATTGTCTTTATACGGGCCTGCACACCAACATCCTTGTCAAGTTGGGAGTAGCGGCTGTGTCTGTGCGGCTGCTGCGTCTCAATTGACATGACTTGGACTGTCAGCAGAAGGATGCACAGAACACTTGTGCATCCCCGTGCTGGCAAACAAAGCCCTCGAGTGGGGGTACGATCGGGTACACCTGTGTGAAGGAGGCCTAGGGGTCATTCACATGGGAACTTTTGCCCTTATTGCAGGAAAACTGGACATATTCTGCTGCCTAGTATATACAATCAATAAAATCAATGACAGGCTCAAATACACTGTTCTGGGCATATGTCTCTGATCACATATGGCCCAGAATGCAAGTACCATTCACAACAGTGTACCGCCATTACATATTTCAGCCTGGCATAGATTTTGGCAAGGCTGCTGCCAGTTAACTGTACCTTGTACCTACCTGGCGCCAGATTACACCTGGTTTTTACGCTATACAGGAAGAAGTCTCCATTTGCATAAGCCCTATGGTGTCACTTATGATAACTGGACTTTCTGACATTCTCTAGAACGGTTTGCTGAGAAGCCATGTTTGTTTTCTCTAGTCTCTGAAGCTGGCAATAGCCTTAAAGCCTAACTCCATGTTTAATGTCCCTTAGGATAGGATAGATTTGCCTTTCTAAAAAATAAAAATAAAATAATAAATGCACACATTTTGGCAGGTAAAAAAAATGTGTATTTATTATTTTTTTTCTACTAGGAGCCTGCTCCAGCAGATCGTGGGTGTAATGCAGGCTGTCAGTGTAAGTTGTCTCCTCCTATGGGCAGGCAGTTACACAATGGCAGGAAGAATCAATAAATTACCTAGAGCACTCAACAGCGCCCTGGTAGGTCATTGAGAATTACAAGATGACAGCTACAAAGACTATCGGTACTTGTAGTTCTTCCATTCACAGGACGGCATGGCTGCTTGTTTTTTTTTTTAATTGTGACAGCAAGTTTGGGGAGAAGACCCCCAAATTATAGTTGGTCTAAAAGCCTTTGAATACGTGAATACTACTGCAGCCAATGCATCCAGCAATAGAGGAACCACAGGGCAACACCAACAGGGAGACTGGTCAGATAACCTCATTCACTCCACAGATGTTAATCCAGCAAAGGAAACACATAACATCCCATGGTGAAAAACCAATTGCTGGTATAGTGGACCTTTCTCTCTCTCTCGTGGAAAACACACTGGAATCGCATTACATTTGAACACCAATGCCTTTTCCTGAAGTTAGCATTCAACTCTAGGACTCAAAATCACACCGTGTGTATATGTGAATGTCCGCCATAGAAACACACACGTGATTCAGTGCGTTCTGGAGCACATCTGAAATTGCATCAGTGTGAACCCGGGCTTACGCTTTCTTTGCTTAGAGTGACAAGGGATATGAGCATATGCTGGCTGTATCAGTGCAGCATGTTTTACAGTTAAAGTAGAACTAAAGGCAAAACTTAGTTTTCTTTATTTTGGATAGAGTAAGGGAGCACTATAATCCCTGTCTGTTTTTTGGCTATGTCCTATTGGGGGTATTTCTCTTAATTTCCTGACCCATAGCCAAAACAAGAAAATCCAAGCGTTTCACCAGAACTATGGTCTCCATTTAGATAATTCATCTATATTCTTGATCTGGTGACAGCCTCGGAGATGACAGTAAACCAGTCAAAGAGAGAGGGTGAATCTCCTTGATTGGGGGCACAGATCGCAATAAAAAACCTGACAGGTGTTCTAATCTCTCTCCACTCTATCCGAAAAAAGAAAGAAAAGAGTTTCCTTTAATTATACTATAAAGTGTAATTTGTAATTAACCACTTGCTGATGATGCTATAACAGAGTGACGGCTACAGCGTGGCTGGCTAGTTCTGGGGGACCTTCGTTTGACAGCCTCTCATGATCGCGGGCGGCGCTTTGTGACCTCCGGATATTGCTGATCACATTTAGGTAAAGAGCCAATTAGCGGCTCTTTGCCACGTGATCAGCTGTGTCCAATCACAGCTGATCACAGATGTACACAGAAGCCAGTTATCGGCACTCCTTTCCTCATGCTGACAGTGTGAGGAGAGAAGAGAGCTGATAACCAGCTTGTCCTGATTAGCAGTGCAGTCCCAACAGTGCCCATTAGTGTCACCTATGAGTGCCTCCTCATCAGTGCCCATCAGTGAAGGAGAAAAATTACCTGTTTGTAAAATTTTTTAACAAACTATTTTTGTCTTTATTCGTTTATTTAGCAAAAAAGAAAAAAAACCCAGTGGATTAAATACCACCAAAAGAAAGCTCTATTTTGTGAAAAAAAATTATAAAAATGTTGTTTGGGTACAGTGTTGCATGACCGCGCAATTTTCAGTCAAAATGTGACAGCGCTGAAAGCTTGCCTGGGCAGGAAGGGGGTAAAAGTGCCTGGTAGGGAAGTGGTTAAACCCAAAACAAAATATATTGCAGCTTACCGGTCCTTATATGTGGTGGCTGCATTCATTTTTTTCCCAGCCTTTTCCCTGTTTATTGTCTGTCTTCATATGATCCTCCTGTAATTCATAGTGCTGTCAGAGTAGCACTAAACAGGAGGGGAGAGCAGAAAGATGACCAATGTGCTTGGTCTCCTTCAGTCATACACATTTAGATTCGGATGGATCCATAAAGCTGACCTTCAACCAAAGTGCTGCTTACCTCCCCCCAGCCCCTATTTTCAAACTTTTTTTTTTCGGGGAATAGGTATCTTTTTTGACAGGTACCCACTTCCACTTCCTCAATCGTCACGTAGGTGAGGATGATGTCAGTTTGGCCTTCCTTTCCCCCACCTACAGCCTTCTGGGACATGTCACACATCCCAGGAGCCTGCTGGACCAGTCTCACTGTGCTGTGTAATCTTGCCCATGCTCAGTGGGGAGCTGGCTGTGAGACATCAGGAAGTCACAGCTGGCTCCCACATTAAAAATAGTGGTGGGATGAGTGGATAGTAGAGGGATCAGTCTGGCAAAGAATCATCTCCAGGGAAGACAGCTCTGGATTTCATCGGCTGGTAACTACCTGTCTGTTAAAAGGCAGCAGCTACAGTATTTGTAGCTGTTGACTTTTAATCTTTAGGAAACCCTGGGAGACGTTCCCCCTTAACCAAGCTGTCCTGTCTGACAATGGTGCTTGGATCACAAGACTGGCTGAAATATTACAAATTATTCGACAAATTATTGTCTATAGTTCCACTTTATGGCGAATCTTTTACAAAGCATAAGATCCTCCGCTGAAGCCCCTGACTCTATCAGTCCTGGGTTGCAGGTTAAGCCAGATACATGGATCAAAATGTGGCCAGCTCAGCAGGAACTGGATGAATTTCAATCTATGTGTGGGCTACCTGGTTGTACACAAGTTGATCCATCGATCGACTTGCCTACATCCAATCTATCAGCTTTTTCCCAAACAAATAGTGCTGCTGTGCAAGAATTACAAGTGGCTCATATCAAGACAGACTCAGACACATATGCAAATACTATGTTAAAATTACAGCTTTAAAAAAAAAAAAATACATAACTGGGTGAAATGGTGTTTTTACATATGTTAAACTTACTGTTTGTCAGGGAAAAATGGATGAATGGTTGCACACTCCGGAAGGATGCCAAAATCTTTATTGTAGTGATCAACAAATAAAAGCATATACAGCACAGCGAGCACCAGGAGATAAAAATGTTAACGCGTTTCACGCAGATACCAGCACTTAATTGTGTTATGAATAAGTGGTTATCTGCGCGAAACGCGTTAACATTTTTATTTCCTGGTACTCGCTGTGCTGTATATGCTTTTATTTGTTGATCACTAAAGATTTTGGTTTAATTCCCTATTGATCTCGAAGGCGAGTTTTGCAGGCACCTCTGCTTTGGACTTGCAGCACTCATACCTTGAGCAGTGTTTCTTCATCATTGGACTACTGTTTTTTTTGTATTCTAGGTGCCCAAATCTTCGGACGCTGACATTGTCGGGCTGTGCCCATGTGACTGATGAGCCTCTCCTCCAGATCATGAGACATTGCCCAGATCTCCAAAGTCTACAGCTGGAGAACTGCTCTGGGGTAACCGATAGACTGCTGGCCGTGGTACCCTTGCACTGTAGACGACTTCACACTCTTCATGTGAACTTCTGCAGAAACATAACAAAGACAGGGCTCTCACTAGTGCGACAAGGACGTCCAGAGCTAACTCTACAGGCAGATCGGAGTGCAGACATGTTCACTGACAGGTTACCTAGTGAAAGTATTCCTATAAAGAGGATACCAAGAAGACTCGTACTAAATGTGGACTGGATAGAAGCATAGTACTTTCCTAGGTCACAATCACCTAAATGAAGCCAGTACTGAGAAATACTGAGGCCAATATACTTGTAAAGATGCTATTTTCCTGGCTCTGGTGCTGATCCAAGCCTTTTTGGATAACAGACCCAGGACAAGTAAGCAACAAAAGTGAAATCAGAACTCCTGATATGCACATGTCTGGTCCGGGCTATGAGAGTGCTGAATTCAATAGTACAGCAGGACAGCCAAGCAACTAGCATCATCAGAAGGATTACTTGGCACTGGCAGCCTCCATATTTTTTCAAGCACAGGTTTCCTTTAAAGTATAACTAAAGGCAAAACGTTTTTTTTGTTTTGGATAGAGTGGAGAGGGATAAGAATGCTTGTCAGTTTTTATTGCTGTCTGTGCCCCGTTAAGGAGATTCACCCTCTCTTTGTCCTGTTTAACATTATCATTTAAAGTAAAAAGTAAAAGAAAACCCCCTAATTCTGGGTTGTCCCCAGAAATAATAACAGGGGAGAAATCTTCCTTTAGGGACACTAGTTTGGTGACCTGGGGGTCCCCAAAGAATTCCCTTAATTCGTAGGGATTTCCTCTCACTGCCTGTTTGGCCATTGGACAGGAAGTGAAGGGCAATCTTCGCAATGGGACAGAGGAGAAAAAAAAAAATGTGACAGGGGTTATAGCCATCCCTGACTCTGTCCAAAATGAAAAAAAAAGTTTTGCCTATAGTTCTACTTTAAAGTGACCAATACAATTCCTATTGCTATCTTATCAAATAGTACTTAGAGGCTGTTGCAAGGTATTTATTGATTCCTTTTCCTTGTCGAAACAATTTAGTAATCCCTGTATAGCAGCTGTGAAACTGATCTGCAATGATAGCGATCCTGGCCAGATTTCAGATTTCCGCCAGTTCCTGATGAACCAACCAAAGTTTGTTTTGTGCCTGGCCATGTCAGCCCCCTCCCATCCGACATCCTTCATTTGAGAAGGAGCCAGGCAGAAAATTGTCATCTGAACAGCAGTTTTATTGAATCCACTGGCAGATTACAATATCACAATAGAGTGATTTGTCCATCCATCCTGTATAGTGTGAATGGAGGAATCTGTTGGATTGGATTCAGCCTGCAGGCGCCATCAGTGTATGGCCAGGCTTGGTCTGCCCAATTACAATGACACAATCTATCCATCCTTTACTGATTGGCTGGATTTTTTTTCTGTCAGCTGACCTTAGCGTATAACAAAAATAGGATTGACAGAGAGAAGAGTTCTAATGGCTAAATGTAGAGGATATTATTACAAGGTTTGAAGAGGATAAAGCTAATGATGGGGTCTTAAAAGCTTGCTATGATTTCCACCGATAAGCCATTAAAACAGTGGCGGTCAACTCTCCTAGAATTGGGGGCCTAGAGTGCTGCCCCTGACATTGCCAAAGGGCCAAGCTTAACATTTACTGAATGTAATTGCACAGAAAGCTGTTAGAGACTGCAGATATGCAACAGAAGATGGTCAATGGTATGCTACAAGAGATGGCCAGAGACTACGAAAATGCCATAGAAGTTGTTGGAGACAGAGCATGCTTCGGGAGGTATTCATAGAGCGGAGACACATTATATGAGCCTGTTAGAGATCACAGCTATTACAGCTCCTTAACAAAACAATGTTTCCACATTTTTGCTTCCTACAGCCCCTTAAAAAAAATTAATAGAGCCACATTTGAGGTTTTCGTGCTGCAAGATCCATTATAAATAATCAGAGGTAAAAATAAAAAGGCTGCACCACACAGAAAATGTAGGATAGTTAGAAAGTAATAAACCAAACAATTTAACTCCTAGAAGCAAATCTAAAGAATAGTTTTCATGCACTAGCTTGTGTAAGCACCTAGGTAAGGAGGAAAACAGATTTCTGTTCCAATGCCTGGAGGCTACACAAAGATAGCCAAACCACAGGTTGGTCTCCAGGGCATAATTGGTAATAGAACAAAGGGTCCAAAAAGAAAGTCCTAATAGTCAGAGTGTGTTCAATCATAAGCAATCCACCCTCTGAATTCCTTCCGTTGTGCAGAGAGACTCCACCACCGTGTGAACTAAATCAAATGTGCCTCTTACCAGATTGGTTGGACCATTAGATTATAAATGGTCATAAATGCTCAACATATCAGGGCAGACATAATTCCTCCAACCTACGTCAGCGGCTTCCAGCCTCAAGGTCATCAGTAAAAAAAAAAAAAAAATTGTATACGAGCTCCCATGGTGAAACATGTAATAAACTTAGACCATTTATTGTATGGCAGCTCCCACATGACAGTAAAAATGGATAGTTAGATCCATGTATATAAAATCTTGTAGCAGGCTGACGGCTCAATAGAGAGATGCCGTGTCGGGCAGCCAAGCAGCACAGACCCATGCCACCATGTCATCACAGACAGGCTACTTTCAGTTGTTTCATTATTTTGGATCTCTGATTTTGTGGAAATATAAGCAATACTGGAGTGGCATAGGAATTTAAAGTATAACTAAAGGCAAAACTTTTTTTTTTTTTAGTTTTGGATAGAGTGGAGAGGGATTAGAACGCCGGTCAGTTTTTGCTGTCTGTATCCCTGTTAGGGAGATTCACTCTATTTGTCCTGTTTGCCATTATAATTGAAAGTGAAAGTAAAAGAAAATCCCAAATTTTGCGTTGTCCCCAGAAAAATATTAGTGGTGAAATCTTCCGATGGGGACACCCGTTCTGGTGACCTGGGATTCCCCAAGAGATTCTTTTAATTTGCAGGGATTTCCTCCCACTTCCTGTTCCCATAGCCAATATGGGACACGAAGTGAAGGGAAATCTCTCCAATGGGACAAAGATGACAAAAATAAACCTTACAGGGATTATAAACCTCCCTTACTCTATCCAAAATGGAAAAAAAAAGTTTTGCCTATAGTTCTGCTTTAAGAAATATGAACATAACCAGTGTATGTATATCCAATATTTCACTGCATCCAGTAGTGGTATACAAGATGTATTCTTTTTTTTGTCCAATATGTCCAGAGAACTGGAGGGTGCACTTGTCATGCGAATTTGACAGATCGTACCCTATTTCTGGCTATGGAACCATTCAAATCGGTGCGACTTCAACTTGCACCGACTTTGAAAATATTCCTGCACTATTTTTGTCAATTTCATGTGCAACTTGCATTGACATCAAGTGCATGACCAGGGCTGCAGTGACAACTCTAAGGCACTCTATAGTAACAGACCTCAAAGCAGTAACCCCAGATGGATCTTCATACCGAAAATGATTTTTTTTACAAAGAAATTCACGTGGAAACTTAGTTTACAAATATGCTATACCTAGAAGTATGCAGTTCAGGAGAATTTCATAGCAAGGTAAAAAGTGCTTGTCTGCTTACTTGTTCTGGGTAAAGGCTCGTTTAGACTAGCGGCTGGTGGGGGGAGGGGGGGTGTGTTTCAAACAAGCGGTTCTTAACCCCCTCCAGCTGAGGTGTTCACATGGCGTGGTCACAATGCTTTGCTTCACGCCTGCGGCAAAAATGGTCCCCCCTGTTGCATTTGGTGGTCAATACCACCGCCTATATGACCCTTTCAAGTGAATGGGGACATGCCGCAAATGCCGCACAACCGTGTGCATTGCATGCAGTTGCAGCGCATCGGTGCAGCATTTACAGGGTTAAAACAGGAGTTAAGGAGGCCTCATTATATATTGCCTCTTCACCGCCTGTCAAATTTCTCACAGCGCACTGCAATGCATATTAAAAAAAGAAAAATGATCTACAACGTATTTTGGCTCCTGCTGTGAGCAACAAATAAAACCCCCAAAAAAACAAAACAACTGCATATCAATGCAACATGCTAAAAAGAATATAATTTCTGCTTGATGTGCATTTTCATGCAAGAGTTTTGCTGCTTCAAAACACACAAGTGTGAATAGGAATTTAAGCTGGCCATAAACGGTTCAAATCTCAGCCGGCTCCTGCTGAACCATTCGAACCATGTATGGGCAGGCTGAATTTACCCAAGTTGTCCTATTGATCATCTTGGGTGCAACCAGCCTGTCAGATTTTACATGCGATTATTGCTAGAAGCTATTAAAGCCGCTAGCAACAATCACTGTGTTCTCCCAGCGGGGGCGGCTTCCCCCACCAGGAAAAAACAATGTTTCCACGGGAGGAATTCCCCCATTAACACCAACTATGGCAACAACTAACAACCCGTGGTTGCAGGAAAGAAAATCACTCCGTGATTTACAATTAATGTACTTCAAAATTGGGTGGATATTCAGTCTTTATCCTATCACATGCAAACCTTAAATGGTATTTTATCCTCAGAGTCACCTTATAGAACCCAATAATATCAATATTACAAAGGAGGAGTCATATGATCATCTTGTGAAATTACTGATTTTTGGTTGAAATATGCCACTGAAAGGTGTACCTGGTTATTGTTGAAATTTGAGGCCATACTGTTACATGAATGAAGGCCATGGTACTCTACTCCACTCATTGCATTAAAGTGGTTGTAAACCCTTCCATACACCCAGTGAAGTGACTGACCTCAGGTGATACAGAGATGAAACAAATCCTCCTACATAAGTTGTACCTGTTTATCTGCAGTCTTCCTTTCATCCGTTTCACACCTGAAATTACAATTTAAAGAGCTCAGTGAGGAGAGGTCTGAGAGCTGATTGGAGGGAAGGACACCCCCCCCCCCCCCTTCACACAGCACACAGGAACAAAGCTGAGGCTGTTAATCAGCTGGAGATCCCCTCCCATGTCACCTTTTTTCTCTTGGTGTCAGGAAAACTTGTCAAAGGCGATTCATGCTGATAGCAGAGGAATGAAGCAGCAGAGAGAAATGACAGTTAGAGCTCTTGATTGAGACAAATACACACTATAGAGGGATATGCTTTCTTCATATTGCATGTCTGAGTTTTACATCCACTTTAAACTAAGGATTAAAAACAAAGTGTCATTGCGTAACAAGGTTTTGATACCTTGCCTTATAGGGTCAGAATAGAAACAGATGAGCGTTTTTTTTTTCTAATGTTAAATCTCTAAGAATGTCATCTAATTTTATGTTCATATCCATCATTCGGGGCCAATTCACATCTTTGTGTTGTGGGAACATGTAGTAAAACAAACATTACCACAACTTGGCGGTAATGCTGCGGTGCCATTCATTATGAATGACATCCCAATGCACCATTATAGAAGTAGGCAATGCACTGCACACGTTGTGTTATTAAAAAAAAGATCCAGTCTGGTTTGGTGTGTATTCAGCAGTATCAGCCCTTTCAAAGTTAATGAGCTGTCTAATGCATGGTAATGCAAGCAGAATGTGAATAGGACCTCATTCGCATTCCAAATTTCAGTAATCCTCATAATGGTCTGTTTTACTGCTGATTTAATTAGAATGGTTTAACGTTTTTATATTTAATTGTAAAAAAGCATTTTGATATTGTAGATTTTATTTGTTATTTAATGGGCTTGATTAAAAATGTGTTTTAAGTAACCTGTATTTTATCTTTGGTCAAAGGAAGGTCTAAAATACTGAGAAGGAGCAAGTTAAAGCTTCAAGTTTACAACATTTCTGTCCTGCTGCCCAGCAGTAAGAAACTGCACCCTTCATCCTCATCGGCACTGACAGGGCTGTGCTACAAATGGCTTTAGTGCAACACAATAGCACAATGCCAAAATTCACAATACACATTGCATTCCAAATGTAGAAACTGCTTTAGATCTATGTAATGTAAAGTCCTCCTCGATTCGGTAAAATTTCAATGCATTGTTTAGGTAGGACCTCATATCTAAAGGATACTGTACAATCAGACAGCTGTATTATGAATATCTTTTTTCAGATCCATTTCCATATTTTGCATAGTGGGGCGTGGGGATTTATCAAAACTGGAGCAGACAAATCTGTAGCAACTGTGCCTGGCAACCAATCAGTATCGTCAGAGGGCTAAGAATGCCTCAGGCTCTCCAGATCCAATGGATCAGCAGCATTTGTGGAACAAGTGACAGGAGTCTTATCAGGATAGCGATTATTATTCACTTGAACCCATATCGGGAATCAGCGCCAGAAAGGACTTAATCAATCTGCAGATCAGCCAAGGAAGAAGAGGGGCCTAACCTGAGATGGATAGGTCTCTTTAAGTCCTTAAGGCCCCTTTCACACTGGGGCGGTTTGCAGGCGTTATTGCGCTAAAAATACCGCCTGCAAACCGCCCCTAAACAGCCTCCGCTGTTTGTTCAGTGTGAAAGCCCGAGGGCTTTCACACTGAAGCGGTGCGCTGGCAGGAGAAGAAAAAATCTCCTGCTAGCCGCATCTATGGAGCGGTGTATTCACCACTGCTAAACCGCTCCTGCCCATTGAAATCAATGGGACAGCGCGGCTATACCGCGGTAATACCGCGGCTATAGCCGCGCTGTACAAGTGAATTTAACCCTTTTTCGGCCGCCAGCGGGGGGTTAAAACAGCACCGCTAGCGGCCGAATACCGTGGTAAAACAGCACTAAAAATAGCGCTGTTTTACCGCCGACGCCCCCTACCGCCCCAGTGTGAAAGCAGCCTTAGGCAGTCCCTGTTCCAGGCAGAGGATACCTGCAGCGGGAGGCTGTTTTGCCTGCCGGCAGCCCAGGTGACTAATGGACCCCTCCTCTGACAACCTTCGCCAGCAATGTAGGATCTGAGATGCAACTTGTAGCATAAAGCTCTCATCCATGTCCTTAAATTACCAGTTGGGAAGAGCTGGTTTCTTGGGGATTGCCCTTAGGGGGATCAGCGTGGGTAAAATGGAGACCCACAGTACCATGCGTAACTGGAACCAAACAGCCTTTCCTGGTGCAATGAGGACTCCTGTACCCTCTTGATGGTGAGACACAGCAATACCTAGATTGTGTCCAGTTTAGATTGTTGATTGTGGTCCAGTCTACAGGTTTGTTCCTCCTGTAGGTGGCAGTATAACCCAACAGCATATGGCTTCCTTTGCCAGACAAGAATAGTGCCTTCAGGTTGTCTGATTACTGTCCGAAGGTCATAAAGATCAAACATTCATAAGTAAGAATTAATTTTTACCCGGTAAAAAAATTACAAAATGTTTTCAAAGTTTTTTTTTTATTTTTTTTGGTCTGGAACATAAAACTATATACAAAAACACTATACATTACTTTTAAAGTGACTCTGTAATGTTAATAAAAAAAGTGTAGGCACCTAGGAGGTCCCCACCCAAAGCAGCAGCATTCATTCACGTCTGCTATAGCCAAATGCTGAGTCACTTAAGGGCAATGAAACCCCATGGCTTTGAACATGCATACTAATTTAACTATGACAATTTGCTGTTTTCCAGACTGGTGAGATATTCACTATTTAGGAAAGATATGCATTTGGTGTTGAAATAAAGACGTGAAATAAGCTCTAAAAATTGACCTTGAGCTTTATCTCCTGAGTATACCCCAAGCTGACAGCAGCATTTCTCATGACAATGACCCCCCTTTTCCCCCATATAGGTTGTGTGGAACTTATCCCAACAGATGCATGACCTATGTGAGCATCTGCAGTAAAGGCAATCAAAAACAGCAACAATCTTCTTCAGTCTATTTTTATTTTCCTGCATAACTAGTCCTGCACAGGCATTTTTCAAATTAAAACAAAATAAATAGGAATATTCATGTAAAACTCTTCTTGGGGTGAACATTAAGTGCACCAATGTACAATATTCAAGTACAGCACTGACCAGGGTCATGTGGAGAACGTCATCAAGGCCCCGGCCTATTCCCCGTTCCTCAAAAAATAAAAAAATCCGCTCTCCATGCAACTTATTCTTAGATTCAGGGAGGGAGGGGCGAGTTCACTTTATTTTAATTTACAACGTAGGGAGAAAATTAAATACAAACTTTTTTTCTTGTTATTAAAAGAAAATATTGCAGGTTTTGTAAAATGCTTGGTGTAAGAACAACCCTTTGACTGCTGGAGAGCGAGCGAAGCTTAGTAGTCTGTGTCTGATCCTTCAGCGTTGTCCACGTTGCGAGACAGCATGTAATTGTCCATATCTATAGATCGGCAGTTGTTGATTGCATAGCGCAGGCGTTCGGCCATCACTAGCTGACTCGAGTACGGAGGGAGTCGTAGTTGGAAAAAGCACGTCTGTGAGGTAGGCAGACTGTCGTGAGGCTGCAAAAGGCAAGAAAAAGGGTAAATGTCTCTCTTATATTACAAGAAGAGTAACAAGAATAACAATTATCCTCAACACCTGGAAAAGGCTAACGAGCTACTGATGCCAGTCAAAAAAACTCGGGGACACCTACTTAAAAGGGTTTCACTCTGCCGTGGCCCCATGTCATCTATGTGTTATGGCCATGATGTGTTATGAAGAAAAGGCAGTACAGCGCATACATAGATCCTAAAATAAAGCAATCAATAATCGTCCCAGTAAATGCAGATAAAATCCAGCAATTTCTCCGGTGACAAACGTGACATGCAAAGCTTGTAGGGTGACTGTAGTGAAATGGACCTCCACCTTCAGTAGCACAAGCCGCTCACCTCTACAGATGGACCCCTAAGTGAATCAGTCAGGTCAAATCAGCAGTTCCCTCACAGGGATATAGGCAGGAGATGATACATACAAAACTCGATCAGGCTTCAGCAACTGATACTATTGCAGTTATAACCTCCTCTGCTGCCAGTTTCAGCAATGTCTCCTCTCAAGCAATGTTATGGGCATGATGTGTTACAGAGCATCTTCCTCTCTGTCACTCCACTCCAAACCCTTAGAGAGGTTGTAAAGGTTCCTGTTTTATCACCTTAATGCATCTTATGCATTAAGGTGAAAAAACACCTGTCGGTGACCGCCCCCCCAGCCCCCCCGTTTTACCTACCTGAACCCTCAAACTTGTTCCACGGAGACACGCCTTATCTCTGCTAGGGGGTTCGCGGCTGTTTATGGGATAGATTGATAGCAGTGCAGCCATTGGCTCCCGCTGTCAATCAAATCCAATGACGTGGCCCCCGGGGGGGCGGGGTCGAGTCCTGCTCGGACGCCGAATGCTGGACTTGGGAGCGTGCTCCCACCCCCCCCCCCGGGAGAGCGCTTCTCCCAGGGGGTTATCTGATGCGGGGAGGAGCCGAGATAGCCGCCGAGGGACCCCAGAGGACCAGGATTGGGGCCACTCTGTGCAAAACGAGCTGCACAGTGGAGGTGAGTATGACATGTTTGTTATTTAAAAAAAACAAAAACAAAAAAAACCTTTAGTGTCACTTTAACCTAAAATTTTAAATTCACACAGCCATTAAAGTGGAAGCCAATACTGTGGAACGGACTAGTTTTTTTGTATTGTTACCATAACCTTCTGTTAGGTAATGACCACTGTCACTGGGATTAAAATGGAGGAACAACCTCACCAATGGATAGCAGATACCCATAAAACTGTCACAGTTTAAGATCAAGTGTAGAATATGTTTAGGCGCAGTCTAGTATCTGGCCTGTTGTAATTAGGCGGGAATGGTGAGAGGGCCTTTTTCCTCCCAGGTTGATTCTGGCCTGGTGCACAAAATTAGTCACCAGGTTGAAGGCAAGGCTCTCCCTAAGCTTCCCAAGTTCTAATTTCTTCTTGGTAGGGATGGTGGTGCACTGGTTTGGTTAGGGGCCGGGCTGAGAGAAGTCCATGGTGTATGTGCCTCTGGAGTGACAGTCCAGGGGTACCAGAAATTCTCATGTGGGGGAGCTCACTTGAGTTTATTATGGCTCCAAAATAATTGCATTATTGCACACTTTTTTTGCACCTGCCTCCTGGGACGGGCCTTTTGGCTAGGACCGAAGGAATTTTTATTCCTGGTTGAATGGCCCCCTATTGTACCTCACAATGGCACCAAAGCACTTTCTCCACCTCCCTTTTATGTGTGTCAGGCTTGCTTTTATTTTTTTGCATGTACACAGTTTTGGCACCTACCCAGACTAGTAGTGTGTAGGTCCTCAGATTTGCCCTGAAAGTCTTGGGGAGGAGGGCACATGGCATTTTGGTCAGGTTGTCCCCCTCCCATTGGGGAATCCCCCCTAGTACTTGAGTAGGCCTGCTTCGCCAGTCCTCCAGAAGAAAGGGGTCTACCTGGCTGTCCCTGTCAAGAGCCTTGCACCCCGGAGGATCAGGGCCATAGTCTTATCTTCAGAGGAGGACCATGTGCATACCCTTTTTTTATGTATCTGTTAAGTTTTGTGAGTGTGTTTTACTTCACCGTGGAGCTTTAAAAAACAAAAAAAAACCCCCCGAAACTTTCCTGGTCATAGGTTATAAACCTTAGTTTTGTAGTTTTGTAAAGAAAAGTAAAAAAAAAAAAAAAAAGCTGGAGTTTCACTTTAACAAACAACTTCAGTTCAGTACAGGAAGCAAAATGTGATGGCCTCTACAAGTTAGCGAAAAACAAAACTGAAGACCAAAGCTGCCCATACACTGAACAAAAACAAAACAAAAAAAAAAAAGACTAACAGGTTTCTCTATCCCCATCAAATGAGGTGGATAGAGGAATCTTCCCCGTTGGTACATAGTATTTGGACAGTTGCACCACCAGCTTTAGGAATACACCGATCAGCAGCTGCAGATTGATAAAAATTGACCAACAAGTCTCCAACAAAAGTTGATTAGCGTGGACTGTCACACGTTGATCGAATTTCTGCTGGTCCCTGCAGAATAAGCTGAATTTTGATTAGTGTATGGCCAGCCTAAAAGGATAACCTAATGACCTATACAAAACTTCTCTCTATCCCTGGAGCACAGATACCTTGAGATTCACTCTATTATTTTCTGACAATACTTTGAGCAAACACATGGTATTGGGGTACAGGCAGGGAACTAAGAAAACAAAAGAATTTTCGTCATGTTTGAACCACTGACAGACTTTGGGTACTAGAACCTTGCGAACAGTTTAGGTGAGCTTTTGTCTGCATAATATTGCTTCATTTTTCTATCTACACACTCTAATTATAAAAATGCACAGAAATGTGACATCTTGAAAGCATGCTTTACACTGGCACAATTCTTCTGATTAACTGAGTAACTGTTTAGCAGAAGCTGTAAATCTTGCTCCAATATTAAAGCAGAACTAAAGTTTTGTGAGTATTCAGCTTTTTATTGCAGGAGACACATGTAATGTCTCTTCTGTAATAAACTACACTTACCTACCTGTTCACAGCAATCCCCGGACTGTAAACTGAGCTGCTCACATGCAGTTCAGCTTACATCAGCGGGCCTGAACTCTGTGTGCCTGGATTACTAGCGCCTGTGCATGCACAGGAGTAACGTCATCCTGGGCCAGCCAATAAAGATGGCCGACAACTGACACAGAGAAGAAGCTACCGGTGAGGGACGAGACCATTGGAGGTCTAATAAAAATTGAACAGGGCTTGCGTAGGGTGTCTGTGTGATACTTTATCTAAAATTTCTCATTAATAAAATCCTAAATATTTTACTCACCCGATCAACCTTCATGATCTGGAAACGCTGTGAGATGTCTGCGGTGTTGGCTGGAAGCCTGGATCTTCCAGAAACAAATCTCATGAAAAGGACCCGCTCCTCATTGGAGAACTCATCCAGAGTCTGCCAGAACCACTGCACCAACTGGTGTTGTTCATCCACTTCTCGGTACCGCACTACCTTCTTCAGGACGTCCACAGAGATCTCTGGCATCCCGCATACCATTTGCTCTAGCTGTCTGGCAGTGAGGAGAGAGAGCAGGGGAACTGGCACAATCCATGACATGCCCTCTCTCACTGCTGCGACCTGACAAAATCAAAAAGTCTATTACATTTCTGAAATCACCCTGAACACAAAAAAATAACTAAAGTATTACAAAATCTTCCCCACAGTAATTTCTATAGGTGGGTAACACCACCACAGAGATGGAGATTTGCCTACATTGCAGATAACAACTGTAATGAGTAAACAAATTTGCTTAGCAGTAAGGGAAACCAGTACTGGGGGAGCCTGTCACTGCTGACCTCCCCTGAAAATACTAGATCCCTGGCTATCAAACAACCATTGGCTTTAGAACTTTCTAAGTCACTAACTCTAAACAAGTATGCAGGTAAGGATGGTTGTTTCAGGTCAATTACTCAAAAAATGTTGAACAACCAAACAACCAGGGAACAAACATTTTCCACAGGATGTCAGAATCCTGCTAAAGCATAAGCTACTCAGGTAAAAACAGAGGCGAGTTATGCTGATCTGACATAAGGATGCCATGTCTGTCCATATTCAAGGCATCATGTACTCTGCTTCTACAAACTTGGGAACCTATTGACATATGCAAGGGGTGGCAGCTTAAAGCAGAACTCCAGTAATTATCTTTTTTACAAACATACATTCCAGTTGGGCCTGATGTAAATGTCCATTATATGATATCCAGAAGGCCGCTGGGTATACTAAAAACTATTGTAGCAATCTGCGATACATACAGTGATAGCCGTGATTTTCAATGGCACTACCACCATTCAGAGAATGCCTTGTAATTATTTCAATGAATACAAGGAGCTCTTTGACTGGACAAGGTAGAGATTTGTGATGTCCTCTGCCCCTTCCTGTTACCTTGTCCAATCAGGGGATGCCTTGTATTAAAAAAAAAAATACAAGGATGATCACGGCTAGCACTGTAGGAAGCAAGGTCTATTATAGCGATTTTCAACAAACCCAGTGGCCTAATAGATATTAGATGTAGATACTTACATTGAGCCAAGCTGTAGTTCTGCATTAAGTACCAGGTTATCACTATAAGAACATGATGGCTAAAAACCTGTATACTATAAGCAGTATATTCTGACTTGTAAAAGTTAAATTCTTGTTTGACACGGAGGATCTATTTATATGATGGCACTATTTATATGATGACACTCACTTAAAATCAGAAGTAAAAAAGGACAGGATTACTGAATTGGAACTACCACATTGATGTGCGTTCCACTGACTGGATATGACATCACAGATGGTTTCCACCTAGATGAATTTCATCCCTCCCACTGGGCGTCTTCAGAAACTTCTGAAGACGCCCAGTGGGAGGGGTGAAAAGCGGCAAGGTGGAGACTTTTGCAACGTCATTTTCAGCTGGTGAAACACATGGTGACGTGGTACTTCCGGTCCGGCAGTCCTGTCCTTTTTTACTTCTGCTTTTAAGTGAGCGTAACAAATTTTGTGTGAAATTTTAATAAAATGGAATCACGCTATGTGGGCCCCTCTTGCCATTCCTTTTGCAAGTAAGAGTACACCAACATTTCAGCCCTGTGGCTACATTGAAGAAGCGATTACAGAGAATGAATACAGGTCCCAGCAATACCAAAGCACCAGCAATACCAAAGCACCAGCAATCCAAGCGCTTATGACTCTTTATTTCATATGTCCACAGCTGTTGGTGAGTGTGGGAACACAGAAGGGGAGCACATTTTCTGCACCAATTTTAGATGGAAATGGCACAGCACCACTAAAGACTGCACCATTGATAGGTTTGTGTAGTATAATTAAGATGAACCGGGACACCGATTATGCATAAACTTTTATGTTTAGCACAAGCTATTTATTTGAAATAGGCAGTGCTTTGATTTTGTATACTAACTTGAGGGTGTAGAACCTTATCATAGTTGTAGCCCTCATAATAATTGTTTATAGGATTTTTTTTGTTTAATGTTTGTAATTTGTTTTTTGGTTTGGTATTTTATTTTTTAATCACTGATCAACAATAGCAGAAAATGGATTTTCCTAGCGCGGGTAAAAAAAATAAATATTTCAATGAATGAACATTGTCTTACACAGTTCCATTATACTGCACAGCTCTTTACAGACCTAGGTACAATGGGTCTGCTTGTGATAAAATACACTACAAGGCACCTACGTGCAGCTGTGTGCAATTATGAGCTTTTGCGTGAAAGACCTGGAGTACAGCATATACCATTCCAAGAACCACACTAAAGGTAAAAAAAAGGTTTCCATTATAAGTTTTACTGGCTCCTCACCTGTCGGTCCATCTCATGCAGTCTGTAATCTATAGCTCTCTCCACATACTCCTTGCGGTTAGAGAAAGTCAGAGGGATACTGTTCCCTCCAGGAATAATGGGCACCATTTTTCCATCAGCACTTTGACCCACAAAGGAATCGAGAGGGATCATCTGAAGAACAACACAAATAATGGTAGTGTTTAAATTCCATGTCCTTACCTTATTCCTTGTCCACAATCAGCATGATGAGAACTCACTGCCTGCAGTTACATTCAGTTAGGAAGTTCGGCTATGTGTGTTTATAGAAGGAAGCAGAAGGAAAAAATATACCTCTGGGCCAGAATGGCTCTGTATTAGGGGGTCGACCGATTATCGGCACGGACAATATTCACTTTTTTTGAAGAACCGGTATCGGTAAAAAAAAAAACAAAACAAAAAAACACCCCAAAAAAACACACTTACCGATATTGCTTCAAGTGGTTCTACCGAAGTGATGCCTGCAGCTGCAGGCATCACCCCGGTGCCATTCTTTGGAGCGGACGGTGGGCTTTCTTGTAACAACAACCGATTCGGCTATGCAGCCACTCGGCCATTATCACAAGTAGCGGGAGGGGACGTCGTCCCCCTCCCGCTGCTCAACGGGTCTCCCGTCCCACCGTGAGGCCCAAGCGACCAGCCAGCACGTCCACCGGCTGGCCAGAGACCCGAACAAAGCCGATTGCTTTTTTCGAATCTAGTAACCCGGAAGCGATGTCATGACATCACTTTTGGATTATTCTCATCCTAAAGGCCCCAGTTTTTTAAAATAGAAAGTATTCAAAAACGCTGATCTGCAGAGGAGGGGTTTGGGGTCTTATAGACACTCCAGATTCCTCCATAAAGGAGTATCTGTCACATGCCTATTACTGTCACAAGGGATGTTTACATTCCTTGTGACAGCAATAAAAGTGATGCAAAAAAAAAGTAAGAGGACAGTGTAAAAATAAAAACTTTAAATCTACAAAAAAATTGGCACCCAATATCGGCTATCGGCCTTAAAGGCAGCCGAAAAATCAGTAACGGCCCTGAAAAAATTATATTGGTCGACCCCTACTCTGTATAAGATTTCTGTAATGTAGGATTCTCTCAAATCATCACTAAAAACGTACAATTCTTTATAAATCAAATCACTGCTACATCTATGCACTATTGACCTTAATAAAAAAAGAATCTTATTCATATGTGCAGCAACCAATCCAATTTCACTCTGCTGACCTCAGATCAGTACAAGATGGATACTAATTGGCTTCTATGGGTTACTCCACTTTTTTAGCAGCTTACTGCATAGTGGGACATTGAGTTTTTGTCTCTGAGGGTATTATTCTATTTAATTTCATATCCATTAGAATACTGTAGAACACAATAACAAGCAAAGATCTTATGTGTCAGTTCTGTAAGTCCCAATAAAGTGTGCCATGATGGCAGGTACCTCATGGAAGGTCTCCTCTGTGATGCCACTGTCTTCAATGTGAAGAATGCTATTGAGAGTCTGCACATAGAGCAGATCAACCTCCTCCAGGTCCTCCAGTGTTAGTGGGATACAGCACAGCTGCTTCCAGACCAGGGGGGCCAAGTGCAAATCAAGCGGCTTCTTGGTGCGGATAGCCACACCCATTAGGATTCCCAGAAACTTGAACTGCATAAGGTGTTCATCTAATCCAGCAGAGGGGTTAAACAAGAACCTGAAGATAGAAACACCAGCAGTATTATGCCCAGAATTTCCACATAGTAGGTTTTTAGTATATTAGAATTTTCAGACAGAACAGTGAGATGAACAAATTTATAATACATTTACTAATCAACTGGGATAAACAACAGTAAAGAGTACTTAAAAATCATGGGTTCCCGTTTGACATTCACTAGAAAAAACATTAAAAAAAATACACGTAATAACAGTAAAGTGGTTGTGCATACCTGTCCCTGTTATAACCCACTTCAGCAGTTGCATTTGGTGAAGGAATGAGGAGATCAACCACTCCTGTTTCCAGCTCCTAGTAAAGGACAGCAGCAGAAAACATAAAAAATAAAGGCACACCAAGAAGCATAAAAAAACCCAGTATGTTTTCTACCATTTCCTACCTATTTTTCTTTTACTTCTGTTCTATCAGCAATGCTAAACATTCATGACAATGACAATGACAGACTCCGGTTTTCGTCAGTGGAATTTATTTATACATATATCACTTATGATGTATATTTATGTTGTTTACTTAAGCCAGCCATAGACGATTCGAATCCCCGCTGGTCCGTACTGGGGAACCATGTAAGGGGCATGCTGCTTGTACCAAAGTTGTTCAATCAATTAACTTAGGTACGACTAGCATGTTGGATTTTTCTACATACGGTTACGGCCAGCGGCTAATGTATTCTGCCAGCCAGGAATGCTCACCACACCCCTGCTGGCAAGATAAAATAGTGCACTGGAAGGCATTCCCCTATCAACACCGAGTGTGTAAATCAAACAATTTTCTTTCCTTCCACCCGTGGTGGAAGAAAAGAAAATCGGATCATCTATGGCCAGCCTTAATGTATATTGAAACTGGCTACATATACTGAGTATTAGCTTATTAGCTGGAATAGTGAAGCCCTTTTATGCTCCCCTTTCTTTTTTGTATGCCTAAAATGGTCCATTACTTTAAGAACAAAGGATTACAATAAAAAAAGAAAAAATATATTAAACATGACTTATTGCTGACAGCTGTATAAGGAATACAAAATTGGTAGGACAAAAATGTTGCAATGTACAATCACATTTGTTTATTATAGGGTGTGAAGTTCTTGCTTGACCTCAGCAATTACCAGTTTCATATTATTGTAAGAAAAATGGGATTTTTGACTTACCCTAAAATCCATTTCTCTGAGTTCATTGACAGATACAGCGCTCCATTATTCAGAGCCATAGGGTTATATTGCCCCCTATATGACAGGAGCCTCCCTTTGAAAATATTCGGGAGGTTCCTCTGCTTGCTCTGTCCCAGAAGGTGGCTTTTTTGGTTGCTATCACCTCTGCTTGCAGAGTGTCAGAACTGTAGGTGTTACCATGGCATACTTCTTACCTGGTAATCCACAAAGATGAAGTGGTTCTTCTCCCCTGTCCGTGGTTCCCTCCTCTGATTCCTTTTGACTAAGGACATTGTATTGCCTTACCTGTGTCCCAGGTCAAAATGTCCTGAGGGATTTACCTTACATGCCCTGGATGTGTTTGGGTGATTCAGGTATATTTGGCAGTCACAGGGTCTTTTCAGAGATCAGACTCACTATTTGTGATCATGGACGGGTCAAAAAAGGGGCTGTCTGCTTCTTCTGCGACCTTTCTAGATGGATCAGACGATGACTCTGAGCTATTCTATCAGGGGTTGGGTTCCTCCTTTCCCTATTACGGCGCATTCTACTTGGCTGCTTACTGCTTCTTGGGCCTTCCATCATCAGGCGTCAGCTGCACTGGTTTGCAAGGCGGCCAATTGGTCGTCGATGTACATTTTCGCAAAATTCTACAACGTGGATGTGCTGGCATCTGAGGATGCTTCTTTTGGCCGCAAGGTGTTGTGGGCTGCTGTTTAGGGGGTCTTATCTCTCTTAGGGGTGTATTGTTCAGGTTGGGCTCCAGTTGTTCTGTGTTTAGCTCCTGTTACCTGGTTGGCTCTTTTTTTCGTTTTCCCACCCCTCATGTTTGGCACTGCTTTGGGACGTCCCTATGGTTCTGAATAATGGAGGGCTGTGTCTGTCAGTAAACAAAAGAGAAAATGGGATTTTTGACTTACCGTAAAATCCATTTCTCTGAGTTCATAGACAGACACAGCAACCACCCCTCTAAGGAGTTTTGATGCTTCTGATACTGCTTGTTACTAAACTGAAGGACTATAGCAGAGGGGGGTGTATATCACCTAGGACTGCCCATAGGCGTAGCTAAGTCTTTTTTTTCTGCCTAGTGTCCTACTCCTGTAGGGGGCAATATAACTCTATGGTTCTGTATAATGGAGCGCTGTGTCTGTCAACGAATGAAAGAGAAATGTGGATTTGGTTATAACGTATCTCTTTTTCCCATTCTCCAGAAATTTGTCAGTTGCACCAGTGCAGCTCCAGGTCACATGGCCTGCAAAAAGCGAGCTGCTGATCTTTCATACCTGCTTAGCCTCTCTAATGTTTTGAGAAATAATTTAAAGTGACCAAAATGCTGAGTTTAGATTCACCTAAAACTGTGTAGATCAAACAGATAGAAGTATTTCAGTATAGGGTTTGTGAGGAGAGAGATCAAAATTAGTGCGAATAGTCCTTTAAATATTGATTTTATTAAAATCCGTGTATTACACAGAATGTATTGTACATGCTGGAAACCAAGCACACAAGTGGATGTAACAATAATGAAGGTCTGTTCGAAGAAAGCTCACCTGACACATCTCAGTTATTGTATCATCAAACACCCCTCCAGCATCATCAGCTCCCTCGCCTACAAGCTTCACTTTCCAAGCCCGTGAGGGAAGACGCAAGTCAGATGCATTCAGCTTCACTACCTGGCGGGCAATCTGCACAAATATGGGTTTACACTTCCTACCCCTGTCAGATGGACAATAAAAAAGACATTGGTTGGATATAAAAGTATATTCAAAGTAAATAAATAATTGTCAGAAGGGACATTGCAGAAAGCCCACAGTAATATGACTAACCTGGTGGAGATTCTCTTTACAGTAATCTGAGGTCCGTAGTTCTTTCCTTGAACCATCGTCTTACCAATAGATCGTACCATGGGAAGTGTATAGACTCTTGGAGCCAGCAATGGCCTGAGCTGACCCTGCACAATACCCCATGTTCCTGCATTGTAGTGGGATGTACTACTCTGCAAAGATAAACAAACATAACAATCAGATACAGAAAGGAAGCAGCACAAGGTTTACCCATTGCAGGACTATTGGAGACTCACAAAAGAGGATTTTAGAATAAGGGCACTTGCTCCCAACAGCTGTTAGGCAGGGAGCTCATTATGAAATACATAGACCTCAGAGTACAGTTATTGTGACCCATTTATTGATATAAAAAAAATTAACCTAATCAGGGCAGGTCTCTTTTTAGTTAGAACGGTTATTCAAACACACTCACAAGGAATCCAGAGAAATTCATAACATAATGCCATCCTCATATGGGTGCATGTTCAATACAAATAAATGGTTCTAACTAAGAAAC
Organism: Lithobates clamitans; assembly: GCA_037952925.1. Classification (NCBI taxonomy): domain Eukaryota; kingdom Metazoa; phylum Chordata; class Amphibia; order Anura; family Ranidae; genus Lithobates; species Lithobates clamitans. The sequence continues at coordinate 1,635,726 of JBBGZY010000523.1, read as the reverse complement.
ATGAAAATAAAGGAGAGGGAAGATGGCAGAGATGGTCTTAATACCTGGTTATTAGGGCTGAGGTTCAGTAGTCTCCAGGATGAATACATGAGATCAGAGAAATGGTAGAGGAGACGCAACCTGGTACGAACTGTGTGGGTGCAGATCTCTTTGAGAGAGCTGTATTGTGGAGGGACGACATCAGGGAGACCCAACTGTAATGGCACGGAAACACCTGCAAATACAACCCAATCATTCATCATTTATGCAGAATTCAGGTTCTCGTTCTGTGCAAGAGAGAGCTTACACTTTTTCCATCCTGTTCCTTGAGGTAAAGAAAATTAGCAAATACTTATGCAGAGAATTTTTTTATCATGTGTGAAGGAATTCTGTAAACTCCAACCTTCTAATCAATATGTTCACTGTACATCAAAATTACCCAGTTCATTCTAGTGACACTTAAGCTGGCCATACATGGATCGAAATTTGTACAGTTCAGTAGGGACCAGCTGCATTTCTATCCACATATGGGCACCCTGGTTCTACACAAGTCAATCGAGAGATACAACCAGCTTGTCGAGTTTTTCCCAAACAATTAGGGCCAGGAACACTAATCATTGAGTTCTGCCAGCAGAGAAGGCTCCCCACCCGCAGAACACAATAGCGTTGCAGGAGGAAACCCCCCCCATCAACACCGACTGAATTGTTGGGGGAACCAAGTAATTTTCTTTTCTTCCACCCATGGTGGAAGGAAAGAAAATTGCATAATCTGTGGCCTGCCTTAGATCTGTCTTCTTGCTAGAGATATTGGCAGCTCTGATCATTCTTACTTTTATTTTGTGGTATCTTAGATAGTAGGGCAGTGACCTAGCTTGGCCTAACTGGGTCTTGGTGCAATATGTCAGATTCTGTCCTTTAGCCACTGCGTCAGAAAGCCGCCTTCCACATCCAAGAAGGCAATGCCGGTGACCCACAGCAGTAAGAAGCAGCTGATGAAAATGTTGGACCCCAGGCACTGGTAAGCACCTGATTTTGAAGAGTCACCAGCTACAGTATATATGTTGCTGCTGTCTTTACAAAAAAACAAACTGGAGTTACTCTTTAAAGTGGGGTTCCAATAAAATTTTTAACCTAATCTTACCCCCTTCAGTTAATTGCATAGATGTTCAAATGCCGCACGACAAATTTTTTTATCGCTGTAATTACCTTTATATTGTTCTTTATTGTGGCACTTTCTGTCTCTCCTCCCATGGGATTAGGCGTGTTTATTGCCTTTCCCCAGCGCCGCACTGTCTCCTGGGAGCTTAGTGTCAGGCCTCCCAAGATTCAGTGCGGAAACAATGATCATGCGTGTGAACAAGCTGTGAATGAACAGCATTCACCACATCCTGGAAATCAATGCTTGTGGGCTTCACATGCCCACAAGCAAGATGGAAACAGCCAGCATCACATTTTTTAAGTTATTCTTCAGTACGAAAACAGAGGCGGAAATATTACACCCAAACTGTGAGTATTATTTTGGGATTAGCAAAGTGTCTCAATGACCTAAAAAAAAAAAAAAAAAAAATTGGTCGCCAGACTCCCACTTTAAAGTGATTGTAAAGTCTTGTTTTTTCCCCTATAAAAATAACAAACATGTTATACTCATCTGCTCTGTTGCAGTGGATTTGCACGGAGCAGCCTGGATACTCCTCTTCTCGGGTCCCTCTCCTGTTATCCTGGCCCCTCAATGCCCTCACAGCAAGCAGTATGCTATGGGGGCACCCGTGCCGAGTTACAGCGACGTGTCCATTCGGACACGGAGCCCTGACCCGGCCCCCTATCTCCCCCGATTAGCTAGCTGACAGCAGTGACGGCCAATGGCTGCTGTGTCTCAGCCAATTAGGAGGGAGAATCTCAGGCGGACTAGACACCCGTGGACATCGCTGGACAGAGCGGGACCTCAGGCAAGTGTTAGGGGGGCTGCTGCACACAGAAGGCTTTTTATCTTAATAGAATAAAATGCATTAAAATACAACCCCTTTTACCACTTTCTGACTGCCCTATAGAAGTTTTACTTCAGTTTATAGTGCTAAAAATAAACGCAGTGGTGATCAAATACCACCAAAAACTCTCTATATGTGGGGAAGAAAATGACAAATTTTATTTGGGTATAGTGTAGCATGACCGCGCAATTATCAGTTAAAATAACGCAGTGCGGTATCTTCCGGAGGTCAAGTGGTTAAACTAGAACATACTACTGATGTAAGAATAAGGATGGGCAAACACGGGTGAGTAGCAAAAAGTCACCTGGGGCTCTTGGAGGGACAGGAGTTGCTGTCCATGCTGCACTATGGCACCGTCCTGCTGAGATCTGACGAATGTTTTTCCCTTGTAGGGCTGTAACCAGTGTAGGCTCCCGTACATGATTAGTGTGACCGAGGCCAAGCTGAGAAAAAACAAACACATGAAGAAAAAATGAATCCAGTTATGCATTCATTAAAAAAACAAAAACAAAAGCATTCGTGTATTCTTACATAGCACTAGAAGAAATGGGTCGGTCTTGGTATCAGCCTCCTGAATTGGAAATTATAGTGAGTACGAAAAACTATTTCTTGCTCTTGGACTGGTCTAGGATTTTTTTGCTGGCCAGTGTGCAGTCCCCCTGTAGGCAACCGTTTATCCTAACTGTATCTTGTATCTGTATCTGTTATGATTAAAGCCGTTAAGGCTGAAATACGTCAACTGATTGCCTCTGTGTACTGTACACTGTGGTTTCCTGAACAAACAAAATTTTAGAGCAATAGTGGTTGTGCGGATCATCTTTATGGACTAATACCCTAACTGTATCTGAATTCCTATGTCCCTCAATGGACAAGATAGAAATTCAATTTTTACTCTTGGGTTTAGTTATCATTGAATCAATCTTCTGCTCATCATAGGCTACAGGAGTATAAGGAAGCAGAACTTCAGCGGCCATTTTTCCCTGTAGTCATGGACCAGATGGAGTACCATTACAAGGGTTTCAAGGGGAAGGTTACATATACTGTATATGTGGTGGATATTACTGAAAATTTACTTTTGCCTGGATTTCGCTATAAAGAAGGGTATAAACTGCATAAAGTTACAGTTTGTAGAGTCAAGGAAAAGCGCACAGCTCCAACCTTTCAAGGGCTCCCTTCATACGCTGGAATCAGGAGCTGGACTGGAGTCCATCACTCCCCCCACACATGGCTCAACATAGTAAAAAAAAAAAAAGGAAAAGCTGCACACTGATTAGGCATACACGAGCAAACTTGTCTTATCTGCTGACAAGCTTCAGCACATAGTCCTACCCCCGGGGTCACTCCCCTGACACGTTACATCTGATGGGCCCAATCAGAGGATTGTCCAAGACCGAGCCCAGTGGGTGAAACATGTCAGAGGCGTGGCCCTAGAGGTGGGACCATGTGCTGATGTACGACAGTTGATGATTTTGTCTGAAGAAACCATCATTGTGCAGGTTTTCTTTTCAATTATTCTGATCCCTGCATTAAATTACGTCATACATAGTACACCAGCATGCATGTATTAGAGATCAGCTTAATTCAAAAAAAGCTAATGATGCATATTTGTAAAAATTTTGCTTATATGAATGGTTTTTAATTATAAATGTATGTGTGTGGACGACCATACATGCTCATACATAATACTTTTGCTTTACTGCTTCTTCCCATGATGCAAGTCTATCAGTCAGCTTACTGATATGTAAACAACCCACTACCTGTGTGGCTTATATCTTATCTCAACAGGTACCAAACAGGGAAGCAGAGCGAAATACAGAGCTCCCTCTAGTGGCAAATCTGAAAATCACTGTATTTGATACAACAAAATATGGAAGAGTAAGCTTGTAAAGCAGTTAAAGCCACTTTCAACAAAAACTGCAATAATGACTCAAAATGTGTGCTTACTGGAAATACAGTATACTTTTCCATAAATATGGAAAAAAATTTGCAAAGTGCAATTATTCATAACCGTTATCTTTCCAATGCTTAACTACAATTAGATGACATATTACATTTTTACCACTTTATTCTGATTAATATATAAGCCTATACATGGATATCAATAAAAACTCTTCTTTCCTTAGTTTTCATGACTGACCATCTTTACCTTTTGTAATTTGGTCTTTTTTTTTTTTTTGGTTCAAACAAAGTGCATTCAAGATGGTGCCAATTCACCAAGTGCATGTAGATGTGAACACCAACCTGCCCCTCAGAGTTACTTCCCCATGCATAGACTTCCCCAGAGGAGGAGAGAGCCAGTGTGTGTTCCGCTCCCACTGCAATGTCCTCAATGAAAATGCCCAAAAGGCCAGGAACCAACTGAGGACGATTGTGATTTCGAGCTCGACCCTCAGGTAAGCCAATCAAGCGGTCTGGGAGGGCAACATAAGTACAGGAAAGGATTGTATTAAAAAGGAGAATACGATATTGTGTACATCACAGCGAATATAAACATGAAAAAGGAAAGCAGGGCAAAGTGATTATGAAAAAAAGCATGAGAGGAAAAGGAGATTGCTATTTACAACACACTATTTAGAAAAATAGCAAGCCTCATGGCACCTACCTTGTCCAAAGGTGTAAACGTGACCGTCTTTAGTCAGCGCAACTGAGAACTGTGTCCCACAAGCCACCTTCTTGATGCCAATGCCACACAGAATATCCACTTTCTATGAAGTAAAAGCAAAACAGGAATTAATGCAAAGATTCTTGATTTCAAAGCCCAAAGGTTGGAGCCCCTTATGATGAATTATGTTTACTACTAGTTGTATTCAAATGGACATTAAAATGGGGTGTTTGGCACCAGACTTGGCCCCCTAAACCACAGGTCTCCTATAGTGTCAGGAGCAAAATGCCTCATTACACATGCAAGGGGGCTGGCCTTGATGTCTGGACCATTTACCCTGCACTTGCTGAAAGAGCAAGTCTACCAAGCCATGAAGGACTACTACCCCAACATGTGTCCCAGCCTTATGCTTTTGAATTTCAATATAGGATTTAAAAAATTGGAAGAAGGGTGTCCGAAATGCACAGGTCTCCCTGTCCCCCTCTTAACCCCTGCCCTTTTCCACTTTTCTATCTCCCATCTCTCTTCATTACTCTGCTCTCCTCCACTAATCCTTTCTATCCTCAGCTGGAATCCTCTTGGTCTACACTTGATCCTATTTTCCTTTCACTTGCTACTAGCAACAGGAACAAACGTCAAATGCTGTACATTCCTACAACATAGAAAATATCCCATCTTTATAACCTCAATGCATATGATCTCAGTATATTGTACTGCTTTATTCTAAATCACGGCTGCCAGTTGTCCTCTCAACCTGCCAGGTTACACTAACATTGTCATGCTCCAAGGTTTCTGTGTCATATCACCTCCCACCACACTTATCTGCTTCACATTGTGCTTATCCTAATGCTCTCTAACCCCAATATAATTTTTCTGTACTATTATGGTGTTAACCATCACACTTTGTGCATTCTTCTTTGAAACATAAAAACCTATAAAATTCTCTGTAAAAAAAAAAAAAAAAAATGGATGAAAGGTTTACATATCAGTGGCAACAAAAGTTATATGCTTGCACTAGGCACACCAGGATTTCGTAGCCATTCCACCTGTTTAGGGTTTGACTGCACATTTTCTTCTTAAATTATGGTTTAATATAGCCAAACAATAGTATAATAAATAAAGCAAACTTTTTTGTGGGTATGTAACATCATACATCACGTCAGTCTATCCAGGGAGATAACAAAAAAATAATAACACAAACCTACAGAACAGTATACAGAACGGAGTACAGGACAGAGTACAGGACAGAGTACAGGACAGAGTACAGGACAGAGTACAGGACAGAGTACAGGACAGAGTACAGGACAGAGTACAGGACAGAGTACAGGACAGAGTACAGGACAGAGTACAGGACGGAGTAGAGGACGGAGTACAGGACGGAGTACAGGACGGAGTACAGGACGGAGTACAGGACGGAGTACAGAACGGAGTACAGAACGGAGTACAGAACGGAGTACAGAATGGAGTAGTCACCTGTGGAGAAGATTTGGCAGTAGAATTTCCTAAACCAAGTTTTCCATAATCTCCATCTCCAAATGCCCAAACTAATAAACCATCAGCAGACACAGCTAGTGTGTGATTTAATCCACAGGCCACCTGCAGACAGACGGACATTTAGTGGGAAGTTATTTATGCATATATAGAGTAGTTTACAATTAAATTAAAGTGCAATAATCAACAAACAGAGAAATGAACTGCGTCTGCTACCAAGTCAGCAGTCTAACAACAAAGTTCAGAATAAATACTAAAGTCTGCAGTGCACATAGAAGATCTACTATTGTCACAAAAGTGTTTATCCAGATCATACACTCATACAGTATACTCTGTAAGTCACTTTAAAACACGTTGATCTAGAGAAAAGATCTTGGCAGACTGTTAGCCTTCTAATGTAAACAGTAGGTGCTTTTTCGGTGATCAATTTTTCAGGAATAAAGTCACAGCTAAAAATTTTTTAAAAAAGCATTACATTTTATAGTATACAGAACATTAAATTGGATAATATCAAATGATCAGGTATATACTTACTATTGTCCAATCAAAGAGGAAAAAATCCAGCACCACGATGTCGCAAAGATAAAACACATGCGATTTTATTAGATCCATCCATAAAAAGGAAACAATACCTGTAATTATTGATGCATTTATGACTAAGGCCCATATAAGAGGCTGAAACACGTCAATAATTACAAGTATTGATTTTTTTTATGGATGGATCTAAAAGTCGCATACGTATTATCTTTGAGACATTGCCGTGCCGGATTTTTTAAATCTGATTGGACAATTGAATGCCTGGGTACTGGGGCTATCTGAGCACGAGTCTCCAACTTATTCTGTTTATTATTAAGGGTTATTTTGGGGTAGCAGCACGATTTCTGGAGATATATTTACTATTCCCCTGTATCGGGCCTTATTACACCATGTGTTAAGTTATTAACAAACCAGACCCCCATTCATATCAATGCATAACGTCAATATCATGTGACCAATAAATAAAGCATAGGGACAATAGTCCTCAATAATTGGAGGTTCTGTGTCCGTAGAAAGTACAGATAAAGAGATCCCAATGATCCCAACTCGTTTTGTCGTACATTGCTTCTTCAGCAGACTTTAGAACACTAGGGGATATATATTGTTAACCAACTGACCTCTGGAAGATTTACCCCCTCTTCGTGAGCAGGCCAATTTTTCTGATACGGCACTGCGTTATTTTTTTTTCTGTTTCAAATCTTTTTTTATTAATAACAATACAAAAAAATTACAGACGTTGCAAAACGCACTGTATTATAGTGCAGATATCAAAAACAGGAAAAAAGATTACAAGGACAATAAACTGTTCGCAGCCAGCGCTGCAGTGCGCAGTGATAAATACAGACATTTATAAAAGGTATGATGAGTAACAAATTGCATTGTATTGTTTTTTCCCCCTTTTTGCTTCCCTACTCTTCCCACCCACCCTTAATCTACTTCCCATCTTACCACCCCCCTCCCCTCCCCAATAAACAGCACAACAATTGAATTTATTAGCACTGGAGGCTGCGATAATCTGCATACGCCTATGTCGCAGTGGAGCTTGCTCCTTCACACAGATTTATCCAGTTTTGGCCTTTATTCTCCTCTGTCCCCAGAAGGAGCCACCCAGGTTCTATAGTTGATTCAGAAGAGATACCGTATATTCAGCTCCTGGAGCCAGGGCCTCCATATACTGAGAAATTTATTATAGTTTCCTTTTTTAGTGTATACCGTCCTTTCTGTCCAGACCAGAGAGTCCATTGTTTTAAGCCATTCCCCTATAGTTGGAGGCTTTGCTGAGAGCCAGGAATGTGCTAACAGTTTTCTCGCTTGATATAGGCACCTTACTATGGCAGTGGTTGGGCTGGAATTCCCCATGTTAGCACCTACCAACCCTAGTATACACACCTTAGCGTCTAATTCCAAATTTACCTTAAATCTGCGGTTTATTGTCCCGACCACTTCCGACCAGTATCTTACTAATTTTGGACACCTCCATACCATGTATATGAGATCTCCTGTCCTATAACACCTAGGACACTTGTCGTCTGGTCTACACCCGAACCTATACAGTCTCCTAGGAGTGTAATATACTCTATGTAAAAGGAAGAGGTGCGAGGCCTTCTGTGACGGAGAGACGGACACCAACGGCCCAAGTTCCAATATTTTTTTCCACTGAGTGTCCGTCAACTCCCCCACATCCGCCTCCCACCCCTCCCTAGGACCATGGGGCACGCCCTGAACCAGCATCTTATCCAATAACTGCGCATACACATCCCCAATCAGTCCCTTAGTATTTGTTGCTTTAACTATTTTATTAAGGAGTGGTGCTTTACACCACTCCATAGGGCAGGTCCTAAATTGGGTATTTAGTGCATGCCTGATCTGTAAGTAATTGTAAAATATATTATATGGAACTCCAAATTCCATTCTCAATTCCATAAAGGATTTTAAGTTGATATCTCTATACAGATGGACCAATCTATGCATTCCGTGACTTTCCCAAACGGGATTCTTTTCTATAGACATTAATTCCCCCAGAGATTTGTTAAACCATATAGGTGAGAACTCAGTGATGCCTATATACCTCATGGTCTTCTTAACTGTCTGCCAAATCTTATTTACTAGTTTATGTGTTGGCAACTTTCTCTGGAGTGAACCCGCCTCTAGTGCCTCCAAACGCCTATGCGGATTGCCTTCTAGCATTATTTTATTACTGGCGCTTGCTTCACCCAGGGATTCGCAACCCCCCATGTGCTGCATTTGAGCAGCTAAATAGTAGCCATAAAGATGAGGGATTGCCAATCCCCCTTCACAGGTAGGTCGCTGCAGTGTCTGCAATTTAATCCTGGCCTGGCCCTTCTTCCAAATAAGTTCCCTAAATAAAGAGTTTATTTTCAGGAACCATTTTCTCCCGATCCATACTGGGGAGTTATAGAGGATATAAAGCAGCTGTGGCAACCAAATCATTCTGATCAGGTTTGAACGTCCCGCCAGTGATAGGGGAAGCCGACACCAAATGTCGCATTTTCTTTTAAACTTTTCAAGCAAGGGGGCCAAATTATCCCGGATGTAATTATTGGGATCGCTAGTCATTACTATTCCCAGGTACTTTATCTTATCAGTTATATTTAACCCAGGGGCACAATCAGGGAGGGTGTTAGTGGTTGAGTCAATCTGTAGTAACAGTGATTTGTCCCAATTAATTACAAGGCCCGAGATCTTCCCAAATCCTTCTACCAGTTGCAACTGGCACTGCGTTATTTTAACCACTCCAGCCCCGGAAGGTTTTACCCCCTTCCTGACCAGAGCACTTTTTACAATTTGTCACTGTCTTGCTTTAACTGGTAATTGCGCGGTCATGCAATGCTGTACCCAAACAAAATTTGCCTCCTTTTTTTCATACAAATAGAGCTTTCTGTTAGTGCTATTTGATCACCTCTGCGGTATACACAAAAAAAAGCATCAATTTTGAAAAAAAGAAAAATATTCTTTTACTTTTTGCCATAATAAATATCCCCAAAAATGTTTAAAAAAACAAAAAATTTCTTCATCAGTTTAGGCCAATATATATTCAACATATTTTTGGTAAAAAAACAAAAATCGCAATAAGCGTATATTGATTGGTTTGTGCAAAAGTTATAGCGTCTACCAACAATGGGAAAGATTTATGGCATTTTTATTTTATTTTACTAGTAATGGCGGTGATCTGTGATTTTTACCGGTATTGCGACATTGCGGCGGACAGACCGGACACTTTTGACACATTTTTGGGACCATTGACATTTATACAGCGATCAGTGCTATTACTGTGTAAATGACACTGGTAGGGAAGAGGTTAACACTAGGGGGCGATCAAGGGGTTAAATGTGTTCCCTCGTGAGTGTTTCTAACTGTATGGAGATAGGACGAGGAGAAATTTTGCTGTTCCTACATAGTAGGAACGAACAACATGTCTCCTCTCCTCTGACAGCACAGGGATTTGTGTGTTTACATACACAAATCCCCGTGCTGGCGCTCGTGCACGCGATCCCTGTACGGGGTTTCACGCAGGGGAGCCATTCTGCCCTCGTATATGTATGGGAACCGGTTAACTGACAATTGCGCTATCATGAAACGCTGTACACAAATAAAAGTTATGTCATTTTTTTTCTCCACAACAGAGCTTTCTTTTGGTGGTATTGGATCACCATTGCGTTTTTTATTTTTTGCGCCATAAACAAAAAAAGGCTGACAACTTTGCAAAAAAAAAAAAAAAAACTCCTTCATAAATTTAAGTTAATAAGTATTCTGCTACATGTTTTTGGTAAAAAAAAAATCCCAATAAGCGTATATCGATTGGTTTACGCGAACGTTATATCGTCTACAACCTATGGTTTACATTTATGGAATTTTTATTTATTTTTCTTATACTAGTAATGGCAGCGGAACTTCGATATTGCGGCGGACAGTCAGACACTGACATGTTTGACACTTTGCGGGAACCAGCGACACCAATACAGTGATCAGTGCTAAAAAATATGCTGAGGTGCTTTCACTAGGGGAAGAGATGGATTCTAGTCCCTTTGCAGGAACACAAAATCCATCCCTTCCCCCCCGTCAGAACTGAGATCTGCCTTGTTTACATAGGCAGATCTCAGTTCTGTGTGCATTACCAACGATCGGCGGGTGCCAGACGACATTGAACACCCGTCACCTGCAGATCGGGTTCTGCTGTGAGTATTCACAGCAGAAGCGCGTGCCCCCTTCAGGCAGAATCGTGTGTGTGTATATATATATATATATATATATATATATGTGTATATATATATATATATATATATGTGTATGTGTATATATATATATATGTGTATATATATATATGTGTATATATATATATGTGTATATATATATATGTGTATATATATATGTATATATATATATATATATATATATATATATATATATATATATATATGATTCTGCACAGAAGAGCTGCCCTGTAGCAGTAAAACTGCTATAGGGTGGACAGCAGGTGGTTAATAATCGCAATATGTTATGATTTCCTTTTATCAAATTGCATAAATTATTATTAACTGAAAAATTATTAACTATCAGATTTGTTACATTCAGCCAGAGGGCTGAACAAAAGGAATCTAACAGATGGACGATTTTCCCCACTGTCTAGATAAGAAAACCTAAACATCTGACTGGATACACAGCTGCTGTTTGGCCAAAAAATTTCCAGCTAGTAGTTTCAACTTTCTCGGAAGAGAGCGAGTCTGGCAGGGCCAATCACTGAGCTATATTCTTTGTGTTGATCTTTGAGAAAGACTATCTTCACATTAAAGGCAGTTATAGAGGCGAGTGATAGCTTGTTTGAAAGCTTTACTGCTTGGTAAGAATTTTTAATTTGTTTAATGTCTTGGCACAAATCAAAATAATAAGTCATTAACAGAGCAAACATTTCTCGGTATACATTGAGAGAGAAGAGAACAGGGGGTAGAAAATATAACAGCAGGGTCGTCTGCTGTTATAGAGTGTTAAAGAGTCACGGATAAGTAATGTATTCATATTACCTGACCAATATGAAATCCTTCAAGTGCAGTCACACGTTCTGGCAGTTTCTTGTTGGATGTGTTTCCCAAGCCCAGGCGGCCGTAATCTCCATTTCCAAAGGTAAAAAGCTTTCCATCAGCTGTTACTACAGCAGAATGTTTGAAGCCACAGGACATCTGGAATTTGATCAGAAAGAAATATGTTTTGGTAGTATTGTAACATCGGTTATACATGTCTGTACTTCGATCTAGAATAGCTAATGCATGCCCATAACTTGAGAAAAGACAATGACTTGTGTTAAGGTGTGAGGAGTGCCTAGGGCTTCAATCTTCAAAAGCGGTCACACAACATTTCATGTCTACACAGACAGTTAATGCCTTGCTACTGTTGTCATGCTCATGTGGCCCAATCAACTTGTTTAGAGCCACAATGACACAATCACAAGAATGGTCACAATTATGGGTGGAAACGTCTGTCACTTTGTCACCATGACTCGTGTCCTTTGCTGCTGACTAACTTCATATAATTTCACCAGTTCTGTTGCCCGTCTGTTGTAAAGGAACCAATGAACCTGAAAGGAGGAGCCACTGAAGAAGAGAGACATTTTGACCTGTAAATTTTATATCCTGGAGTAGAGTACAGGATACAGGCAGAGTATACATATGTCATGGGTTATAGGCGAGTACCTTCAGAGGACATATCCCCTAGGCACCTCCCATATAACCCTACCCCACTCCACGAGTCCTCAGTTTTGTAGCAAGCAATGGAGCGTAAACTAAGAAATGGAAAGGAGGCTGGTCTGTGTCCTGTACTGTACTCCAAAATCCTTTTATGTTAATCGTACAATACAGTATTCAAACACCATGGAATGACCACAAGCAATGAAGAAGGGGGCGGGTAACAATGAGGCAAACAGAACTGTGCCAACAGACCCAACAATAAGAGTCACAAGAACTTCAGAGTGCCACTGCAAGAACCTTGCAGCCAAAAGCTGCATTAACATAAGACCGAACGTCACCTAACAAAACTTTGACAATACTGTATGAACAGAAAACCAGGTGGGTCCTTACACAACTAGGCTACAGGGGCTTGGTGCTGAAATGCCCACAAAACTTCCACCAATCTGGTGGAATGGGCATGTAAAAGTGCAGGAGGAGATATTGGTTTTCGAATGTAAGCGCTTGCAATCAGATTCCCTATTTATCGTGCAATTGTGGACTTTAAAGCAGGGTGTCCCTTGGGAGGTCCCAAGGACAGGACAAAGAGAATCCATCTATCTGATTCGAGCAGTAGTTTTGAGGTATACTCTAAAGGCTGACTACATCCAGGCATTGTAGGGAGATCTCTTTTGCCCGATTATAAGCAGGGCATAACAATAGGGGATGTCCTCACTTAGGATGGCCTTGGGCGTAAGACAACTTTGTCCTTTTCATTCCCTTCTGCGTCTGTGTCTTCTAAGGAACGGCTTATCGAAATTCAACTTGAGGTGAAAAATGGGAATAAAAGAAGGAACAAGGCATTTTTGGGCTCCGGATGAAGATGACTGTACTAAAGTGGAGTTCCATTCGTTTTTAACTTTATTAAAATTCAGCAGCTACAAAAAGTGTAGTTGCTGACTTTTAATAAACAGACACTCACCTGTCCCATGGTCTAGCGATGCGGCTGCCCGAAGCTTCACTCCTCTCCCTCTTCTCGGCGCCATCGTTGCAAGTGTGTGACAGCTTGCGGCTCCACAGCCGGGTGCGCATGCCCGAGTCGTGCCGCGCCTCCTCAGTGGCCAGGCAATCTTCTAGGACCGGTGACATGTCCCAGAAGATTGCAGGGAAGGAGTGGGAGAGGAGGAGTCACCTAGGCGGCTGAGCGGAATTGGGAGCTGGGTACCCTGTCAAAACTAGGTACCCCCCCCAAAAAAAACAAATTTATATGCCAAAAGGTGGCATGTAAGGGGGTGAGGAGTGCTTAAAGCAGAAGTTCCATTTTTGGGTGGAACTCCGCTTTAAGGCCAGAACCTGTCACAGGAAATGTGACAGATGCAGAGAATTTTACTTTAGCTAAATATGCCACTTGAAATAGAGCTAGAATCATATGCGGAGACCAGTGTTCGAGTCGGTTCTTGCGCTGGTGCATGGGATGCATCGTCACTCACTGCGGTTGAGTGTTCTGCAGGCCTTTGGCAGAGGGAACGTTTGGCTGTGATTTTCCAGTTTTTTTGCCTGCCTGGTCTCCCCCATAGCTGAAAGTGAGGGTATTTCCCAGTGGGGTACAGAGAATAGCCAAGGTGCAGACTATCATGTAATGAATTATTGTGGTGAAATGGCAGAAGGAAATGCCTGAGTACCTTATAGGGGCAATAAAGTGTGTGACCAGTGGTGTGATGTAATACCTGGTCATCTACCTGAAACTAAACTCTGAGTAGTTGAGTTTTAGTGCTCAAGTTTGAAAAGTTTACAGTACACTGCAAGGTGAATACATTCCAAACACAGTTCTGTTTTCACAGTACCGTTAAGAGATACAGGGTGACCCGGTCTTACCTGTCCACAATGCTGGACTGTAAATAAAGTCCAGGCTTCACTGCTATGGTGGGAATACCCTCGAGGGGGTCTTCAGGAACTAGATTCCATAGTGATGGACCCTAGCCCTGTAAAGCACCCTGTGGCTGGTGGACTCAACACGTTACAACAAGTGTCAATATGAGCACCAATGCAGGATCCAGTGCCTGAAGCAACATTAAAGGCCGTCCCCATAGCATTGGGTCTATGTTGGCATTGGAAGATAATGAGGGGTTGATTGAAGAACTCGAAGAAAAAATAATAAACTAGTTAATTTAAAGGCGATTTTTTTCTATGTCGGAGAAAAGGTCCGTTCACCTTCAAACACTAGCACAAAACTGAGGACTCACAAAGTGGGGTAGGGTTATAGAGGGGGTGCCGAGGGGACGCTTTACCCGTGTCTAATAACATGAAGGTATATGCCTGTAACCTGGGGGTCAGCAACCTCTAGATCGCGATCTACCAGTAGATTGCGGACAGGTGACTGGTACATCGCGGTCTGGGCTTGCTGACCCTCTATTCCAGAGCATCAGAGAGCAATGCAGGGGGACTACTTGTAATGTTGAAGCTGTAGTAAAAAGCAAGAGCCGCATATGTCGATGACTCCTTCTCCTTACTAGCGGTCTCCAGAGTGGTGCCAGCAGCAGGAAAAATGAGATCGTCAAAGTCATTGTGAAGCAATACACTGGGCATAATAGCAGCGTTGTGCTGCTTTCTCACCAACTGCTTTAACTTCTTGGACCCTTCAGAAGCATGAGTTGTGGGGCATTTGCAGAGTGGCCCCATTAACTTGAATTAGTTGCAATTGGCAGGCGGTTGCACCCACCAAAAGCAACAGGGGGCTTAATTCCTGCTGCGGCATGTGTACACCAAATCGGGGTAGGGATATGGGGTGGTAAAACCGGGATTCAACCAGCCCCAACTTTACGCGAGAATAAGCCCTAAGGGTGCTGCTGTTGAATCCAACCAAGGGCTCATTTACAAGTGCAGCAGGCAGGCAGACAGGTGACGAGGCAGCAATATCTTGCCTCCTCAGCACCTGATTTAAACCCATGATTGCCATGCAATGCACACAATTGCGATGCAGTAGTACAGCAATTAGAGGTTTAAATCAGGTGTGAAAAGGTGACACTGTGCCTGGTGATCTTTGACTTCTCCCATGTTGTTCAGGTAGATCTCCACCTCTAAGGTTGCCTACCCCTGCTGTAACCCATGGTGTCTGAATAATCTGCCTGTGTCCTGTACTGTATGATTAAGTTAAAAGGATGTTGTGGCTAGTAACAGCCATACTACCTAGGGCTCCCCACACTTTAAAATGAACCTGGGAAAGACAAGAGCCTCTCTGAGTATTCACAGCTATAGCATTAAGGAAACTGTTAGAAAGAGATTATTAATAGTCAAATACAGTATCAGGAAAAGAAGCTTAATTGAGCATTACAGATAGGAGAACATTATGTAAAAAGTCCTGTGTACATCAATAGTACCAAATAAATAGTGTGTGTGTGTGTGTACCTGCACCACTTCTTCTCCTTGTAATGCCTCAATCTGTCTGGGTCTCCTCTGACGGTCACTATTTCCATGTCCCAGTTTGCCATAGTCTCCATCTCCCCAGCTGAACACCTCTCCACTCTCTGTCAGTGCCATGGAGTGTCCATCTGAGCCACAAGAGGTCACAAGCTGTGTCACCACAAACCCTGTTATCAAGAAAAAGCCTGGTTTGAGAAAAAATTCAATTTTTGCACAACAAAATTTAAATACAAATGAGTTTTTTTGTCTGAATTCCTTTGTAATTTGGCTGCCTTATATTTTTTATAGATGGTGTTAGATATTTTCTGCTTTGGGTGTTCTGTGTCATTTCTGTATAAGGATGCATTTTATTTAGAAAGAAAAAAAAAAACCCTGGATAGAACATTGATCCAGTTTTTAATGTTGTCTCCATTAAGGATATTTCCCTCAGTACCTTTCCCAGAGACAGGAGGAAAACTTCCATAGCTGAGAGAAAATCTCAGATTACTGATGTCCCCCAAAACCTGACAAAGGATATAACTCTTCCCCACTCATAAAATGTAAAAAAAGTCTTAGGTGCTCTATAAAAATGAAGCATTCAAGGCTGAACAAATTAAGTTTAATCAAAACCTAATTATATGGTCAATGCCAGTATGTTGTGGTGTACATGTGTATTTCACATGTGTAGTTACACTGGATGGAACATTGGCCAGCCCCCCTGAAGATAAAAAAAAAAAAAAAAAAAAAAAAAAGAAGATAAAAAACACAAGTATGGCTAAGCTCTGTAATCCATCAGAGATTAGGCAGCACAAAGTGGAACTATTGTCATACCCTGCAATGCGGAGATGACAGTCAGTACATGAAGGTCATCTGAATTGCCTTGACCAAGGCGACCGTAGCTCCCCTCTCCGCAGGCAAGGACAGTACCATTAGCTTGAATAACGAAGGTACAATTTTGGCCACAGATGACCTGAAAATAGTAGAAAACATTGCATGAGAAGAAAAAAAATGACATGTACGCTGTGTAATATGTAGTTTACAGCATAATTATTATTGATGTTAATAATCTTTACCTAAATGCTTTAAGAGGGGTACACAATACAATTTCTTTTTAACACACATACAAAAGCTGACACAGAGGACGTGGGCCCTGTGTGAATAAACGTATAGTCTTAGAGATTGTTAAAAGTCCACACATTTTTAAAAGCACTGCTAGTTTACTGCAGGAAGAAAAAAATCCTTTAATTTTCCACAATCCGCCTCTTTATATAAATTGTGTATAATTTTTTTTCTGCTACTGCAATACCTGCTGTGCCTGGGAGAAGGATGTGGCTGCTGATGGAATCATCACATTCCTGCCGGCTTCTGCTAGTTGTCCATGGCGTCCAGCTCCCCACAGGTACACATCACATTTGCCTCCAAGATGCCAGTCCTGCAGAGTAACAATTAAAATGGATGTTCACTATACAGAGAAACGCAGCATTAGAATAAAAACACAGGTCAGGCACACTGACAGTTTAAAGTTCACAATTGGCAATAATTCAACCTTCGTTGCTCCAATTTTTTTTTATAGCATTACTTTTTATTGTTTTTCTTAAAATGCTCAATTTCTCCAAATGTAGACATAGACATGACCATAGTTTGAACTATTTCCAATGGAACTATGGTCATGTCTACATTTAGAGAAGTTGAGCATTTAGGAAAACAAGTAATGCTGTATAAAAAAAAAACTGGAGCAAAGAAAATTTAACTATTGCCAGTTGTGAACTTTATTCTAGCGCAGGCTAACCAATGAAAATGATACAGCTGATTGAGAGGATATAGGCCTAATTTGGCTTTAGGCTTTGTGAATCATGGCTTGGCATCTTGTCTCCTGTGGATGATACTTACGTCCAAGTTACATGTACAGAAGCAGGACACAGACTTTGAACTCGTTAATTGGCCAACTGTAGTGGATATTACAGGAAGCTCTCAGACTTGCCATATTCTGCTAGACTAATAAAGCAGCCTTGTAACTTGCTATGATATTCTCTACAGGTATTATTCTCTATTACTCTTCTGGACAGCTTAAAACCACTGCATAGACAGCATATTACAGCAGCTCAGCTTTAAGAAACTATTTGTTAAAACATATAAACCTGGAACAACGGGACTTAATTTTACACTTCGCTCACACATCTCCTCTAAGCTTTAGGAATCTGGGTGTAAATTACTGACCAGACAGTATAGCATCCCTACGAGACTGCATAAAATGTTTCCAGATGTCAATCCAACTTGCTGAAGATGTGGAGACTCTAGGGGCACACATATTCTGATTTTGCCGACAGATTCCTCCTGTCTGGCAGACAATGTGTGACTTGAGCTGAGCTGAAGGGTTTCTCCCTTGCAGATGACCCGGCACCATGTCTTTTGCATCTTAGCCCACTTTCCCAGCAGTACGCCTTCACAGTGTAGCTAGATCCTGTATTCTGGCCATCTGGAAATCCCCCTTCATCTCCTCGGTTGGTCATGAAGGTCAACGACATAATGAAAATGGAAGAGCTTCCCCTTTCTCTTAGACAGCAGAACGGTTTCCATAAGGCATTCTATTGGATTCAATTTGAATTCTCAGATATATATATAAAAAACTATGGGGAGCCAACACTTTCTAGAAGAGTCACCGGGGTTTATTATTGCTCTTATTATTTTTATTTATTTCAGGTACTTACATAGTGCCGTCAATTTACGCAGCGCTTTACATATACATTGTACATTAACATCAGTCCCTACCCTCAAGGAGCTTACACACTAAGGTCCCTAACTCACATTCATACATACATAGGGACAATTTAGAAGGATCTAATTAACCTACCAGCATGTCTTTGGAGTGTGGGAGGAAACCAGAGTACCCGGAGAAACCCACGCAGGCACAGGGAGAACATGCAAACTCCAGGCAGGTAGTGTTATGGTTGGGATTCGAACCAGCAACTCTTCTTACTGCTAGGTGAGGGTGCTATCCACTACACCACTGTGCCGCTGCTCTTTCACTTCCCCTTCCTCCCTACCCCTCTTTTTTTAAACCTTCCTTCCTCCCAACCCTCCCCCCTCTGTTCTCCCTTTTCGCTCCTCTGTTTACCCTTTACTTTACACTATTTAAAATGAAAAATTTAGCAGGGACTTATTTATTTTCCCTGCTGGCAACACATCTCTCACCTTTTACCAGTATGGTCTCTATGTTGATACTTTTTTGGTTTATTATACCCCCTACAGATGTACTACACATGCATCTACCCCTGAAGAAGCAAGCATGGTCATGCGAAACGCGTTTGAATAATTTTTATGCCTGTGTACTTTGCAATTTACACTTTATACCATGATACGTGTAATGACATTTTTTACTGTATGCATCATTTCAGTGGCTTGGCTATGTATCATGTTGTTTAGGTTTGCATGACAATTTTAATAAATTTTGATACTGCATTTACTCGGGCAATTGTTGGCTAACCACATTCACCTCATTTAAAGTCCCGGGGTGATTTCCGTTTTTTTTTTTTTTTACCAGTATGGTCTAACACTACGGGCACGGCTCCAGAACTCAAAAAATTATTGCAGAAACGACACTACTTGATATACATCAAAGTTACCAAATGTGATCACTCTATACATATCCATCCTACTGACTCTGTTGAATGCCTGAGTGTATTTTTCTTACTTCATGTTGTGGTTGTTCACAAATAAAGAATTAAAAAACACATAAAAAACACACCTCTGGTCTGGAGGTGGCCCAAGCCATAATTTGTTCATCTGTCCCATTCATCCACTTGCTGTTATCCTGTTTAGTAAAAGAATATACAGATATGATAATTTTTTGCATTGAAAGGGGAACAAATATTTACATAGTTAGCCAGGTTAAAAAAAAAAAAAAAGTCCATCTACTTTAACCAATAGAAAAAAAAAAATTCATATACACCATCCTATACCCACAGCTGATCCAAAGGAAGGCAAATTGAACTCCAATAAAACATGGTCCAATTTGCTCCAGCGGGAGAAAAATAAATCCTTCCTGATCCCCCAAGAGGCAATTTGATTTTCCCTGGATCAACACCCCTGGTATCTACAGATGTTCGTATTCAGTTATATATTATGCATTTATTAATTCATCAAGCTCTTTTTTAAAACAATCTACTGAGCTGGTCAGAACTAGTTCCTGAAGGAGTTGACTTTACATTTTTACAGCTTTTGTTGTGAAGAAGCCTCTCCTTGGTTTTCCTCCAGATCTAGAGTGCCCCTTGTCCTTTGTGATGACCTGAAAGTGAAGAACTGTACACCAAGTTCACTACATAGACCACTCATGTATTTATACATGATGATCATATCCCTCCTAATCTCCTCTTCTCAAGTGACAATAAATTCAGTTCCTCTAATCCTTCCTCACAGCTGAGCTCCTCCATGCCCCTTATCAGTTTGTTTGCTTCTCTATGCACTTTCTTCAGTTCTTGGATATCCTTTTTGTGAACTGGCTATACAAGAAAGTATTTTGCTAGCTTTGTAAACTCCAGCTTGGCACTGCATGCTATTACTAAGTTTATGATCTACCTATCCTTCTCCACTAGTGACTTCCCCAGCTGTTTTCCTCCTAGAAACGTAGGACGCATTCATGTTCATTTTAGCCGCCAAGTGCATAACTATATTTATTAACATTAACCACTTAAAGACCGCCCACCACATATATACTGTGGCAGGGTGGCTCTTTTGCACTAAACAAGGTACCCGTACGTGCCCGCTGCACGGAGGAGCAGCTGGTGCGTGTGCCCAGCGGACCCGATGTCTGCAGACACCCGCGATCACTTCATGGAGATCACTGTATTGGTGTCACTGGTCCCCAAAAAGTGTCACTTAAGGTCACATAACTACGTGTTACAGCATCCACACATTTCACCCTGCTGCCAGACATCCATTAGACACACTTCTCAGTCAATAAACAGTCTCTTGCTTGTTTTTGTTTTTCTTAGGGGATTGAACTTGGTTGGGGAAAAGGGACATGGGATGCCCATAGGATAAATTGTACTTTGTAGTATAAAAGGAACTGTGTCCCCCTCTCAGCAGAACAAGATGGCTGCCCCTAAACTTGACAGGCATCAGAACGCTTCTTCCAGCTCACTTCCTCCAGCACGCTACTTCACTGTTCAATTTTAGTAATCCTGTCACACCATCAGAACATGACTAGGCCCTACTCTGAATAAGTCCCAGTGTCTTTACTTGATGGCACATGGTAGGCCGGGGCCTGCAGTACCCCTTTGTGGTAGCAACTGATTTACTTGAGAAGAAGAAGTATACTTGATGGGACTACTGATCCCAGCAAGTCCGACTTGCAAACCCTGCCCGTCCTCCTGGCTGCAGTGACTTGACACAAACTCCCACAGTCTCTCCCTTTGACTCTACATCCAGCTCCCCTAGCATGTCTCTTCCAGATAATTCCACTGTGCTTTCCACTCACCAACACCTGCCCTGGATCATTCCTGAATTACTTTACTCCGGACGTGCGGATCAACTGTCTCCTCCAGCTCCTGTTCCTGGACACCTTTCCATGACCGTGTAAGGAGAGGATCCCTCCCAACTCCCCGCCTGAGGTACAGCCCCCCCAGAAAGGGAGTTCCCTCAGACACAACAGTCTAACACTCCATCATCCAATTCCACCAGCTAACAACCCCCCCCCCCCCCAGCAGGCCCACCATGGGTATATGTAGGAGGCCTGCTAGTTGGTGATTGGTCAGAGCTCCTCACATGCACCCCATGTCACTCCAGCTCTCTACCCTGCCCCTTTTCCAGAACATTCTCCCTGGAAACAGATGAGGCGCCCAAGAGCTGAAGTACATGTCAGTCACCTACTGCTATACTAAACCACTCCCCTGACCCCAGATCAAAACAAACAGGCCTAGCTCACAGCATAGACCTGCTTTAATTTACCTGCGCTGGCAGCTTACACAAAACCCTACACTAGCACCTACTTATCTAAGGTAAAGGGTGCTACACTAGTAAAAAAAATTAAAAGGGCATACATCTATGTCGTAGTTTGTAGATGCTATAACTTTTGCGCAAACCAATCAGTATACACTTATTGGGAATTTTTTTACCAAAAATATGTAAAAATACATATTGGCCTAAATGGATGAAGACATTTGTTTTTTTGGATATGTATTCTAGCAGAAAGTAAAAAATATTATTTCGAAATTGTTGGTCTTTTTTTGTTTTATTGCACAAAAAATAAAAACCGCAGAGGTGATTCCACCAAAAGAAAGCTCTATTTGTAGGGAAAAAAGGACATAATTTTTATTTGGGTACAGCGTCGCACGCCCGCGCAATTGTCAGTTAAAGTAACACAGTGCCGTATCGCAAAAAATGGCCTGGTCATTAAGGGGGTAAATCCTACCGAGGCTAAAGTGGTTAAACCTCATTCGCCCCCTCAAATCCTGTAAGGACATTATTCCACTGCATAGCTCTGCAAACACTGACATGGTACTCTCAATCCCAAATGCTATATAATTTTTAAATAGGTTAAAAAGTAAGGGTTCCAACGCTGACCCTTGGGGTACACAACTCATAAGCATAGACTATTCGGAGTATGAATCATAGTTTTTAGCCAGTTTTCTATCCATTTACAAACTGAATTGTCCAAGCCTGTAGACTTCAACTTACACGTTAGTCGTGTGTGGGGAACTGTGTCAAAAGCTTTTGCAAAATCCAAGTATATATATCCACAGCCGACAACTCCTTTGTCTAAGTTTTCTAAATAACTTTTCTAGAAATTACTTTATGTGTAATATAACATTTACAACAGTAAACTGGTATTCTGTTCACCTTTAATAAAAATCATAATTCATAAATAAGGATAAAATACATTTCTTACTGTAACAAAAACCAAATTTTACTGTAGTGGTCATGCAGGAAACAAGTTTGGCTCCTACCATTATAAGTCTTAGCTCTTCCTCAGGGACTGGCTCCAGGTCAGGAACACTGAAGGATGCTGGGAAAAGGGCACCTCTGGCCAAGGCCTCAGCAGCTTTAATGGTAGTAGAGAAACACTCTAGCCAGGCCCACTCAGCATGGTTCCAGGAGGAAGATTCATGTGGAGCCAAGCGGTGGTGAGGAGGGATGGGTGGATTGCACAGAAGCTGTTCAAGGTTTAGTCCTACAGCCAATGATGCTAAGCACTGCATATATGGGCTGTGTACTAACTGATCTCCACACACAACATAGGGCTGAAATAAAACAGATGACTGTCAAAAGGAACACTAAACACACTCACAATATAAAATGTACAGTTTAACAGGATTTTTAAGAAGTATATTTGTTGTTTTTCTTAACAGGAAGTTGGCTAAGCCCTGAAGAGGACACAATACATTGCCAAATGATCAATCAATACAAATAATCAGGGCTTGTTTGTCACTCTCATAAACATTTCAGGTTTGAACTACAGCAATATTAAAAGTATGTAAGTATGTATACATTTACATATTAAATAGGTTGTATTAGAATAGGAATTTGCCTGAAAAAAAAAGGCTTGGACTTTTAATGGTTAGTTCAATATGCATCGCAGTATGTAAAACTATAAAACATAATTTCACAGAAGAGAATTAATTAGGCACTGGGGGTTATTTATGAAAGGCAAATCCACTTTGCACTGCAAGTGCACTTGGAAGTGTAATCGCTGTAAATCTGAGGGGTAGATCTGAAATGAGGGGAAGCTCTGCTGATTTTATCATCCAATCATGTGCAAGCTAAAATGCTGTTTTTTATTATCCTTGCATGACCCCCTCGGATTTACAGCAACTGTACTGTAGTGCAAAGTGGATTTTCCTTTCGTAAATAACCCCCACTGAGTTGTATGGGTTCATGGTCACTCAACTAATGGGATGAGAGATTAATAGCTTTTTGGTCACCAACTACACATCTTCACAGGGAGTCCAATGCCCAGCTATACAAAAAACAACATATATCTCTATCTAATCTATCTATATATTAGAAGGCCAGTATGGTGTCTTGAATTTATGGGAGGAGCCTGGTAGGTATTTAAGCAGGCCGCTCGCCTTTGCTGTCTGCCGGTTCCAGTGCGCGATACTACACATCGCTGGGCCGGCTCTTTCCAGCTCACCTCATGTTCGCGAGTCTGTTCGTCGATTACACATATCTTGCAGCTTCCTCGTACGTGTTCTACATCGGCGGTTCTCGCTTGCTGATGCAGGTTGGGTTCGTACCTTTTCATTCATACGCAATGTTACAATTCGTTAGGTTTACGATCCTCCGTCCCTTTCGTTCTTAGCTGCCTCCGAGTTGTTGTCGGTCGTGTCTCGACATCATTTGGCACAGGTGTAGTAGATTTGTATGTCCCCTCGGCCTTGCTTGTCATCCCATGCCATAAACATACATTTCATTTGTAGATCCAAGCCTCCAAGCCGTCTATGGGCATGTATTGTTTGCATGGGTTCTGTGGCTGATTGAGGTGGTAATTAGACCCACCTGGTGCCTTGTCTGCACTTAATTAGCGGGGGTTCAGTGGTTTCTTATGGGTTTGGTTTAGAGTAAGGGGTGGCATACACTCTGCAACCAATTCGTATCGCTTTCACTTCTTACTTTTCAACCAGTTTAATTTACCCTACTACCAATTCGTATCAGATACATTGCATACCTACCACAGTCCAATTTGAAACTAGTTGCATCAGTGACAACGGTTCATATTACTTTCATGCCATACGCATCACTTCGATTCGAGCCTAGTCGCCTTGGCAGCACAACATTGCGCATTAGTCGCATCCCACACAACGATTCGTAGCGGTTCGTACCATACCCTACGATTCTTTATTCATATATCATTTTCCGACCCTTTGGGATCACGTTGGCAGCAACATGCATCACAATCCAAACCGAACCTAGTCGCATTGACGGCACAACAGGTCACATCAGTCGCATCCGACGCACCGATTCGTACCATACCCTATGATTCATTATTCATATCATTGTTCTGACGGATTCGGATCGGGTCAGCAGCTACATGCATCACACACCAAACCGAACCTAGTCGCATCGGCGGCACAACGGTTCGCATCATGAGTATTCCACACTCAATTCGTTACACTCCCTATCATGAATCTACAATACGTTACGTGCAATTATCACTACATCACCAATTTAACATTTACTGTGAGCATATCCCTGGCAAGTGCAATGCCGCAGCAGATGTCTCGCTTCAATTTTGTTTCATTCCTCCAGCAGCTATCCGGAGCCGACCCATCATCCACTCCTATCCCACCTTGATCTCAACAATGGATTGAAGCCACATCTTGCCAATGCAACCCGCTCATCAACCACTCGCTGTCTAGCAACACACTTAAGGCTTACCGCACGGCCTGGAACACCTACTGCAGGTTCCCGGCCGCTTGTCCAGGAACCACAGAAGACGATGTCACTCACGTCCTAGCCTTCATATCTTATTGCCATACAAAGCTGGCTCTCACTCATAACACTATTAGGCTGTACCTAGCCGGTATTCAGCATTTTCTGTCCTTACAGAATCCCAGAGAGTCATCTGTGTTCACGGCCCATACAGCGAAAGCCCTGCTGTGGGAAATTCAGAAGCAGCAGCCCGCTACCAACAGCAAACGCTTAGACATCACAAGCGCTATCTTCAGGGGCAAGATCCGAAATCCTCACCCATTCCCCCTCTGGGCTCTTGCCCAGCCTGGTCATCCAGACGGCCATCTACCTGGCCTTTCTACTGCTTCCTACGACCTAGCGAGTTCAATTCTGGTACTACCAGTAGTCAGGTACTGTACAGACACCCGTGGACTCGCTCCTCAAACCATTATGCCCTTCATCTTACAGTCTCCAAGGCACAACAAACCGGACCCGGAGTAGATATCAACTTCTTCAGGACCAGCAAGCCTGGTGCCCAGTAACGATCCTTGACCATCTGCTCTCTCACCTACCCAGCCAGCCAGACTCCAGCCCCTTACTGCCTTTTCCGGTCAACCCCCTGACTGGCAGTCAGTTTATCAAACATGTTAGGGTCCTACTGCTCAACTTAGGCTTAGACCCTGGGTGGTATTCTAGACATTCCTTCCGGATCGGCACAGCCTCAGCAGCATCTTAGCATGGAGTACCAGACCATGTGATCAAGAAGCTAGGCAGATGAAAGTCCGCCTGCTTTGCCAGATATATTCTAAACCCTCAAGTAGAGATGGCCCTAGCCTTCTCCAAGCTTGCTCAATGAGCTTAGAACCAAAAAAGATATACTCCCTACCTAGTTATTTTTTGGCCCCTTTTCTTGGCTTACCTACCAGACGACCAAAAGCCACACCTCAGGTCTATTTATGTTGCAAGTCTTGTCGCGTATTAATGTGATCCACATCTGTCTCGGTCTTAGGGCCACGACCATAAATTAAAAGGCCAGTATGGTGGCCTGAATTTATGGGAGGAGCCCGGTGGGAATTTAAGCTGGTCGCTCGCCATTGCTCTCTGTCGGTTCCAGTGCACGATACCCTCCCTCCCATTCCCCTTTTTACAGCATTTCTCAGCACATCCTCCTCCACAATTATCCATTACTTATCTTGGGTATGGCCCCTTTTTTTGCTTACCTACCAGACGACCAAAAGCCACACCTCAGGTCTATTTATGTTGTAGGTCTTGTCCCGTGTTTATGTGATCCACATCTGTCTCGGTCTTAGGGCCACGACCATAAATATATAACAAAATGGATCTCAGCAGATTACACTATACAGTACAATTAGGTCATCATTGTAAATACCTTCTCATATGCATATTGCTCCTGGAGCATGACAGGAAGGCGCTCTAAGAAGGTCTGCATACAAGGTGCCATGTTGAGGCCCACTATGCCTTGTTGTTTTAGCGCAGTCCTACAAGTTGCCAAGATGTGATTTGAGGATATCCACTCAGGGGTGCAGTTCACCACTAGAACATCCTAAAAAAATATAATAAATAAACCAGTAGGTTTGAATTGTTTGATAAGAATACAACCATTTACAGTTATTCACAGAATAGTTACATTGGTTGAAAAAAGAGAAACAAGTCCATTCATTTCAAAATATAGAAAAAAAAAAAAAACAAATAGAAAAACTGCATATACACAATCCTATATCCATAGTTGATCCAGAGGAAGGCAAACAAACAAAACAAAAACAAAGTATGATCCAAATTCTTTCCAGATCCTCCAGAAGGCAACGTGATAGTCCCTGGATCAATACACCTGGTCTTATTACCTGTAAATGCTAGCAGCCAATTATATTTTGTGCATTTAGAAATGCATCCAGCTTTTATTTTTACAATCGACCGAGTTGGCCAGAACTAGTTTCTGAGAAAGTCTATTCTACATTTTCACAGCTCATATCGTGAAGGCTTTCTGTATGTGGAGGTTAAAGTGGAAGTAAAGTCCGTTGCATTTTTATTTTTTTTCGAGGCCCCCCAGGTGGGTTATGCCATAATGTACTAGTATGCACAGCATATCAGTACATTATGGCAGACTTACCTGTCATATGGTGTCCTCCCAGCACAACGCTGGGGCCCACCGATCTGGCAGGCCCCTGGCTCTTCCATCTTTGCCCAGTCTTTCTTCCGGTTCCCGTGTCTTCAGCCACTAAATAAGCTGCAATGACGCCACTTCTGCACATGCGGGTCACATCACCACGGCTCGGATCGGGGGCGTAAATGTTGGCTGAGCTGCACATGCGCGGCTCAGTGAACACAACGGCTGACAGACAGAATGATGCATTTATGGCATAAGAGACCAATAGGGACTCTTCTGTCATAAATACCCTGCCTGCCAGCCATTTCAATGAAAAACAAGTTTACTTCCTCTTTAAATAATTTTTTCTTCCAGACATAAAATGTGCTCCCCGTCCACTGTAATGACCTGAAAGTGAATAACTCAACACCAAGTTTACTGTATAGACCACTTATGTATTTATACCCCCCCATCACACACTTTGTGTGCGTCCAGCAGTGATCAACGCTGGAAATTGCTGGCTGTGTGGACAGCAGCGACTAACTGGGGCTGCCAGTGACCTGTCATTATAGTGAATGGGGCTGGCGGCCGCACCTAGCCATTCACAGCTGCAGCAGAATCAGAAGATTCCTGCCGCTGCAATTCACACAGGCCTAAATCACCTGTGTGAATGTAGCTTACAGTGACTAAACAATAATCTACATATTTTAGCTATGAGTAAGGCTACACACCGAAACGCGTAAGCCCTGTATTATTTTGTACCATACCTGGATTAATAAACTTATTTATTCATTACAAAAGATTGAGTGGCCGGCTTTATTTTATCTACCTAATAATCTACCTATGACCCCTTAGGATACTGTGTAACTGTGTAGTTGATAATTACCCATATGAAATGGAGGAACAGGTTACCTTTGAGCGGTTTGAACAAGCAGCAACTCCAACATCTGGAATCCAAACTGTGGTAGTAACAGCTCCAGAACCAGTAACTACAGACTGTAAGACACAGCCATCCTAAACCAAAGAAGAAAAAGGATAGCATTATTAGCACATTCAGTAGTGCAGGTAGCAATAGTGAGCTGCAAAGATTTCAGACGTGGCATGTTATAAGTGTACAGTATATAATGTGAGTCAGCCAGCCATTGGCTTCAAATAAAAAAAACATATTCGTACCCTTAAAGACCAAATATTCATTAAGCCACCAAGTCCACCAGACACAAGCGCTAGACCATCAGGGCTGAAAGCTACTGTCCGTACTGGTGTTATGTGCCCCCGTAACTTATACACACATCGGGCATCCTCTGGTTTCTTAAACTCCTAAAATCGGAAGGAATAGAAAAGAATAAGGCGGAAATCAGATTTGCAGCAAACCTGAGACCACAGGTACTGATAAAAGCTCTGTTGCCTGGTCATTTAAATTAAGCTGATTTAAGGAGACATACAGTAATCAAGCAGCAAACAAGTGTACAAAAAATAAGCTAAAATGTTAAGGGTGCCCACATACGCAGGAGAGATTTTGGCCAGGCAGACATGATCATATCTCCTTCAGTTGCTGCGAAGCCCATGTGTTTGATGAACAGTGACAATTACCTCCGTCAATTTTTTCTGTTCATGTGAATGGAGAGGGGAGGGGGAAGGAGATGAGCAGTGATGGCGGGTCTTGCTGACATCACAACAGCATTTTGCATGGTTTTGCAGAGAGTGGCCAGCCAAAATGGTCTGAAAAATCCCATATGGACAATAAAAGGCCAACTCTAAGGCTGCTTTCACCCCTGAGCGTATCTTTTCAGAAGGAAAGTCACACGATTTCGTACGGGTCAAAGATCACTGATGTAAAAAAGCAGAAAAACGCCCGTAATCTGCCCAAAAAGAAGCTTATGTATTTTAAGCTTCAGGTGACAGAACGCTCAGATGTGAACAGTGGCCATTTAAATGAATGGGATTTTTCTTGTTGGGCGTTTTGGAACTTTTGATATGAGCGTTTTACGAGCTGAAAATGCTCAGGTGTGAATGTAGCCTAAGAAAATGCAAAATGATCCCTTGCAGTGATGCTGCGCCTATACTGCAAGGGTTAATGGCTTGTTTTGTCTACGGGATAAATAGTTTTACTTACCTGATCCTCCCCATTCCTCCAGTAGATGGGGCTACCCCACGTTCCAGCGGTGGGCTTACCCTCTGCATCATCCTGTCCAATGCAGGGCTACAGACCCTGCTTTGATCTGGATGATGCCAGAACCCTAGACCACTGGAACTTGGGGAAGAAGAAGCTGTGGGGACCAGTGTAGCTGCATGGAGAAGTGGAGGATTAGGCAAGTAAATCATCTTTTTTTTTTTTTTGTTCCCCTAGACCAAAATGAGCAACTAACCCTTGTAGTCAGTGCTGGGACAAGGCCAAGAATATACTTAATGTATTAATAGTATGGGCTTACTTGAGGCCTTGCACGTTGCAGAGCTTAGTGCCTCCTCCTCGGCTCCTCTAAGTTGTGGCTCAAGCTGTGCTCTCTAATCCTCCCATCCCGGTGGGAGCTCATTTACATCAGGTGTCTCCATCACAGCGCTACCTTTACATCAGGTGTCCCCATCACAGCGCTCATTTACATCAGGTGTCCCCATCACAGCGCCCCTTTACATCAGGTGTCCCCATCACAGCGCTTATTTACATCAGGTGTCCCCATCACAGTGCCCCTTTACATCAGGTGTCCCCATCACAGTGCCCCTTTACATCAGGTGTCCCCATCACAGTACCCCTTTACATCAGGTGTCCCCATTACAGTGCCTATTTACCTCAGGTGTCCCCTTCACAGTGCTCCTTTACATCAGGCATTCCAGTCAGAGTGCCCCCTTACATCAGATGTCCCCATCAGAGTCCCCCTTAACATAAAATGTGCCCATCAGCGTGCCCCTTAACATAAAATATGGGTCACGCTGATGGGCACATTTTATGTTAAGGGACACTCTAATGGGCAAATTTTATGTTAAGGGGAACCCTGATGAGCACAACAAAACGTACCCCTTAATATAAAATTTGCCCATCAGAGTGCCCCTTAACATAAAATTTACCCATCAGCGTGTCCCTCAACATAAAATTTGCCCATGGGCACATTTTATATTAAGGGGCACCCTGATGGGCACAACAAAACGTGCCATTTAACGTAAAATATGCCCATCAGAGTGCCCCTTAACATAAAATAAGGGTCACGCTGATGGGCACATTTTATTTTAAGGGGCACGCTGATGGGTATATTTTTAATGTGCACGCCAATGGGCACATTTTATGTTAAGGGGCACTCTGATGGACACAACAAAATGTGTCCATCAGTGTGCCCCTTAAGAAAATATGCCCATAAGTGTGCACATTAAAAATATACCCATCATAAAAAAAGGTGCCCATCAGCATGACCTTTAACAAAATATGGCCAGCAGTGTGCACAATAAAAATATGCCCATTAGTGATCACTAGTTGACCCACATACCTTGAATGCAGGAGGGCACAACTGAAATACTGAAGGTGCGGAAGATGCGAGATATGGAGAGCCAGGACCCGGAAACCGCGAGTAGCAGAGGGGCAGGGCGCGCACGTGACGTCACGCCCCTTACTCGCGGCCCGTGAGTGCGAGCTGGTCTTCTCTCAACTCCGAGACCTGCGGTGAGGAGCAGGGGGCGGGCGCACGCACGCAGCGTCACTGGTTGCTGGGGAAACCCGCATTCCCAGCAAACTAGCGACGGCTGTTTTAGAAGGACAGGACACTTCACTGCGCCCCCCCACCCACAATAAATTGTACCGCCCAGGGCATCCACCCCTTCCGTCCCCCCCTCCTTGTACCGGCTCTGCTTATAGTGCAGGCATAGCCCCATTGCAAGGGATACTTTTTTAGCTGTGCAAACAAATGGCAACCACCCCAACCTATAACTAGCCTTTGCAGCAAAGAGCACAAGGAAGGGCAATGCACATCAAAAACAAACAAAAATTCCCAGATCACTTACCAGCTAGGCTGCAACAAAACCAAATTGACCACCTCTACCAGTTCACGTTAAAAAAAAAAAGGGGGTTTAGTCACACTCATTTTCAAACAGTGGCCATGTCACAGCACCCAGTGTAATTTAATCCAAAACCGTATAATTTTAGGAGTCTCCCAAGTTGGAGCACATATATAGCAGTAAATAGGTTCCTTAGGGCCTTATCTTATTCTATCCACTGCTACATACAGCATGTGCTCCACAGCACCCCAGTATAATTACAGTACACTGGGGTGCTGTGACGTGGCCACTGCGGCTTACGCATATGTTTGCAAATGTGTGTGACTAAACCCCTTGTTTTTAACGTAAACTGGTAGACAGGGTCAATTTGGTTTTGTTGCAGGCTAGCTGGTAAGTGAGCTGGAAATTTTTGTTTGTTTTTGACAATTTTTTAAGTGCCTGGATTTGGGCTTTAACTCCAGTTATACGATTTACAGATTGAAAGGAGTTTTAAGCTTGGCTTTTTAGCAATAATGGCACTCAGAAGGCATAAAAGCCAATAGACTTGTCTATTCTGCATAAGGACTATCTCGCAGTGTGATCACTTACCTTACAAGATGAGTGTTCCCTCCATCCTTCTTGTGATGCCGATTTGAACTGAACGGTTTCTAGAGAGGCTTGTGGAACGGTCCATACACATACCAAACCATTCTGACACCCCCTAAAATCGAACACAATATGTAAAAAATAAATATTGCTGTTGTCTTTAAAGCAAAGAGCTAGTTTCAGCAAGCTAGTGTATAGCCGGAATGGCTGAATTCAGGCTTAGTATCAGGCCTAAAAACAGAACTCAATTTAGCTAAAATCAAAGAAAAAATATCCTTTTAAATTTACAAGCAAATTGAGGAATAAGTGCACCTATCTATTTTGACTCTCCCTCCTTACCCCAGGAGGCAGAGCATAGCTTATACTATACCTATAAGATGCTGTCATCCAACTCCTCCCAGCTGTATTGACACATGTACATCACTGGCTCCATTAATTTCTTTGTAAAACCATATTTGCAGTCTGACAGGTTGGCTGGTTAGCACATTGAATGGAGCCTACAGCGAGCATGCTGCTGCACAGTGCGAGGATTACTAATGTTTACAGTCAGACTGTGCAGTGTCTCACAAGCCCCATTATAAAGCTTTCCAGATTGCACTGCTTTAGGCAAGTAAAGCTATGCTAAGCATGTATGCGGAAGAGGGACAGAAAAGAATAAGTGACTGTGATGGAACCGTCCAGCACCCAGCTTGGGTGCTTCCGTCAAGATATAGCTTCCTCCAGTCAGGACCCAGGAACCAGGTATTATAGCTGAATAATGCATAGCACCCAACAATCTAGAGGACACTAGCTTAGGTGCTCTGGAACTGGAACTCACTTTATTGAAATCTCACACAGAATTGATATAGTACACAGGACTAGGTAGGGCCGGATCACATTACCCTAAAAATACAAACTGTAATCAGGAATATAATTAACATAGCTAAGGAACAGCAATCATAAACATAATCTAAGTAAGCATCAACAGAAACACATAACATCCAACAAATGGTTCAATAACAAGGTATAGTGGTCACAATATTGATCTCATCTCCAATCAGGCAGACAGAAACATCAGGTGACTCATTTAACAATGGGGATGCACACCTAGGCGGCACACAAGGGGACAAAGACACTTAAAGCAGTTGTAAATCCTGCTTTGTTATTTTTACCTATAGGTAAGCCTATAATGAGGTAAAATTAATATCTTCTTAGGAGATATTTACCCTGCATGCAGCCACTGACATCAGCGGTGCAAGCGCTCTGAGGGTTCGGCATACCATGCCAGAACTTCAGAGCTTTTTGGCGAAACCGAGGGCTCAGGCGTGCTTGCGCGGGAGTGGCGTCATTATGACACCGGCCACTCACAACCCTGGAGCCCGTGATCCCCGAAGAAAGGACAGGAGACGATGTCAGCCTTCTCAGCGGGGACTGGGAGCTGCAGAGAGGGTTTCCTTCTAAAGTGAGTCATTCATAATATGCTAGTATGCGATGCAAACTAGCACATTATGCCTTTGTCTTACAGGTTTTTTTTCCCTCGGTCTACAACCGCTTTAACATAACACCTTGAATAGATTATATCAGGAGACCTCAGAATCAGGTTGCTTTGAGCTGGTATTAACATCTGCTCTGAGTATCACAATCTAAAGCAGTCATTGTTGGTTTGGGAATAGAGGCCCTAAAAATGTATCTGGGTCCTCCATTTCAGAGTCTGTGTGTTTACGGATGACATGAACGTGTATCTGAAGCAAGACCACTTTAAGGGTCCCCCAGGCACCCCCCCCCCCCAAAGGATTAGTGTTACCTTAAAAGCCAGGGCTCATAGTCAGTAGGCAAGAGGCCACCCTGCAGTCCTCTCCAAAAGCCCCTGTCCTGGTTGAGTGTCACAGTCACCTTATACTTTAAAGCGGCCTTCACAGTGCTTTCTATGTAATATTTATTTTAAGACCATGCAAACATAATTTGGATAGATATTAAAAATGCAGGTCACTAACACATGCAAAAGTCAGCCATTTAAATGTAGTTGATTCTTTCAGAAGTCAGTGGAAGGCTCAAGAGATCTATACTAGTAATGCATGTAAAAATGAATAAGAAGTGGAAAAGACACTCACGTTCCAAGCATGAGCTGTGGGCTGTCAGCTTTCCCAGGCAAGACACACCAGGCTACCGTGTTGACATATGATGGGTGTGGGAGGCTGTAGAGGGTTTTCCAGCTGCCACCTGTGTTTCCCCATATCTTAACAGTGTCCTCTTTGGCACAGGTAAGTAGCAGTTCACCTGCTGGATCCCATTTTACACTCACAAACATCTCCTAAAAAACAAGAATTGAATTTATTGCATTAATGGTGTCATGGCACATATGAACCCTTGTAGATCTGAAACTAATCAACAACTAATTGATTATGAAATGAATCGATTAATCGGCCAGTAACATAATGGGGTTAAGAAAACTAAAATAAGCCCTTTACAAAAAGAGCAAATAATCGCTACTGTAAATATTACTTTCACAGTTCTACAGTAAAAAATATTAACCCCTTACAGTAATGATTATCTGCTTTTTTTTGTACTATAAAAGGGCTAATTTTAGTTTTTTAACCCCATTGTTACTAAACGTCTTAGACCTAGTCCACATCTATGTGTTTTTTGGTGCTTTTTGCAGAAACGCACTAAAGTTCATTTACATGGTTTCCTATGGGACCCGTTTACATCTATACTTTTTTCAGCCGCTGCATGTTTGGAAAGGGTCAGGGACTTTTTTTTAAACTCAAAATGGTGTTTTTTTGGTTCAATATACTTCAATGGAGAAGCTGCAGAAAAGCATGTAATGTGTTTTTGCAGCAATTTGTGTTTTTTAATCTGCCCAACAAATTGGCCAAGAAAAAAAAATGCGAAAACGCAAATCGCAGCAAAATCACATGCACAAAAATCAAAATGGTTTATACAATATATCTCTTCTGTCTGTTATTCTCAGAGTGGATTAGATATTTTGCTCCCTAACCACATAGTTGGTTATTTATATTTACCACTGATAGAGATATTTAAGAATAAATTGCTTTTTTAAAAACTGTACATATTAACTAAATTATACACTTTTAAAAAAATTTTTTTTAAGGTTATTAACCAATTAATAAAAACAATAATCGGCCAACTAATCGATTATGAAAATAATCGCTAGTTGCAGCCCTAAACCTTTGTAAATATTGAAACCTCTACATGTAAACTAAAGAACACAGTTTAGATTAATTAGAAAAAGAAATCTTAGGCTGGCCATATAGGAATCGTTTTTTTGTTCAGCCTACAGACCGAACGCCAAAAAAAAAAAAAATTGCAATATTTTCTCTGTTTTCACTTGGTGATCGGGCCAGTAACACATCCTGTATTACAGTGCCCCCACTCTGGATGAAGGAGCACAGGGGCACCCTCATCCCTGCTACATCTGTAAGAGAGTTTGTTCTTTTGGAAAATCAGATTTTCCAAAAGAACAAACTCTCTTACATATTTAGCAGGGATGAGGGTGCCCATGTGCTCCTTCATCCAGAATGGGGGCACTGTAATACAGGATGTGTTACTGGCAGATCACCAGGTGAAAATAAGGGAAAGAAAGCCTAAAAAAGAGCCACCGCATCTAAGAATTGGTAAGCTGCAAAGTAATAAATGCTTTTGGGTTTAATACCACTTTAACTGACAACAGTGCACATCTTACCTTGTGTGCGTCAATAAGAACCATCCCTCCTTTCTCTTCTGGCTCCTTGTGTCCAATTAGTAACTTTCCATCAGCAAAACCAACAGCAAAAGGACGGTCTTCACTAAACCAAGTAATGCAGGTAACAGCCACTGTAAAAAAAAAAAAAAAAAAAAAAAAAAAAAAACATACATCAGATTCTATAAAAGTAGTTGTAAAGGCAGAAAGTTTTTGTTAACCTTAAAATGGTTGAAAAAGGGAGAAGGTTTTCTTTTTATTTTAATGCATTCTATGCAATAAGATAAAAAACCTTCTGTGTGTAGCAGCCCCCCTCATCCCTCCTAATACTTACCCAAGGTCAATCAAGAGATGTTGCACGAGAGACTTGGCTGTCCGGGACGCCCCTCCACATTGGCTAAGACAGCAGAATGGCGCCATTGGCTTCCGCTGCTGTCAAAGTCACTGAACCAATGAGGAGAGAAAGGGGGTGCGGTGGGGCCGGGCCGCGGCTACATGTCTGAATGGACACAGGGACTGTAGCTCGGGTGCCCCATAGTAAGCCGCTCGCTGTAGGGGCACTCAAAAGGAGGGTGGGCCCAAGAGCACCAAAGTGGGACCCGAGAAGAGGAGCATCTGGGCTGCCCAGAGACTTTAGTATCTCTTTAATGCATTGAAGCTTACTATGGGGTCACTCGGTGGGGGGAGGAGCCAGGAGGACTGGCAGGGAACCCGAGAAGAGGAGGATTGGGACTGCTTTGTGCAAAACCATTGCACAGAGCAGGTAAGTATAACATGTTTGCTATTGAAAAACATTTTTACCTTTACAATCACTTTAATACTGATCATAGCGAAGCTGATAATTAGAAGAGAATTGTACAGTAAAGAGAATGTCTTAGAGACATATTTATAAAGCAGTGAATATGAGAGTTATCAAACATTCACTAATGATTATTCATTCATTGTTTATTAAAACTTATAAACCAGAAAGATTCATCTGCAGTGAACATTTGGTAAATGTCCCATTTGCGGTTTTATAAATATGCCCTACTATGTTCAATTTAGCCAAGCTGCACAGCAGAAATTGTGCACAGAGTCCTTAACTGATGTATAGGGGTTATTCATGCACAACATTCAAGCTTCTAAGCTCCATTCACACTTGTGCGATTTGTCATACGACTTTGGACATTAAAGTCGCATGACAAGTCGCAACCTATCCTTTTCAATTGCACCCGTTCAAATCGATGCGACTTAAAGTCGCAGCGACTTTGAAAAGGTACCTGCACTGTTTTTATGCGACTTTGGTGCAGAGAATGTAAAGTCGGATCAAATCTGCATAAAAAGTTGCTCCAAAGTCGCACTGGGAATTGTGCGACATTGGAGATGCACTAATGTTAATGGAGCTTTAGGGACATTCTAGTCAAATGCTAAGTTTTCCCCTTGAATAGATGCAGCTGCATTCAAAATAAATGCAGTGTTTTACCTGCTTTGCCTGTAGTTGAAACGCACCTTAACAGGACATGCTGGCTTGCTGTGCCCAAGAGCTCCAAGTGATCTTACTATCCTATTCAGTAAAGTTTTCAATGTACATATTTTTACATACCTTCTTTCCTGTAACAGTGCTCCAGTTCCACACGGCGCATGCTGATGGCATCTGTCACTTCAATTAGCCCCAAAGTTCCATCAACACGACCCACCAACAAAGACTCTGGCTGGTCACTAGCCCATC
This sequence comes from Lithobates clamitans, assembly GCA_037952925.1. Classification (NCBI taxonomy): domain Eukaryota; kingdom Metazoa; phylum Chordata; class Amphibia; order Anura; family Ranidae; genus Lithobates; species Lithobates clamitans. Next base: position 1,598,614 of record JBBGZY010000523.1, on the reverse strand, counting down.
CTTCTCCCGGACCCTGCTCAGGCCACACTATGCAGGAGACCCAGTGAGGCTGAGTGTCCACAAGTCCTTTTCCACCTAAAGAAAATTGGTCACACATTATATTATAGTAACAGTATTAAAAGGGAAATGTCTAGTCTAAAACATAGGAGAATATCCTTCAGAATCAACCTCCAGTTTAATAAACAGACACAAAATATAAGATGGATATATAGAAGATGGATGGCTAAATTGATACCATTGACTTGCCAGATGTTGATCGTCTTTTCCAGGGCTCCGGCCAGATAACGCCCACTAACACTCCAACACACAGGAGACAAGGATGGGTCTGGTTCCTCTGGGGTTCCCTCTCTAATAAAGAGAAAAACATCCTGTTTAGATTTCTTCTATATATTGCTTTTAAAGCTGGATACAACTCCAGACCATAGAAAATGTGGATGGCATGTTGCTAGAAATGTGCATTAACATGCTCCTGCTTTGTGCATTCATCTGCCAACCCCTGCTACTTTATCACCTGCCACATCACTGATGGTAAATGTATACTCACTCCAACCTTGTAAGCCTTGTGAAAATGGAGGGGTTACCCACAGTAACAAATAAGATGCTATTTGTCATGGTTGCAGTAAAGGTTTGAACTTAAACGCAAAATGCCTAATTTCTAGGGCAGTGGTTATCAACTTATGAGATGGCCTTATGAGGGGGCCTGGCCCTGATATCACCAGAGGGCCGCACATAATTTTCAGTATGTGTCATGTATGAGAGGACTGCTAGACTACAGACCTATCAGGAAATGATAGTCAGAGACTATGTACATGCTACATGCTTGGCGAAATGCTGCAGAAGAGAATACGAAAGTGGGAACATGTTACATGAGGCTAGCAGAGATCAATTTTCCCACAACAGACTGCTGAAGTCCGAGGGCTGCACCTCATATACGAAAGGGCTGCATGTGGAGCTCAGGCTACAGGTTGGTCACCATTTGCATTTCCAATTGAAGTATACAACTGAAAGTTGTGTTATTATCTAAAAGATGTATTTTTTTTTTTTTTTAGAATCATACTTACCTACGTGGATGCAGCATCAGCTCATTGGAGCGCTGGGCTGTGCAGGGGGCAGGAGCGGCTGGCTTAGGCTCTCAGAGGCTGAGCCAGGTGCTGGACCAGACATGGGGGTGGATCCCGCCTACATTGTCGATCTTGCCCGAGCCTGGACCGGCTCTGACACATCAGCTGACAGTGGAATTCAGCCCGCTGTCTGCTGAAAATGGGTCACAGGAGTGCAGAATGAACTGTACTCCTGTGATCCCCAGGAGAAGTACAGCCAAACAAGCTTTGGCTGTACTTCTCCTTTAAGTTTATATTGAGCCTTATTGCTAACTGAAGTATACACCAGTGTTTTTGTATGATCACTCATGTCTACAGTGATATAAAATCCTCAGTTTTTTATGAACTTTCAGCAGCTCATGTGAAGTGTCAGCTTTACCAAAAAGCACATTATGCTGTCCCGTATGGGTATAGCAGCACAGCATGCTAAACCTACCTTTCAGCCAGGGCTTCCATCAAGTTTAAAGAATGTAGTCCAAAACTGCATTTAAAAGAAACTTCCTAAAATCCCCTGCAGCCTGTGAGCTCCATCTCACGGTATTTGTAGGGAGGGAGTGAAGCTGCTGGAGCCAGCAGTGTGTACTCGCTCCTGTTGCCTATGAGCTCACCAGCTGCGACAGGAGGGAGCACATACTGCGCATGTCCCAGAACAGGACAGTGCTCCCTCCTGTTGCACTAGCACTAGAGGGTGCTGGTCCCAACAGCTCCTCTGTCCCCATCATAACTAGGGAAGGAGCAATCACAGGCTGTATTTATCCAGCAAATGGCAATACTATACAATCTGGTGACTGCTGGAACAGGTGTTGAATATTGTGTTCTGGGATTTAAAAAAAATAAAATAAAAAAAATCAATAACCTAAATCTAAGTTCCCATTTGTGAGAATAGTTACAAATACAACCCTGGTAATATTTTATAATTGAAAAACTCATCTCTTAGTCATATGTTTAACAGAACAAAAAACATTGCAGAAGCTACTTACGGTTTTTGGAAAACGCATGTCTGCTGGAGGGAATATTGGTTTCTAGACACATTCCACACTCTGACAGTCCCATCACTTCCACTAGTGGCTAGTAACACTTTCTTACTGCTCCACACAGAGGTGATCACCTGAAAACAGAATTACATAAAATTTTCAAACCTACATAAAAATTATACTGTAAATTGCAATTGTGTTATAGCACAAAAATATCTTTTAGCAAATTCAGATGGAAGCTGCCATATTGGGCAGCACAGTGGTGTAGTGGTTAGCACTTTCACCTAGCAACAAAATGGGTTGCAGGTTCGAATCCTGACCATGACACCATCTGCCTGGAGTTTGCATGTTCTCCCTGTGCCTGCGTGGGCTTCCTCCGGGTACTCCAGTTTCCTCCCACACTCTAAAGACTGGTAGGTTAATTGGACCCTGCTAAAATTGGCCCTAGTATGTACAAATGTGTGTTAGAGACCATAGGTTGTAAGCTCCTTGAGAGCAGGGGCTGATGAGAATGTTCAATGTATATGTAAAGCACTATGTAAATCGATGGCGCTATACAAGTACCTGAAATAAATAAACAAATAAAAATTATCAGACTCCCAGGCTGTATAACTTCTCTGTAGCATTGAAACAGAAACCAATCAGTTGCACTGTGAATGGCATTACTGCCTTGGAACTAGATTGTAGCAAATAGCAATTTTTCATGTGATGCTTCTCACACAGATATTTTGATTTGAAAAGCATTCTTGTAATGTTAGGAAATTGACTCCAGTAGGCAATATCGAAAGCTGATTACTATGGGGACTGGTTACACTTACAATCAGGGAAAAAAAATCTACACACTTCATAATACCCTTAAAAGAGACTTTCATTAGAGAATAATGGAGACCACCATTACTGCACTATCCTTTGAAAATGTCAGCTTCTTGGATGCAGTGCTAATGCTTTGGCATCAATGCTGTCTGAGTCCCTGACATAGAACAGGTATAGAGATATGAAATCCAGAAGCTTTTCTGAAGCTTGTTTACAGCATACTTGTTCCAAGTCTCTAAATTAAAAGTACTCAATTCAGATGCAGACTGTCAACAAGCCTTTAAAAAGAAGGAGACCAGCAACGGCAGCCCCCCTATTTCTTCCATGACAATGTCAAGTTACATCCTTAAAAAAAATCTACACTATACTTCCCAATCAATCACCCAGAGAAACAACACCTAGTAACTGATCTTGGTGAAGAAAATTAAAATTCACCCTGCTCTGATGTGCCTCCAGTTTGGTGAAAGAACATTTCCGCAAGTCTCCAGCCATATCTGCAAGAGTCTGTGGTGCAGTCTGATTGTCCCGATCATGAGCAGCAAGTGTACGTACTAACTGCTGCGCAGCCCATTGGCGGTGTTGAGAGGACAGCCGAGAAGAAAGGCAACACGCAGCCAGAGCATTGGCCAGTTCCAAAGGACCTAAAGTAGAACAGGTGAAAAGATAAAATTAAGTACTGTGTAAAGACCACCAACATTTGATGCATCTAAAATATATCATGTAATGTATCTAGGCAAGGAAAAAAAAAAATCATAAATTTTAGGTTTGTGGTGTTGAAAAACGTTTTACCATGCTACAGTATCGAAAAGCCTGCCTCTCTTACCTCTCTTCTCCATTTCTGCTTTGTCATAATTGGGTCGCAGTTTAGCCCCTTTGTCTGCAAGAAGTGCAACCAGTGCTTGTGTTACCACAAAATTGGGTGAAGTAACAAGTTTATTTTCTTCTGCAATTCCACGCAAAAAACTAGGTAAGAATTTCCTTTGCACTGGGTCATCCACCGTTGTTAAATTCACACCAGTTGCTGCGGATATCAAATTCTGTAGAACAGAGCAAAAAGACTTTAACTGGAACACAAAGAAACTCAAGTTTTACAGACAACAGACAAAAGGTAAATTGATTGCCAAGTCTAATTTATTTTTCAATTAAAAAAAAATAAAAAATCATGTTATACTTACCTGCTCTAGGCAGTGGATTTGCACAGAGCAGCCCGAATACGCCTCTTCTCGGGTCCCTCTTCAGTGCTCCTGGCCCCTCCCTCCTGTTCAGTGCCCCCACAGTAAGCAGCTTGCTATGGGGGCACCTGAGCCGAGTAACCGCTGAGTGTCCATTCAGAAACGGAGCTGCGGCCCGGTCACACCCCCTCTCTCCTGATTGGCTGACTGACTTCTATTGACAGCAGCGGTAGCAAAGGGTGCCACTGCTGTGTCACAGCCGATCCGGAGGGAGAGTCTTGCAGGTCTGTGACACTCGTGAACATTGCTGGACAGAGGGGGCTCAAGTAAATATTAAGGGGGCTGCTGCACACAGAAGGCTTTTTATCTTAATACATAGAATGCATTAAGATAAAAAAACCTTCTGACTTTACACGCATTGCTTCTTTCAGAAATGTCTTCCAAACTGTGCTAAAAACCTTATAACCTTATACCTAAGTACTTTTAAGAATAGGTGGTGTAAAATAACACATAGGCAAACATGAATACAATTTCCTAATCTGGGTAAGAAGCTTATGTTCTCAGCTTTAGGCTATGGTTCTTGCTCAAAGAGACCATGGGGGAGATTTACTAAAACTGGTGCACACAGAATCTTGTGCAGCTGTGCATAGTAACCAATCAGCTTCTAGGTTTTAGGCTGGGTTCACACTGGTGCGAACACAGACATCGCATGTGATTCGCACTGCATTGTTGTGCAGATCACATGCGATTTATGTGCAATGAATAATAAAGTTTGTATGGCTAAATTTGTTTGGCATTCAGACCAAAATGGTACAGGACCCTTTTTTGGTCCGCACTGGAATCGGATTCTTGTACCATTTCACAGTTCGCACTGAGATCTGCAAATTGATCTGGGGGTGTCATTAACTTTACACTGACACCCGCAGCAGTATGCAGAGGGTAGTGTGGAGTGACATGCGATGCGGAAACCCACACTGGAATCGCGCTGGTTCCCACATCGCACAAGTGTGAACCCAGCCTTATTGTCAAACCTTAATTGAACAAGCTGAAGTTAGAAGCTGATTGGTTACTATGCACAGCTGAACCAAATTCTATGCGCACCAGTTTTAGTAAATCTCCCTTAAGGAAGCTCTCGCTCTATTGCTTTAACAGTGTGGTGCTTCTGGAGCATGTACAGTAACCTCCCATATGTGACAGTGCTTGGGCCTGAGCAACCAACTGTGAGGCCTGAACACTGTCACAAGGGGTATGCTTTTTTTTTTTTTTAGTCAAAAAACTTCTTTATTCAAAAAAAGTTAAAAAACAAGGAGGTACATAGGATCCACAAGATTTACAATACAGATATCAAATGTACAAATCATAGAGAATAGGGAGTGTTTAAACCTATGAACCAGGGGGGTACAGGATAAAGAAATATATGAATTACAAAGCATAATACCAATGCAACTAGACAAGGTCAACTAAAACAGTCGTAAAGATGATGTTAATAAGCATAACTTAGTATAGTATCAGATGGAGTACTTGCTATTTGTTAAAGTATAATTGTATTGTGGCCAACAGTAATATCAAGGGTCTGGGCAGTTGACTTTTAATCCATACAGGTTCCAGCATGGGAAAACTATCTATCCCAAATTTTTTAAGTATTTATGAGGACATCCTCTATGCTCGTAGATTTTTTATGTGCTCTTTCAGCCAAGCTTGAAAGGTTGGAGGCGTGGCTTGCTTTCAAAGCTTAGCTATTGTCTTTCTGGCCATATAGAACGTTTCTCTCACAAATACTCCCAGGGATTGGTCTAATTCTTCATCTGATACAAGGCCTAATAAGCATAGTTTGGGGTCTAGAGTAACATGAGAGCCCATGTCATCATGTAAAAATTGAACCACATGAAGCCAAAACGTCTATTACCGGACAAGCCCATGGCAGGTGAAAAAAAGTACCGGGGGCAGACTCGCACAGTAGACATAGTGGGTTGCGAGTCAATTGAAATCGGGCAATTCTATGGGGGGGCGAGGTACGCTCGATGTATAATGTAAAGTTGTGTCAATCGGTCGGGTATTCTATGGGAGACTAGTTTAACAGTTTCTAGTATTTCATCCCAATCATCATCAAGGTCCGTTTCCCATTTTGTTTTAACCCCATAAGCGAATGTTGTGACATAAGGCGTATCATTGTATATAGTGAGGAAATCAATTTAGTAGATTCTGTGCCCGATATAATATCCAGGATAGAAGGGGGAGTCAAAGAAGGGTGTCCATCATGAAATTGGGTTTGTAGTGCGTGCCTGAGTTGGAAGTACCTGAACAAAAACTGATTAGGGAGCGAGAATTCCTCTTTTAGCCGTTGAAATGTTTTAAGTCCAGTAGAGGTCATAACTTGATGTAGGTATTACTACACCATGGTTTGCCCATAGACTGGGGTCTGGGATTGTCAGTAGTTCAGGTAAACTATTATTGAACCAAAGAGAAGTGTGTAAGTGAACGGGTGGTATCTGCATTTTAGATGATATGATCCCCTCCGATGACAAGACATATCATGTTTGCATCAGACATGACCGGGATGAAGTGTTTCTCACATAATGCGCTGGGTGAGCAGGTTTCTGACATAATAGGGATTGGTAGCGTAAGAGATCCGTTTTGTCTAAATAATAAAAGTGGGATGTTTGAGAGGCCAAATAGTAATCACGGAAGTCAGGTAAGGCTGCACCACCGAGAGTAATAGGATTCTTAAAAGTGGGCCAGGAGAGTTTATGTCTACTGGGGCCCCACACAAAGGTGTTCATTATAGATTATAGAGTTTTTGAAGAATTTCAATGGCAAAAAAAGTGAGGCGTGCCATAGCATATATAGTACTTTAGATAGTAGGATCATTTTGATCTTAATACATCACACCCAGTGGGGGTCTAGCCCTTTATCAAGGTATGAAAGGGTTCTATATTAAGTGGTACAAAGTTCTAGTAACCATGACTCCTAATTATTTAATAGAAAATACTCTGGTTAGCGGTAAAGGGGGATTGGTGGGGGGGGGGTGGTTTGCAATTTGAACCAGTTTATTCGCAAACCAGAGTGTTGTCCTATGCATTCTATTGTTAGGAGAGCTTCTATAAGAGATGGACCTGAATCGGCCAGGTATAGGATATGGTCAGCATATACGGCGAGTTTTTCAGTTACATTACCAGTTTGTAAACCTCGGATACTTGGGGTTGGCTCGCAGAGATATGGCTAATGGCTCAACCGGTAATGCATAGAGAAGGGGACATCCCTGGCAGTTACCTCTTCCCAGGGAAAACGTGTCAGACAACTAGCCGTTAACCGATATCCATGCCCGTGGGGTCTGATATAGGCGTTGGACCAACTTGATAAAATTGGGGCCGAAGCCAAAGAAGGCACTCCCATAGGAAACACCACTCGGAATCGAATGCCTTGGCAGCATCTAGTGCCACCACTACTCTGGTTCATCGTGAATTGCTTGCATATTCATGAACAGACATCTGAGGTTCATAGCGGTGTTTTTCCTGGTCATAAAGCCGGTTTGATCAGGGTGAATCAGGGATAGAATTACACTGTTTAATCGAGAGGCAAGGACTTTGGCCAAGATTTTAATGTTTACTTGCAGTAATTATATCGGTCGATAGGAGAAAGGGTATTGGGGGTCTTTACCTGGTTTATGAATGACTATGATTTTGGCTTCATGCATGTGGAGCATGGTAGATTGGCAGTGTCAAAAATGGAGCGGTATAAATTTAGCTGCAGTTTAGCTGTAAGGGTTTTGGAGTAGGTGGCATAAAAAAATTCAAGTGGGAGACCATCCGATCCCGGGGCTTTAGAAGAGGCCAGTTGCGACATTGCGGTGGTTATATCAACTGTGACAGGGGCTTCAAGGAGGGCAACTTGTTCCTCACCAAGGCGGGGGAATTGTATTTTCTGTAAATATTCCTTGGTTTCTTCTGGAGTTTGTGTTACTTGTGAGGTATATAGTGTAGTATAATACTGTTGAAATGCAGTGGCAAACTGTTGTGGTGTGGTAATAAGCGTTCCATCCAGATCCTTGAGAGGGACTACTACGGGGGGCATTAAATCTAGGTGTGCTAGATATGCAAGGTTTTTCCCAGACTTTTCACCATGTTCAAAAATTCCTTGTCTGCTGAAAAATAGGTGTTTAGCTTTTTCCGTATGCAATTATGTTTCTATACGTGTGTGTGATATAAGATTGGTACTGTTCTGTATGGAGGGGTCCTCCATAAACATTTGCTCTAGTGTTTGTAAATGAGTGGCCGCTTTTTGGAGTGCTAGTTTAGGGTTGGCCTTATGCCTTTTTATGCGATTAGATAGAAGAGCACGTACGTGAAGTTTGAATAAATCCCAGACCATCCCAATAGTGGATGTCCCTTGGTTTGAATCGAAGTAGAATTGAAGTTCACTAGGTATGCCCTGCTGGTCCAATAGGGCTGTTGCAAAACCCACTTCTGTTAGTTTAGGCAGGAGGTTTGTGGAGAGAAAAATAAATTCCATACGGGACATGGTGTTATGGGTAGCTGAGAATCAAGAGTACACTCTGGAGGAGGGGTGTTTGTATCTCTATGTGTCTACTAGGGCAAAGTCTGACATCATATGACTAAACCTTGTGCGAGTCAAAGAATGCAGAAGTATCAGGAATGTTCATGCGATCTAATGCTGGGGCTAGGACCATATTAAAATCCCCCATTCACACCACTGAGACCATAGAAAACTGGGAGATAAAAGCAAAACCTTTGTTTATCACAGTCGAGCAGTACGGGGGGGGGGGGGGGGAATATGGCATGCCAGCATTAAGACAAGGGGTATGTTTTTAACACCATCCAAGACTGACACATACCCAGGGTGGACTCTCGTTGCGAGGAACACAGAAGAACACTATTCTGGGTGGGTGAGCTATCGAAAGATAAACACACTCCTAAACCTTGTGGACAGCCTTCCCAGAAGAGTTGAAGCTGTTATAGCTGCAAAGGGTGGGCCAACTCAATATTGAACCCTACAGGCCAAGACTGGGATGCCATTAAAGTTCATGTGCGTGTAAAGGCAGGCGTCCCAATACATTTTGGTAATAACATGTATGTTCAGTTTGCCCTAAAAGGGTCTCCAAAGTCGAAGGATCATGAAGGTTTTTAAAGGCATGCTCTGTAATTCTGAACCTTCCTTCACCATGTAGTAAGTCCCTGACATGGAACAAGAATGCAAAACAGAAGTACAGAGTACAGCTTTAGGATTAGAGCCACAGAATCTACTAATTTAACCACTTTAGCTCCAGGCCTTTTCTGGCACTTCTTGCTCATATGCAACAATCAGTATTTTTTGCTAGAAAATTTATTGGAACCCCCAAACATTATATATTTCCTTAAAACAGAGGCCCTAGAGAATACATTGGCAGGTGTTGCAATTTATGTGACACGGTATTTGCGCAGCAGTTTTTCAAACGCAATAATTTTAGAAACAATACACTTTTTAAAAATTTAATGCAAAAAAAACCCCACAATACATGACCAAATTTTTGGGTAAAATATAAAAGATGATGTTACGCCGAGTAAATAGATACCAAACATGTCACGCTTTGTTGCCATTGCACGGGCATGTGCAAGTTTAAACAATGTATATTTTTCTATCCATTGGCAACCCTTTAAAAGTCTTTAGAGGCTACCACTTTAGATTTACACATGTGGTCTGGTGCTAGCATTACTACCCATGATCTGAGGTTCACGGTGAAACCTTGCGTAAGGGACGATCAGTTTGCGTGCGTACCTGACGCTTATGTTCACCTTTGTGAGAGCACGGGGGGATGGGGGGCAAATGTATTTAATTATTTTTACTGTCACTTGAATTTATTTATTTTTGATCACTTTTACTGCTGTCACAAGGAATGCAAACATCCCTTGTGACAGCAATAGGCATGCAACAGGTACTCTTTACGGAGAGTTTTATAGACCCAAGATCCATCTGCCCTTAAAAGGATTTGATCACACCAAGATCAGTGTGATCAAATGCTTCTCATTTTTAAAAACAGCACAGTTTACATCCAGGTAAATCGGAAGTGATGCAAGGCATTCGCTTCCAGTTCCCTATAACAGAGACAAACAAAGCAGTTCCAGCCATTGTTCATCTCTACGATCAGTTGGCTGAATCGATTGGCTGGTCAATTGGACAGCCCAACGAAGCCACGGAAGGTGGCAGGTGGGGAGGGGACGACTCCTCCCGCTGCTTGTAAAAGCAATCCAGCAGCTAGTTAGCCGCTAGGATTGCTTTTACAAGAGAGCCAACTGTCGGCTCTAAAAAAACGGTACTGGGATGATGCCTGAAGCTCAAAGCAATTCTCCTGAGCTCAAGTAGTGGGCCTGAGGATGCATAGTACAGATAGCTTCTTTCTGAGCAAATTGTCTTGCTGCCCTCCTTGGGACAATGGGTATCCTTTAGAACTGTAAGACAATAGCAAAAGAAGGGTGCACCAACCTAGCACATTATTAACATAAATTGTATTCCAAATAAAAACAGAAATGGTTGTACTCACTTACAAATGTAGTATAGAGGCATAACACCGTGCATGCTGATGTGAGCAGTTACTCTCAGGTCAGGTGTGGAGAGCTGGTATTGCCTGAAGACCAGGTGGTGTTAGGACTGGCTAACGTGTTTCGAGGGAGAACCCTCTTCTTCAGAGACAAAGTGATTCCCTAAAAAACCTGAAGCTGCAGGCATCATCCTGGTATAACTACTTGAAGAAGCCCATCAATGTACTGGTACGTTGCTGGTTATCAAGTGGTTAAAAACCATCAGAAACAGCTGCTCTTATATTTATATCTTCATGGGTTCCCAATTCTCCTAGCTTACTGGCTTTTGAATTCAGCATTTATTTGTCCAGCACTGGTCTAAACTATTTTATTTGCACCAACACATAAAAGGTCAACCCAAAACAACTTAGTAGGAGATAACAGTAAATTAGAAAATAACTGACCTGGGTACAAAGTTGAACAAGGAGTCGAGCTGCACTAGGAGTGCTGGACGCCAGGCAGCCAACAGCTGTACTCAAGTATGCTAGGCAAGAGATGGGTTTGCTGGTCTTGGTGTGTAGACCACGAGAGCGATCAGCAGAACTAGTCAAAGTGTTTGATGGACTGGTGGAAAGGCCAGCTCTACCCGCAGCAGCCAAGCACATGAGGCGCACCAAAGTGCGGATGTCGGTTAGGCCAAGAGACTCCAGACCTGCAGCAAGACTGCAACTGGACCCACTGGAGGAGAAATGAAAACATGATGTATTCATACAGACCGACGTCACAGGTGAAACTTACTTTGTGGGAAGTGCATTACAGAAATGCTTGCTATTACAGAAAAATAACTCAGAACTATTCATGTCATTTTGGTTCATTGGTAATGTGTGCATGCACAATGGAAAACTACAGAAACTTTTGAGGCCTATTATAGCAAAATGTCTCCAGAAATCTCCTCTCCCCTCACTGCTAGAAATAATTCCCATCTGTGTCACCCATCTTATATGTACCCTCACTTATTTATCAATGCTAGCAGCGTACCAATCACAGGAAAGTAAAATAACACACCTAACAGACAGCAGTGAAAGGGCACGCATCACCATGGTACGTGCCAGCAGGACCTGCGCAGCAGCTATTACCCTTCGCAATGCCATCACACGATCATGCGGGTTTACAAGAGCTGCTGCCTGCTCTCCTAGTGTTATCCGGCCTGATGAGCTCTTCTCCAAAGCTCCTTGGCAGCCTGGAAGGGAAATGAGAAATGAATAAGTGGCAACAGTAAAAGCGAAGGACACCAGCACCTACATTTTTTTGGACACTAACATTTTCACCAAAGCACAGACAGCACCCATCAAGAATTATGGCTGCTTCCCATTGGAAAAATAGAAGGCAATTTCAACCCATATCCCAAGGTACCTATTTGCATTAGTGTTTCCTCCATGCTGTTGGTGGCTGTTACCATGGCTACAGAAGCTCCCAGTGGGTCACTGTCTGGAAACTGCACTGGTTCAGGTACAATCCTACGGTCATTGAGGCCAAGGGGTCCAGCTAGTAGTTCAAACTCTTCCTCTCCAGTGAGTTTCTCATCCTCATCAACATCCAACATGTCCCAGTCTTCTGTATTTAGATTAATGACAGGTTACAATCAACAGTAAAAGCATATAATCACTTCATTATATTCAACATAGATCCTAAAGCGTTTGTTAACCTAAAAAAAAAAAATGGATCCTGTCCCTTTGAAGCATGAATAACAGCATAGTGCTTGTGCTGTGTACTTTGGCCCCCTGTATCCTCCGAAATACCTGGCTGATCCTGCCAGTTCCTACCCTCCCCTCTGTAAACTGACCATCATATCCGCTGAGCCCTGACACCATGGTTGGTTTACATGCCTACGACATCCGCAGCTTTCCTGTCCTCCTCTATGAGGAAGGGAGCGCAAAGAAATTCATGTAACCTCAATGGTTTTTCACATTGGATGTTTTTATACCAATAAAGGAATTTTCCTTATTCTTGGAGTGCGGTCAATCGTTTTGTCTCCTGCATCAGTTACCCAGATCATGGACTGGACCTGCACCTGATCATTAAAGAAGGTATTACCATTACCTGGAGCAGTGTTACTCCCTCTTTGTTGTTTGCTGCTTCCTGTCCTCCTCTCCCTGCCTGTCAGCTAGTGACAGTGCCCACCCCCCCTCCTGCTGCTGGAATACCATGTACATTTATATACTATCAGCACTGTCTTTTAATGCAGTGTGCCCCTGTGCGTGTGATTTTTTTTAAAATGCAGTATACCTTATTTCTGGATCAGCGCTCATGTGACCAGACGGCTCTCTCCTCCTGACTGACGTTAGCGGGGGAATCTCGGTCCCACCCACTGCAGTTGTCAGACGGGGAATGTAGAGAGCCGGCCGGTCATGTGATCGCTGCTCAGAAAGAAGGTATATACTTTTTTTCTTCTTTTTTTTTTTTTTTTTTTTAAAAATCACACACACAGGGGCACATTGCATTAAGAGACAGAGAAGATAGTATAAAGCATGTTGTGGTGGATTAACAACCACTTTAAGACAAGTTACTGATGCTTACGTTTTATATATATCCAATTTTTATTTACCTTCATACACGCTGTCTTGCTTGCCAATCAAATCGGGGGCATGTCCTTTGTACCTGAAGCATAAAGTATTTCCATCAAAAACCTTACCCTACTACACTTCTGCTGTGATATTTCATAGAAGAGTATTAACCAAATGTACTTGTAGTGCGTAAAAGCACACAAAAGAAAAGTTGATAAAAAGTTTATTTCCGAATACCTAGTAGGAAATGTATCCAATATGATAGTGTTAGATTGTCTCCTATAGACATCAGAAAAATGCCTTCCAATCCTGTGATAACTGGGCCATGTCACACTGCCACCTAAATCACCAAAATGCAACAGCTACTTTTTCTTATAAAAATTGCTTTCTTAAGGACCAAACTGCCACAGAATCATAATCGCTAGAGAGGGAGCAGCAATTGAGCTGGCTTGGGCACTAAGGGAAGAATGCCATGGAGAAAGCAAACTGAGATTTAGCATTCCTGTGCTGGTGTGCTGTCACTGGTAACAGAATTGCTAGCGCAGGACAGGACTCTGACTGGGATTGTCTATGGGGTACCACAAACTTTAACATCTTTGGCACACAGCTTTGTATGAGCCATGGTTTTTCTCTGTGGCTGGGAGCCTATGGTTCCTGGAGATAGGAGTTGGGCTGATACATGTCTGTTCAATGCAGACGCTTATCTGTGGGAAACACGCACAGAAGTATTGGACGCTGAAGATTCCAGTGACGGCTATATCTCTGGGAGTGAAGTCTGGATTCAACATACTATACTACAGGTAAGTATTAAAGCCTATCACCCATACGGCTATTGGAACACAGTTATTTAATGGAAAATTGTTTGTTTGGGCCATTTTAAACATAGAATTCCACATTAAAAGCGAAGTTCACGTTAAAGAAAAAAATAAATAAATTGTACATCTTTTTTAAGGAAAAAAAAAACGTACATCTATAATTTTTTCCCTTTGGAGACTCCAAAGCATAGCACCCATGATCGATCACTCCTGCATTCACTTCCTTCAGCTCTCTGCTGCGCACTTCTGTACAGACATTCAGTAACTAAGCTGGAGAAGTGTCAACGGACTATGAGCACACCAATTAAAATTACCACATTCGTGGTCCACTGATAGCTACAAGCCTGTCTGCAGCGGTGGCAGACAGGATTTGCAGTTTATTTATTCACAGATCCCTGTGCCGGGGACAGGAACACATGCATGCTGTCATGGGAGGGGGGGGGGCTTAGGAACATGTTACACCCTAAATACAGGTGTTACATTTACATGTTACCATATCCTAAAGGTGAACATAGCCTTTAAGTCATCAATCTTCAAAAAACTATGCTATCTTACATATGGATCTAAAACGGCCAGGCAACAGTAAATACCACCAAATCAGAAATTAGGGCTATGTTACATTAGTCATCACATCACCAGCAGCAACCCTTCAGCAAAAAAACGGCTAAGGTGAGCACTCAACTGTTCCTATGGTGTCTCTCCTTACTGGATGAAACACTGCAGAGTTTGTCAGCCACAGTATTGCTAGTGTGATATGGCCCTAAAAGACAGCAGTTATTTCAATTACTACTACTAAAAACATTTTGCACTGGAGGTGTCCAGTATTTTGTCTTAGCTCCCTAATACAATGTTCTTTTTGTTTTTTTAAAGAGGAACTAAGGTCTATTCATTATTTTTTTTTATTGTAAGTGAAAGAGATCCATTTAATGTAAATCTTGTTAGAGTAATTATTGTAGTATTGAGTGGTAGCTAGCAATTATATAATCTAAGCTGCCTGGCCTGGGAACAAGAGTTTTATTTTTTTTATTTATGACCAAAAACAGAGGAACTTTTTTACTCAAAATTCTAACGTGATTTGGTTATGGTGACATGAGACCTACCGATTTGTATCAGGTGTAACGAATGATCAAAGATCCCTTTTAAGGACAGTATAGTGCACAATATGTAAGAGAAATCTGGCAGTTTAGATACTCACTTTTCTGAAGCAGTTGTCTTGCGCTTGCTCTTCAGGCCTAGGTACTTCTCCCGGCAGCTGCCACATAACAGGTAATAGGGATTCCCGCTGCCACACTCCCCACCGAACCAGCCATCAACATAGGAGCCATTGCTGCGGTAGCCCTGGCGGTTGGCACTATGTCCACAGCCTGGGTGGTACCTCTTCATGTGTTGATTAAAACTGAGCACACTTGCCTCACATAGCTCACAGATAACTACCTCCTCTCTTTCATCCGTTTCACACACATGCTGTGAAGGAAACAAACAATTTCAATTGTGAGCATGTAAACCACAGCTCAAGACATAAGGTTGGGAATAGTTCAGCAGAACATGCACATTACTAGGTTTGAGATTAAGCAGCATTTTGCATGACATACACAATACGAACAATACATACAAGAAAAGGGTTATGTCAACTGGCATGCTGATAGTAGGAGAAATGCTTTTTACTATGCTTATATAGTAGATATTAGTATAGTATTTTATCTTCATTACTGTTCATGGAACCAAGGTCATTGTTTATTACTAAAGCCCATAAATATTAGTATGCATATTATTGCTTGTACAGTAAAACCTTGGTTTGAGAGTGTTTTGCAAGACAAGCAAAATTTTTAAATACATTTTGACTTGATATACAAGCGATGTCTTGATATACAAGTAGTGTCATGTCACAACGGAGTATAAAAGGGTAGATAGGTGCCTCTAAGTGTAGCAATATGGTTACATTTAATGAAAGTACAACATTTAGCAACTCACATGGTTGATGATTAAAACAGGCAAATCTAAGTATGTAGGAATCCGGGGTAAAGCTGTCCACATAGACCAGCCTCCACAGCGCCATCAACGTCATCCCTTTTACGCTGTGCTCCACAATCACTTCAAGCCTCGCTTTCAGGGTAGTCTTGCTGGTCACGACTGCAGACTGACAGCGGTGGGAGCTGGCGGTGCAGAGGACGGTCTATGTGGATAGCTTTACCCCAGATGCCTGCATAATTAAATGTGCCTGTTTTAATCATCAACCATGTGAGTTGCTAAATGTTGTACCTTCATTAAATGTAACCATATTGCTACACTTAGAGGGGCCTATCTTCTCTTTTATATGCTGTAGCTCCTGCTGGATTTTGCTTCTAATCTCCTTGTGGAGGCTGCCATTTGTGGATGGACATTTTATGGTTACACAACCTATCAAATTTCTATAATATTTTTAAATGGACTATAAACTGAAAGAACTAGGAATAAATGGTTGTGGAAGTTTCCATTATTTCTTATGGGGAAATTCCATAATGAAATTCCTTTGATATACGAGTGCTTTGGATTACAAGCATGTTTCCGGAACAAATTATGCTCACAATCCAAGGTTTTACTGTATTAATATAGATCAGGCTTAGAAATAGCATTTAAATTCTCTAGCTGGAAGCTGCATGCATCGATGCTCTTCATCTCATGTTGGGGAGTAAAGCGAGGGGTGAGGGATTAGAGCAGAGATGGAAGCAGCTCCAGCTGCTGTCACACACCCATGTTGGCCAGTCCAGTACCTCTGGGATCCACATTCCCAGAATATCATTATCGCTGGCTAACTCCTGTCCGAACATTGCCTCCATGGCTTCATCATCAAGGTCGATCTCAAGCTCCTCATCCAAATTTAGGTCATACAAGGCTCCAGGCTCCTGCTGCAGGGACACACCATCTCTTCGACCTTGGTTGCGATGAGCTTGGACAGTGCGGTACAAACCAGCTGACCAAAAAAAGGTTGCAAAAAGAAGGAGGAAGTTAGAGTTTAGGATTATAAAAGTCTCAGAAAGATATGATATGCAGAACTGCAAACTATACTTTATCCACCCACCTCCTTTAATTGGAGATAGTTAAGTTTATAAACCTTGATCATCTCCAATCACAGCATAGGGCAATGGCAGCCCTATTTTAAAATCACATAAATATTGATTAGGTTTAGACATGGGCATCTTACTGCCATAAGCCTTATTTTCTCATAAATGTTTATCTCATAGGGCTCCTGTTTCTGTCCTCCTTAGACACCTAATTAAAGTAATCAGCAACCTTAAAGTGAAACTAAAGTCTCCTTTTTTTTAGTTAAAAATAACAAACATGTCTATACTTACCTGCTCTGTTGCAGTGGATTTGCACAGAGCAGCCTAGAGCCTCCTCTTTTCGGGTCCCTCTTCAGTGCTCCTGGCTCCTCCCTCCCGTTGAGTGCCCCCACAGCAAACAGCTTTCTATGGGGGTACCCGAACCGAGCTCCAGCTCCCTGTGTCCATTCAAACACAGAGCTGCAGCCCGGCCCCCTTTCTCTCATAGGCTGACTGACTTTGATTGACAGCAGCGGGAGCCAATGGCGCCACACTGCTGTCTCAGCCAATGAGGAGGGGAGTCCCAGGCAGCCAAGACACTCCTACAACATCGCTGGATCTAGATGGGGCTCAGGTAAGTATTAGGGGGCTGATGCACACAGAAGGCTTTTTAAACTTTAAATTACATAGAATGCATTAAGATAAAAAAAAAAAACCTTCGGCCTTTACAATCACTTTAAGTTAGCAATATTTTAACTTGTGTAGTGAGCTTTGTGAACTGATTTATTACAAACAAAATACCTTGTTCATTGACAAAATGATTTGCTTGCACTTCCACATTACTGCTGCTACTTCAAACCAGGAATACCAGGAGAAAGCATTAGCACTCATGCAGAGAGTTACTGTTTTTATTATACTGGATTTATATAGTGCCAACAGTTTGCACAGTGCTTTACAACATGAGGGCAGACAGTACAGTTACAATGCAATTCATTACAGGAGGAATCAGAAGGCCTTGTTCGTTAGAGGTTACAATCTAAAAGTTCACCCTCCTATTGGTAAGGCATATAGCACAGTAGCTTAGTGGTCAGCACTTCTGCCTGCCAGCATCCAAACCATAACACTACCTGCCTGGAGTCTGCATGTTCTTCTTGTGCCTGAGTGGATTTCCTCACACACTCCAAAGACACGCTTGTTGGTTAATTGATTCCTGTCTAAATTGGCCCTAGTATGTATACAAAATTACAAATGTAAGTTAAGGACCTTAGATTGTAAGCTCCTTGAGGGCAGGGGCTGATGTGAATGCTTACTGTAAAGTGCTGCACACATCGTCAGTGCTATATAAATACCTCAAATAAATAAATACTAGCAAATAACTTACCTGCCCTTGCCAACAGTGTCCTTGCTGCCAGATCAAACTTCTGTCTTTTAGTAACTGTAGACCTCCCTCTAGTCTGATTTCCACTGCTGGCTCCTGCATTTTCTGCCTGTTCCATGCTGTCTGGGCTGCAAATGGAAGTTAATGATATTAGAAATGCTTGAACTCTTAATATTATATCTAAAGATCTGAATTCACATGTTGATTAACAACAAAAGGTAACTTGTTTTAGACATTTTTTACTAGTAAATCGGCCATGTACAAATTGTTTCCAATGAGTTAAGGCAACCAGAATAAATTAAGTAGTTGTAGACATGCACCACCTGTGCAACCATTTCTATTTCACCCCACAAGTTGGGGATCCTTTCCATCTGTGGTTAGAATCTATAGCAAATAGGATTCTGCACTGACCCAATCTGATAAGTGGGGTAGAGGCTGCACTCACAGCTGTGACAACACAACACTTAATTCCTTCATAGAAGGAGTAGACTATAGTGGTTAAAATGAATCTTTGAGCACAGAGGTATAGGAAGGGACAAACTTGTTTTCCATATGTACTTTCTAGGGCGGTCATCTTAACCTTGTTTTACTACCTACTGGGTCAAAGACAAACAAGCATTAAGCTAATGAAATCTGAAAATTCTAAACTCCTATCTTGCATACTTGTTCCAGGTCATTGACTCACCAGGTAGTACCACCAAAAATAGGCCCCAGTGCTTGTACCTTCCATAACACATTAGCAACAGCATCTTCCATAATCCTATCTTTACGTGTTCTCTTTAAACTTACAGCTGTGAAGAATGCACAGACATGGAAGCTTGTGCATAAGACATACTATACAACCGAGTGCAGAGAACTGTTGTTTTAACTGCTGTAGGTACTTAAACACTGCAGAGTGGCAGTAAAATGCAAAGTGTAGAAAGTCCAAAACATGCATTGGGGCCTTCAAGTCTTTAGCTACACCTATGGTCCAGCTAGTAAACACATAAAAGTTTACCATAAGAGTATGGAGATTTGTCTTTATTCAGAAAGCATTAAACAGAGCAGATTTATTTATGAACCAGAGACTTTCTGTGCCTTGGCTCATTAAATATCCTGTACATACCTCTCACAAAAGCACTCTTCCAGCTCTGGGTTGTCAGTGGAGGAAATGTCTCCTGTGAAAACCACATCGTTGGATTTACCCCCAGCTCCCGAAACAGCATTTTCTTGGCACTGCTCATTGGACCTCCCTGAATATCTCTCTTCATCATCTGGATGTTCTATCATCCACATGGCCAGTACAGTGATGTTCTGCGGGTCAGCCTCTCTTGCACCTAGAAGGTAACCATGTGCAGAGAACACAATCAAAAAATGACAGACCAATACCTGTATTAACAAGCAGAGTCAGCAACCAACAATGTAACTAAGAACGGGGTTCAATATTGTAAATATATGTCTGTCTTCGAAAAAACATCCAATTACATTTAGAACATTTTATGTCCCTTATGTTTTTAACAGTAATTTTGATATACCGATAGCCTTCAAGTATGCTATAACACAAACATTTTAAAAGTAACCTCTGTGTGTCCTTTGCGGTGGTTTTCTAATCGGATCTTGCAGGCAAAGTGTGGTCTGCAGTGGGTAAGAGATTCAAGGCAGAAAAAACAATTACCAGTAGCTTCCATGGCTTTTTTGATCTGTCTGATGGAGAATCCCATTTCTAGAAGAGGCACAACCACAGCAGGAGGGGGAGGGGAAGTGGATAGGCGGCTGCTGGGGTCTGACAAAGCTGTGGTGACAAACATTAAAAAAATACAATAAATAATCAAAAAAGGAAAAAAACTACAAAACAGAAATTAAAAATGTTAAATTATAAGCATACTAAATCTTTTGGAAATCATTATTAATTATACATGAGTAGTTGGAATGATTAATTTGCTTACAGCTATTCCTGAATAAAGCGGTCTTTTGTTTTTAGGGGGGCGCCAGAAAACAAACCCCCTACCCCGCTCTAGGTCGGTCGGTACTTACCCCATAGGTTTGTGGGCAGACAGCGCTCCAGGTCCAGGGGGCAGCAGCTCCTGTGTCCTCTTTTGCATCATGGCGACTTCCATTGTGCGCCTTCTCCCTCCTAGGCGTCCAATAGGATTGCCTGTCCTTTCAGCCAATCGGGTGACTGTGTCAAGACCCGCTTACTTGATTGGCCGGGAGGAGGATCAGTGTGGCAATAGCGAATATTCATTCACTATCGTCAAACAACATGGGAGGGGGGGAGGTTAGGAGCGCAGTGCTCTGGCTCTTATCACATGCTTCAAAAAAAAAAAACACAAACAAAAAAAAACCACAACACCCCCCCCCCCCATTGGAATTCATGGTCCAGCGCCCTGTATGTGGATCAGGGGGCCAGACAAATTGATAGCGGGGGGATAGAGGGGGAATCCTTTGGCGGGAAAACTTTTAAACAGGTTCACGCTATGAGGATTGTTTTTTTTCCCCTATGTTATGAGCTAATGAGCCTACAAGTGGAAACCCTGTTTAAATGACCAGACCTATCAAGAGGGATGAATTAACCCTATAAGCGGATTGATGAGGGTTTTGATGAAGTGGCACCCCTGCACACCAAAGATCCATACATATACCAAAGCATTCATTTCATATCGTTCTGGTAAGTGTTACGTTTGAGGGGAGCGGAATTACGTGGTGCGGTGAAGGTGTTTTAACATCCATCCGACAAGACCCTATATCAGGGATATGCAATTAGCAGACCTCCAGCTGTTGCAGATCTACAAGTCCCATGAGGCATAGCAAGACTGACAGCCACAAGCATGACACTCAGCAGCATGATGGGAGTTGTAGTTTTGCAACAGCTGGAGGTCCGCTAATTGCATATCCCTGCCCTATATGAACGCTCTAAGAATAACACCATTTTATGGACTCACCCTTCATAGGGGATTTATCACCTTTGGGTGTTTTTTAAAAAATCTTTTAAGTGCTGTTTTAGCCATATGAATTACATGCTGGGAGCGTCTTTATTTCCTCTCAGAGACGCGTCTCTTCTCTCTTCCTTGCAAGGCTTCCAATGGAATCGCCTGTACGCCAATTGTGTGACGGGTACCAGACTCGCTTCCCGATTGGCCAGGAAGAGGATCAGTGTTCCAACAGCGAATGTTCATTCGCTGTTGCAACACACCTGGGTGGGCTCAGGACGCATGCTCTGCGACCCGAGCCCATGCTATTTTGAAGCCTATTAACTTAAAAAAACAAAACTCTGGCTGCTGTAATTCATGTGCCCGGTCCCCCGAAAGGGGCTGGACACACAAATAGGGGGCAGCCGCAGATAGATTCATGCTATGCATGAATCTATCCACTGCATATAGGGAGTGGAGAGGAGAGAGGGGGCGGCGCCCCTAAAGGACAGGCCGCCACTGGGGATAAAGCATAAGCAGAGCGGACACAGACCAGCCATCTGCCTGCTCAGTGGGGATCAGCGGACAGATTCCCCGCTGAGCAAGCAGACTCCCAGTGGAGCCTGTGCCGTGCGGAACGGGTCTTAGACAGCCATCATAGGAACAAGGGTCCCTTTGGCAACATTTTCTACTTCAAGAATTCTGCGTTGTCACCAGAACAAGAGATTTCCCCTCACACAAGGACTCTTCAAGATTCTAGAGGGGACATTGAAATCAAAATATAAACGATCTAGTTATAAAGTTTTGGTTTTAGATGAACTGAAGTGCTCTGAGGGCATGCAAGTGTTGTAGAAAAACAAGTGCAATGATTAATGAAGAATCTGTCTTTCTTCTGAGGGAAAGAAGTCTTACAATGCAGAAGATACGAAAATCAACATGCCATGACCAAAAACCCACCAGCTACACTATCTCAAATATGGCAAATAGTATATAACCTGTACGGTTGGTGTGCCTCGATGGCTGAGAGTCTGGAGATGTGAGGCTCTGTCTTCTTCCTACTTCATCTGTGGGTGATGTGGGAAGCGATGTGATTGGTGGAGTCTGTGCACGACGGGTGGGCAGAACAGTAGTAGTAGGGTAGCTTGAAAACATTTGCCTATAGAAACAAGTATAAAAATAATTAAAATAGTTAAATTGATGACTTCACTTTCAGCAAGATATACATAAGAAGAAATAATCCCCCAACACAGACTGTGGGGCTCGATTTAACTTGACAGATAGCAACCCACGTTTAAAATGTCTGTTTTTGCTGCGTTTACATGCAGAAGCGTTTAAAACATTTTATATCCATTTGTATCCATTAACTTACTGCACTCCCTGTGGTGTTAGGAAAATGTCTACTTAGTTAGCAGATGCACAGGTATCATACAAAATGCTTCACAAGAACATCCAAGAGTGTTAAATATTAATAATATGTTAAACACAAGTATGGCTACAATCTAGAGACTATACTTTTCTGACTGCAATATATTGGTCATAGCATGACCCTCTTATCTTATGCTATTTATCTCTGAAAACCTAAAAGAAAAACAAAAAGTAAAAGTTTTGAAAAAGTTTATAATACATGAGTTAGAAGTACTGCATGAATACATTGAATCCTCTTAACATTAAGATAACATGAACATAATTGTGCTCTGAAAGGAATATCCCTTGCTGTACCTCAGCAAACTAAGTGGCATGACTCCTGGGGATTCAGATGCTGGCACAGTCTCAGTGTCAGTCACTGGCGTGGTGGCAGTGGTGGTGTCCTCCAAGGAACTGCTCATAAAGGATGTGGTGCTGGAAGCAGATGGGCTGGTGGTGACCGGAGTCTGGGCTTGCTGGACTTGGTCGCTTTCCTCTGCCTGCTGATCTAAATCTGAAGCACAGAGATAATCCACAAAGAAATAGAAATTACTAATGTGGAGAGATACTTCAAAAGTACAGGTTATACAGATCGCTATAAAAGGTGCATATATGGGATTAAAATATATTTATAAATATATATATAAAATAGGGAGATGAGTTAGCTTCAAATACACATTAAAGGCTAAGCTACCCAAGGGCTATGTTAGTCTCTTGTTTTGGGGCGATCTGACCACTTGCCAGCAGTAACATTTGAGATTTTTAGTAGCTGAACGATAATACTAATATATATATCAGTTGCAATTAATCCCTAGGAATACCGTTTGATTGCTAAAGAAATGTTTCCCTATGGAGTGTGCTACACAAGTTGCAATAAGCAGCATCTTGCAATATACAACTGCACATGACTGCTGCATTATGCGATTGTGTGATACTGACTGTGTGCTACTTGCATAGCCTTTTCGGTAGGAGCCCTTTGTTTTATTTAGTAATCAACAACTTCTAACTACTAGTGATTTGGGCAGCACAAATAAGCTGCTAAAAATAACATGTGTAGCTCAAGCTTAAAGTGGTTGTAAACCCTTCCATATACCCAGTGAAGTGTCTGGCCTAAGGTGGTGCAGTGAGATGAAACAAATCCTCCTATATATGTTGTACCCGTTTATCTGCAGTATTCTCTTCAAAAGTTCAAAGTGCAGAAATGATAAAGCTTGTCTGATGTCAGGAAAAAAAGAGGGCGGAGATCTGAAGTTACACTCTGCAGAGTTCAGTGAGGAAAGCTCTGAGAGCTGATTGGAGGGAAGGGACACACCCCCTTCACACAGCACACAGGAACAGAGCTGAGGCTGTCAATCTGCCGCAGCTACCTCCCCTGTCACCATTTTTCTCTTGGTGTCAGGAAAATTTGTCAGAAGTGATTCATGCTGATAGCAGCGGAACGAAATGGCAGACAGAAATGACACTTAGTGCTCCTAATTGAGACAAGTACACACAATAGAGGGATGTGCTTTGTTCAAATTCCATGCTTGAGGTTTACAACCACTTTAATGAGCAGACTAACGGCAAGTGATTAAATCTCACTTGCAAGAGATTAATTGCCCATGTAAACTAGCCTTTAAGATACTTGTCACCCAAAGGGATTTATTTAATTTTGTGTATTACTGATTTACAGTGATCCTGCCGACCCTCGGCAGTCCTGAAATAAAGGTCCAGCTATAATACATTTTTGTAAGAGAAGAAAAGAATGCAGGCACCTCAGAGTATGGACTGTTACAAATTGTAAACCATAATAGTTAAAAACTCACTTTTAATTACTCAGTGATAGGCACATCTTAAATGTATGGTCCAGTGATGCATCTGTGGCAAGAAGAGTCGTCCTGGCCGCTCTAACAGCTTTTCCTAGCTGGCAAGATGGTGGTGTGTAGGAGGAAAGCCAAGAGAGGGGGGGGGACGCTCTCTGGATCGTTCCACACTTCTCTCTTGGATTTCCTCCTACACACCACCATTTTGCCAGCTAGGAAAAGCTGTTAGAGCGGCCAGGACGACTCTTCTTGCCACAGATGCATCACTGGACCATACATTTAAGATGTGCCTATCACTGAGTAATTAAAAGTGAGTTTTTACTATTATGGTTTACAATTTGTAAAAGTCCAAACTCAGAGGCACCTGCATTCTTTTCTTCTCTTACATATCCTGAAGATGCTTCTGCTTCCCTACCCAAGGCTGGCCCTGACATATTGGACTTCCTTTACTCTCCCCTCTCTTGTTTGCCACAGCGCACAGTCGTGGAACTACAAGCACTACATAGACTTTAATGAAGCAGGATCTATCATAGTTTTTGCACCACATATGTATATCTATATAATCTAACGTCCCTGCTGCTAAATAAAAAAAAGAGAAATCCTTAAAGAAATCCTTCTAGTGAGGTGAAGAATCTGACAACCTGGCCAACTAAGAGCAGCACTGAGCAGTAGAAAATCACTGGCACTGGACAGAAATTACCTCTTGACATCACTGTGAATCCTTGTAGGTCAAACCAGATGTTTTGTACAAAGTGTACTGGTTGAGTAAGTAAAAACAACAATTACGTTTATAGATGAAGCTAAAAAACTACAGTTACATATAAAGTATACAATAAATACCTTGTCTTATCCTGCCACCAAACTGCTCTTCTAGAAGCCCATGAACCACCAACTTGTAAATCATTGCTTGTGCTCTCTCGAGATCAGCCAACCCCAGGGCTCTCTTTATAGGTGAACGCATAACCGCCCTCTTCACCATGTGACGCATCAGAAATTGCAGAGCAGCTCTCACTTCAACATCCTCATGTACCACAGGAGAACTGGCACAGTCTGAATTGTGACCATTTTCAGCCAACACTTTGGGGATAAGTAAAAGTTCGGCATATTTACTGCAGCTAAGCAGCACTCCAAGAGATTTCATGGCTCCCAAGTTTATGTAAGACAGTTGTACAGCCCTAATTTCAGACTGGGCAATATCATGGCTTCTTGGTATATGGTCATGACTTTTCCGCTTCCCATCAATAAGGTGATGTTGCTGATCAGTAGCTGCATTGTCTCCCAAAAGACCAATTGATTCATTTTCTGATTTTGAAGTTAAATTGCTGCTGATTTTCTCCTCTGCTGTCCGATCCGTGTTCTCAGGATCTCCCTTCTGCTCCTGTTCTCCTTTCTCCTCCGATTCATGGCGGTGCTTCTTTTCATGGCGCTTGGCACTGACTTTTAAAGGGTCTTCATGGATGCCTGTTAGGTATGTAAGGTCAAGCAGTGTGGAGGCAGTCAGCCCACGGAAACGAGCCACATCGAAAGGTGGTGGATCACAAGGTTCCAGATTGTAGAGAGGTGTGTCACTAGGCGACCAAAAAGTTGGGAAGCTTTGGTTGAGAAAAAAATTAGAACGACACAGGAAAAGGCAAGTGAGGGATAGACAAGAGGAGAATACAGGAAATTATGTTGTTACAGTTGCCAAGACATGGACACACAGGAAGCATATCAGAGCATTGCGGTGCCACTGAGATAGGAGCAGAGAAGAACAGTAGACAAGAGACAGTAACATGGTGACAAGAGAGAGGATAAAAGGAATGTACAAAATAGCATGCAGCTAAAGACCACAGAATAACACAGACAGCAACGTATGCTGGAGAAATACTATATTTGGCCCAGGTGCTTGAACATCTGGGTCCATAAAGGTATTTTATTGGCTACAGTGAGGGAAAAAAGTATTTGATCCCCTGCTGATTTTGTAGGTTTGCCCACTGACAAAGAAATGATCAGTCTAATTTTAACGGTAGGTTTATTTTAAAAGTGAGACAGAACAAAAAAATCCAGAAAAACGCATTTCAAAAAGGTTATAAATAGATTTGCATTTTAATGAGTGAAATAAGTATTTGATCCCCTATCAGCAAGATTTCTGGCTCCCCGGTGTCTTCTATACAGGTAACAAGCTGAGATTAGGAGCACTCTCTTAAAGGGAGTTCTCCTAATCTAAGCTTGTTCTCTGTAAAAAAGACACCTGTCCACAGAAGAAATCAATCAGATTCCAATCTCTCCACCGTGGCCAAGGCCAAAGAGCTGTCCAAGGATGTCAGGGACAAGATTGAAGCCCTACACAAGGCTGGAATTGGCTTCAAGACCATCGACAAGCAGTTTTGTGAGAGGGTGACAACAGTTGGCGCGATTATTCGCCAATAGAAGAAACACAAAAAAAACTGTCAATCTCCATCAGTCTGGAGCTCCATGCAAGATCTCACATCGTGGAGTTTCAATGATCATGAGGATGGGTTAGGAATCAGCCCAGAGCTACATGGGAGAATCTTGTCATCTCAAGCAAGCTGGGACCATAGTCACCAAGAAAACAATTGGTAACACACTACGCTGTGAAGGACTGAAATCCTGCAGCGCCTGCAAGATCTCAAGAGAGCACATTTACAGACCCGTCTGAACTTTGCTAATGAACATCTGAATGATTCAGAGGAGAACTGGGTGAAAGTATTGTGGTCAGGCAAGACCAAAATCAAGCTCTTTGGCATCAACTAAACATGTTTGTATAAGGAAGAAAGATCCCCAAGAACACCATCCCTACCGTCAAACACGGAGGTGGAAACATTCTGCTTTGGGGCTGTTTTTCTGCTAAGGGGACAGGACAACTTCCCTGCATCAAAGAGACAATGGACGGGGCCATGTACCGTCAAATCTTGGGTGAGAACCTCCTTCCCTCAGCCAGGGCATTGAAAATGGGTCGTGGATGGGTATTCTAACATGACAATGACCCAAAACACACGGCCAAGGCAACAAAGGAGTGGCTCAGGAAGAAGCACATTAAGGTCCTGGAGTGGCCTAGCCAGTCTCCAGACCTTAATCCCATAGAAAATATGTGGAGGGAGCTGAAGTTTCTAGTTACCAAATGTCAGCCACAAAACCTTAATGACTTGGAGAGGATCTGCAAAGAGGAGTGGAACGAAATCCTTCCTGAGATGTGTGCAAACCTGGTGGCCAACTACAAGAAACGTCACCCCTCTGTGATTTCCAACAAGGGTTTTGCCACCAAGTACCAAGTCATGTTTTGCGAAGGGGTCAAATACTTATTTCACTCATTAAAATGCAAGTCAATGTATAACTTTTTTGAAATGCGTTTTTCTTGATTTTTTTGTTATTCTGTCTCTCACTGTTAAAATAAACCTACAATTAAAATTATAGACTGATCATTTGTCAGTAGGCAAATGTACAAAATCAGCAGAGGATCAAATACTTTTTTTCCCTCAATGTATGTTTGACAGAAATGTTTTAATAAAAATTAGGGAGACATCTTGAGCTATGTTTAATTTACACTTTAAGTAGTCTAATTCAAATTGTAAAAATGTTGGCAGCTATTGGGGAAAGTAGATGCAATCACAAAGTACTAAGAAAATAATCAGAAGACAAAACTCTAAGTCAGATATTCCTAGGCCTTTTATCTGCTTCTAAAATGAACATCAACTGAAGGTAGCACACATCTGTTTGCTTGATGTTATCAATAAAATAGTATGTCCTATAATAGAAGTATCCATATATACAGTACTGTGAGAAAGTTTTAGACAGGTGTGAAGAAATACTGTAAAGTCTGGTACACACGATTAGATTTTTTACTGTTCAACTTTAACGATCGGACATTAGTACAGAGATCTTCCCAGCTTAGCTGTTGTGTTTCAACAGGGGGACGGCCCCCAGCCAGAACACTCCGATCAGCGCTCTCCAACATTGGCTGAGAGCGCTGATCGGTAGACAGTCGTCTGCTGGTTTTCTAGCATGTTCGTCGGATGGACCGAGTGCCTTACACAGGGGCTGAATTTTGGCTGTTTTTTACTGAACCGACCTATACTGGCCAGCATTCGGCCTGTGTGTACTGGTTTTAATGAAGAATGCTTTCAGAAATAGAAGTTTTAATAGTTTATTTTTTATCAATTAACAAAATGGAAAATAAATTAACAGAAGAGAAATATAAATCAAATCAATATTTGGTGTGACCACCCTTTGCCTTCAAAACAGCATCAATTCTTCTAGATACACTTGCACAGTTTAACCGCTTTTCAACCGTATACTGTATATATAAAGCAGCAGGGCGACTCTCCTGTGTAAGCTCTTGTACCTAGTACGTGATCCTGCACTTCCAGGTCTGGGGCGTGCACGCAACCTGCTCCCGCTGTGAATGGACATCCCAGATGTGGGGGACGTATTGACAACCGGGATCGGCACCCTGGATATTTTTGGCTCCAGATGGAAGGACACTTATTATAGGTTTTCATTCCTAACAATGAACATCTGGAACAGGACATATTATACCATATGCCCCGTCCGTTTTTTGGTAATGGATTTCCTTAGTTTACTACCTGTAACTCGTCCCATACTGAGATCTATAAGCTACCTTTGAAAGTGAGGTTTTTCACATGGCTGTTTGGAGCCCCCTGTTATACTCCTCTCGGAGCTGGTCACGCGTGACCTTCTTCCTCTTCCCTTTATTTCTCCTCCCCCATGGTGGATCAGACACCTTGTGTCTCCCATTTCTGGGTCGTGTACCAATAAGCTCTCCTGAGGAAGCTGTTGGCAAAACGGGTAGTGATCTATTGGTGCTGGCACTTTGATCTCATTGGCTGGCCTTGAAATATAAGATTATTGCAAATATTTGTATATTCATCACTTCAGAGGCCACCTGTACAGGTTCCTTTGTCCAGCCGTTTCTGTACATATGGGAGAATGTTTACATTTTATAACCATGCATTTGTTTTTATGACATGTTTTTTTGCACTCGGCAGGTAGGTTGTTCCAAACATCTTGGAGAACGAATCACAGATCGTCTGTGGCTGTAGGCTGCCTTAAATCCTTCTGTCTTTTCATGTAATCCCTAATCAAGTAAAAAATTATTCTGCAGCAGGACAATGACCCAAACAACACAGCAAATGTCATGATGAACCATCTTCACTGTAAAGCAGAACAAGGAGTCCTGGAAGTGATGGTTTGCCCCCCACATAGTATGGATCTCATCATCGAGTCTGTCTGGGATTACATGAAGAGGCAGAAGGATTTGGGCAGCCTACATGCACAGAAGATCTGTGGTTAGTTCTCCAAGATGTTTGGAACAACTTACCTGCCTTGTTCCTTCAAAAAATGAATGCAAGTGTACCTAGAAGAGATGATGCTGGTTTGAAGCCATCGGGTAGTCACACCAAATATTGATTTTATAAACAATTTTATAATACAGTACAGTGCAAAATTTTAGGCAGGTGTGAAGAAATTTTATAAAGTAAGAATACTTTTATATATATATATTAGAAAGTATTCTTACTTTATAAGATTTCTTCACACCTGTCTAAAATTTTGCACAGTACTGTGTTTATATATATATATATATATATATATATATATATATATATATTTTTTTTCCTCTATAGCTAAATACTAAATACTTTTCCTGAGTGAGGCACAATAATTGATTAGAATATCATACTGCACTCTATATAAACCCAGTTTGCATTTGTTAAAACCCAACTGTGTCTAGAATATTATTTTAGCTTTAACCAAAGTGGGGAAGGGTTAACACTCCTGTCAGGTTTTTTTTCTTTCAGTCTGTATCCTACAATAGAGTTTTCCATTCACTTTTTCTGTGACAATGAGACAAAAAATAAGGAATCATTGGGAACAGAAGGCACAGACTGCAATGAGAACATTAAAAAGGCAGGTGTTCAAACCTTTTTCATTCCACAGGCTGGCCCATTCTTAATGTAATCTAATGTAAATTCCTTATGTATCCACAATAAGCGCAGAGAATATCTTCTCAAATTATTGCAATCACTCTAGAGCTAGAACTACTGAAAACTTGGTGAAAGCGAAAGTTTAAAGGACGCCTTATCATACAGAGGATACTAAAACTAAGGACATGGATGCAAGCAGTATCTATGAAGCTTCAGTACAGATATGTACATACCTGATGGTAATCTCTGCCTCGTCCCACTGAACCTTAGCAGATGTACTGCCTTCCTTTACAACACCGAGAAGAGTTGCATGCCGACCTGTCTGCTTATGAACACATCTGCCGCCCACTCTAAGTCCTGTGTCCACACCTCCAATGACAGCCAGAACAGGCCATACTTCCATGCAGAGGGTCTTAAGTTGCGTTTCCCCCAGCTCAGCCAGTCCATGTCTGCCATGTTTCCCTTTCTCCTCTTCTTTCTCATCTCGTGTTTCATGCTCTTCACGACTCTGGACAGAACGACTTTTCTTCAGCTTGCCTCCTACTTCTCTCAGACAACCTTTGATCTTCTGTAAGCGCTCCACCATTTTCTTGTTAATGCAATGAGTCCATCGCTCAGTACGATGAAGCACTCTCAGCAGCTGCACACTGGACTCAGCTAAGACAGTGGCTACAGGACTACAGATAGGATCACCAGGCAGCAGATCTCTGGGAGTCCCTCTCATCTGCATGTCACAGATCTTAACCTACAATGTGGAAAATACAAATCCCGCAATGTAACATGCTTTATGCTTATACAGTATAATCTTTAATACTACAGGCTTTTCTTTCAACAGTAAACTATACAAGAGGAAGACTATACCTTTTCTCCAGGGTTGCTACTGTAAAACATCACACAAGGGTATAATTCTGCTGCATCCACATCTTCAAAGGCCAACTTTGGCTCCTGTCATTGAAAATCAGGTTACATGACATACACAAAAGGTTTATGCTGTATAAAGACAATACATTACCACTAATGAAGTATAAATAAAAGTCATTAGTCCACAAAAAAACAAAAAAAAATAAAATCGTCTAAAAAAGTAGTCGAAATAACTGTATACACTGATCAGCCATAACTTTATGACCACTGACAAGTTAAGTGAATAATATTGATTATCTTGTTACAATAGCATCTGAAAGTTGGTGGGATATATTAGGCAGAGAGGAAACATGTTGTCCCTGACAATTATGTGTTGAAAGCAGAAAAATCAGCATTGCAGTTTGTTGTGTATGGGGCAGCACAGCCGCAGACCAGTCAGGGTGCCCATGCTGACCCGTGTCCACAGCCAAAAGAACCTACAACGGACATGTGAGCATCAGAACTGGACCATGGAGTAATGGAAGAAGGTGGCCTGGTCTGATGGATCACGTTTTCTTCTACATCATGTGAATGGACAGGTCTGTGTGTGTGTCGCTTACCAGGGAAAGAGATGGCACTAGGATGCAGTATGGAAAGAAGGCATGACGGCGGAGGCAGCATGATGCTTTGGGCAATGTTCTGCTGGGAAACCTTGGGTCTAGCCATCCATGTGGTTGTTACTTTACATGTACCACCTACCCTAAACATTGTTGCTGATCAAATACACCCCTTAATGGAAACTATATTTCCTGAGGAACACAACAATGCCTTTGAGGTGTTGACTAGGCTTCAAAATTTGCCAGTTCTCAATTCAATCAAGCATCTGTGGGATGTGCTGGAAAAACAAGCCCAATCAATGGAAGCACCACCTCATAACTTACAGGAATTAAAGGATCTGCTACGGACTGCTTGGTGCCAGATACCACAGTATATCTTCAGAGGTCTGGTGGCATCCATGCCTCAATGGGTCAGGGCTGTTTTGGCAGCACAAGGGGGCCCTATTCAATATTAGGTTGGTGGTCATAAAGTTATGGCTGATCAGTGTAGATCACAAGCAGAATTACACTTTTACAAAAGAAATTGTAACTGCCTGAGCCACATTAAATTCTAGAAGATACAGGACAATTAGCACTCAAAATTATACAAGAGCGATACAGTAACCCTCTCATGTACAGAACTATTTTTCAAAAATCTGAAGCACTGTAGGAAAGTAATGTCTCCGCACCTCTCCATTCTTGCCAAAAGACACAGTTCGAGCCTCCATATCAAGCACACAAGTTATAAAGTCTCCCTGGGTAAAGCTGGGCAAAGTCAGAGTCTGTTCTCCATTATGATACAGGTTCCCACTGTATGCCCGGTACAGCCACATGTCAGATGTGGTGCGGTGGTTGAAGTCATGTACAGGCCATCGGGAAACACCTACACAGGTCCCCTCGTTACCACGATTTTCTTTCACAATGTAGAACTGTGTTCAAAGAACAACAATTATTATATTTGCATTCCACACCTGTATTTTTGGCAAATAATTTATTGTCTGTCTGAGAATATATTATATATAAAGGATCCAATAAGAAGACATGAAAATTTACCAAATGAAATACAGCACACAAAGAAAGACTACAAACAGACAAGGGGTGGTCAGGAAGTGTAATGTATAGAGCCCCAAGGCTTGTGCCTCACACCATCCTGCCCTGATTAGACCAATATTTATATTTTTTTACTTTGAAAAGGTAAAGATGGAGGGTGCCATAAGACTTTAATGCACTAAGAAATAATTATTTTTAGTCAGCATAACGACTGCTAGAGCAAAAAATACCAGTCACATGGCTGAATAAAACTTTCATAATGGCATAAATAATGCATTACCGCTTAGTGGTTTGAACCCATTAGCTACTTCTAAAAATACTAGTTTCCTGGGTGTTATGATTCAGTAGCAATATAAAGGTTTAATAATTCATGGTTATATACTGCATGCACAGTGAATACTACAGTTTGATCAATCCACGTATATTTGCCATCTGTGAGGTTATATTATAGAGGAAATATCAGTCGATATATTTAACCACTTGACCACTGGGCACTTAGACCCCCTTCCTAACCAGAACAATTTTCAGATTTCGGTGCTCTCACATTTTGAATGACAATTACTCAGTCATGCAACACTGTACCCATATGAAATTTCTGTCCCTTTTTTTTTTTTAAACAGAGCTTTCTTCTGGTTGTATTTATTCACCACTGGGTTTTTTATTTTTTGTGCTACAAAAAGAAAAAAAAAGACTGAAAATTCTGTGAAAAAAATGCATTTTGCAAACTAGTAATTTTTCTTCATAAATTTTGGCCAAAATGTATACTGCTACATATCTTTGGTAAAAATAACCCAAATTGGTGTATATTATTTGGTCACTGTGAAAGTTAAAGGTCCACAAGCTATGGTGCCAATCTCTGAAAATTGATCACACCTGAAGTACTAAAGGCCTATCTAATTTGAGACCCTAACAAGCCAGGAATGAACAAATACCCCCCAAATGACCCCTTTTTGGAAAGTGGACATTTTAATGTATTTAGTAAGAGACATGGTGAGTTTTTTGAAGTTGCAATTTTTTCCCACAATTCTCTGCAAATAAAGATTTTTTCCCCCACAAAAACGTCATATTAGCAGGTTATTTCTTACACACAGCATATGCATACCACAAATTACACCCCAAAACACATTCTGCTACTCCTCCTGAGTATGGTGATATCACATGTGTGAGACTTTTACACAGCCTGGCCACAGAGAGGCCCAACATGCAGGGAGCACCTTCTGTAATTTATGCTCCTAGAACACCTGATTTCCTGACTATCTCTTGCACTTTTGAAGGCCCTGGAGCCCCAGGACAATTGAAACGCCCAAAAATTACACAATTTTGGAAAGAAAACACCCCAACGTATAATCTATGAGGCATAATGAGTCTTTTGAACATGTCATTGTTTTCTACAAGTTTTTGGAAAATGTGGAAAGAAAATTAAAAACGTATCATGTACATACCAAAAATGACGCCCCCAAAATAGATTCTCCTACTCCTCCTGAGTATGGTGATACAACATGTGGGAGACTTTTCTACAGCCTGGCCACATACAGAAGCCCAACATGCAGGGAGCACCATCAGGTGTTCTAGGGGCAAAAATTTGTCAAATCTAATTTGACTACCGATTACACTTTTGTGAGGCACTGTAGTGGCATGGATGAGAACTTATGTGGCATGGATGGGGATGGATGAGCCATGAATGGTGATGGCTGAGTATGGATGGGATGGCTAAGCATGGTTGAGCCATAAATGTGGATGGCTGGGTATTGCTGAGTATGGATGAGTATTGCTGAGTATGGATGGCTGAGCATGGATGGATGAGTATTGCCGAGTATGGATGGCTGAGCATGGATGGATGAGTATGGATGGCTGAGCATGGATGGATGAGTATTGCTGAGTGTGGATGGTTGAGCATGACAGAGGGATGGGCTAAGCATGGATGGATGGATGGATGGATGGATGAGTATTGCTGAGTATGGATGGCTGAGCATGGCTGGATGGATGAGTATTGCGGAGTATAGATGGCTGAGCAGGGGTGGATGAGAAAGGATGGACGAGGATGGATGAGGCTGCAATGGGCACAGAGCAGCGCTGTGGGCACTACAGATCCAGCCCACAGCGCTGCTGCAATCGATCTCTGATCTCTCCCCTCTCACTGTACCGATCGGTACGGAGAGGGGAGAGAGGAACCGGACATGACGCTGGTTTGTTTACAAATGATCGCTCTGTCATTTGATCCGTGATGTGCCAGGTCCTTTAGACCCGGCGGTCACAGATACTCCCGTGTGCATGCCCCAGGGGGCACGCGGAAGCTTGATTATGGAAGGACGTCAATGTACGCCCTCCCAGAGTTATCGAGTCATGCTGTAGCCGTCATTTGGCTATGGGTCGGTGGTTAAGTGGTTAAAGCAGTTGTAGAGGTTGAATGTTTTTTACCTTCATGCACTCTAAGCACGAAGGTAAAAGAACAATGTGCAGCTCCCCCTCAGCCCCCCTAATACTTACCTAAGCCCGAACCAGCAATGTGCACGAGAACCGAGGCTCTCCCGGGTCTCTCCCTCCTGATTGGCTGAGATGCAGCAGCAGGAGCCATTGGCTCCTGCTGCTGTCTGTCACAGCCAGTGAGACGGGAGCGGGTGGCGGGGCTAAGCCTCGTTCTCGGTGTCTTATGGATGCAAAGAGCCAGCTCGGCAGCGAGCGTACATGGTATAGTGTATTATGTTATTAAACTGAAGCGGATCTGCCCTAAAAAGTGTCTAACATAACTGTGCTGTAGAGCCCGGATGAAATGATGGGGCTTCATGTCAGGAGGGGACGGGGCTTAAAGTTTATGTATAGCCAACATATTACTTCGTATAGTTTTGGATAGAGTAGGTAATGGTTAAAAGAAGAAGTATGGTCAGAGCTATTTTGGCTATACTTCTCTTGTCGGCTGATGTCCAAGCTCGAAAAAGATCCTGACTTTACTGTCGGGATCCACCCAGATGCCTAGACTGTCAGCTGGCTCAACCGCTCAGCGAGCCACTTTT
This sequence comes from Lithobates clamitans, assembly GCA_037952925.1. NCBI lineage: Eukaryota > Metazoa > Chordata > Amphibia > Anura > Ranidae > Lithobates > Lithobates clamitans. The sequence goes on along the minus strand of JBBGZY010000523.1, from coordinate 1,562,733 downwards.
AGATTGATGAGAATTAATGAGTGAAATAAGTATTTGACCCCTTCGCAAAACATGACTTAGCACTTGGTGGCAATCACAGAGATCAGACGTTTCTTGTAGTTGGCCATCAGGTTTGCACACATTTCAGGAGGGATTTTGTCCCACTGCTCTTTTGCAGATCCTCTTCAAGTCCTTAAGGTTTTGAGGCTGACGTTTGGCAACTTGAACCTTCAGCTTCCTCGACAATTTCTATGGGATTAAGGTCTGGAGACTGGCTAGGTCACTCTAGGACCTTAGTGTGCTTCTTCTTGAGCCACTCCTTGTTGCCTTGGCCATGTGTTTTGGGTCTATGTAATGCTGAAATACCCATCCACGACCCATTTTCAATGCTCCGGCTGAGGGTAGGAGAATCTCACCCAATGTTTGATGGTACATCATGGCCCCATCCATCATCCCTTTGATGCAGGGAAGTTGTCATGTCCCCATAGCACAGTGGTTCTCAACCTGGGGGTCAAATGACAATTTGCCAGGGGTCACCGAATCCTGGGCTGTTCCTGTAGCCCATACCGCTCTCCCAGCCTTTTCCAGGGCTGTCCCTGGAGACCGCGACCGCCCACTTGCAGCCGCCCATTCAGTTCACGGCATGGCTGGGGGGCAGAGACTAGAGGTCAGCTGACTGGTGAGAAATGTGAAGTGGGAGGGGTTGGAGGAGACCCTAGCTCCTGATTTCGGCATAGGTTTCACTGCTACAAGACACCACAAAGTTCGGAGACACAGTAAGTAACACTACCTGTGATTATAGTTGCCATTAAAAGTCCCCACTACAGTTCTCAGATCAGCAGATGACCTTGATCAAAAGCACCTAAGTTGGCTGATCAGAACTCCCCCCAGCACTGCCACTCATCCCATTCCCCCCACCAAGGAGTAAGAGAAGGAATAAAAATAGAGAATACATGGAAGGGAGAGAAAAAAGAAGGGGAGGAACAAAGAAAAAGGGAGAGAAAGAATAAGAGAACAAGAAAAACGGCTAGAGAGAGTGATGGGGGGGGGGAACAAGAAATTAGGAAAGAGAGATAAAAGGGAAAGAAAAAAAGAACAAAGAGAAAGAGTGGTACATCCTAAAATGTACCATAAGGGGTTTTAATACTGTACGAGTGGAAGGAACTCAGAGAGCTAAATATCTGTGGGTTAGGGGTGCAAATGAATTGTCTTGCCTTGCCTTGGGTGCTGACACCCCACGCTACAAAAATAATTTTAATGTTCGGGGTCCCCACAACGTCGGAAATGTTATCAAGGGGTCACGCACTAGGAGGGTTGAGAACCACTGCCTTAGCAGATAAACCCCCCCAAAGCATAATGTTTACAATTCCATGTTTGACGGTGGGGATGGTGTTCTTGGGGTCATAGGCAGCATTCCTCCTCCTCCAAACGTGAGTTGATGCCAAAGAGCTCGATTTTGGTCTCATCTGACCACAACACTTTCACCCAGTTCTCCTCTGGATCATTTAGATGTTTATTAGCAAACTTCAGACGGGCCTATACACGTGCTTTTTTGAGCAGGGGGACCTTGCGGGTGGTGCAGGATTTCAGTCCTTTGCGGTGTAGTGCGTTACCAATTGTTTTCTTGGTGATTATGGTCCCAGCTGCCTTGAGATCATTGACAAGATTCTCCTGTGTACTTCTGGGCTGATTCCTCACCGTTCTCATGATCACTGAAACGCCACAAGGTGAGATCTTGCATGGAGCTCCAGACCGAGGGAGATTGACTGTTTCTTCCATTAATAAATCGCACTAACTGTTGTCACCTTCTCACCAAGCTGCTTGGCGATGGTCTTGTTAACCCATTACAGCCTTGTGTAGGTCTACAATCTTGTCCCCGACATCCTTTGACGGCTTTTTGGTCTTGGCCATGGTGGAGAGATTGGAAACTGATTGTATTTTATTGCTTCTGTGGACAGGTGTCTTTTATAAAGGTAACGAGCTGAGATTAGGAGCACTCCCTTTAAGAGAGTGCTCCTAATCTCAGCTCGTTACCTGTATAGAAGACACCTGGGAGCCAGAAATCTTGCTAATCGATAGGGGATCAAATACTAATTTCACTCATTAAAATGCAAATCAATTTAACACTTTTTGAAATGTGTTTTTTCTGGATTTTGTTGTTATTCTGTCTCTCACTGTTAAAAGAAACATACCATTAAAATTCTAGACAGATCAGCTAAGATATGCCCTCCAAACCAAATTCTCAGAAAGTTTCCCCACTCTACAAACCTTGCCCTTAGTGGATGTAAACACAGGTAAAAGAGGGACCCATGCCATGTCAAAAGAATGGAGCAAGAAAATTTGGTGAAGATTTCTTCAGCGGCAACAAGTGGATGATTCATGTCGCCAGCATCCACATTTAGGTAGACAACCCCTTTAACCGGTTGCCGTCTGGCTCACGTAGATATACTGCGGCAGAATGGCTCACCTGGACGAAACCCTGTCCGGGTATGTTCTTCGGCCACCAGAGGGCACGCGCCCGCTGCACGGCGGGGGACACGATGCGCGGGGCCGGCGGCCACGATCATGAGCGCCAGCACGGGGATTTGTGTGTAAACACGCAAATCCCTGTGCTGTCAGGGAAGAGGAAACATATTGTTTGTTCCTACTAGGTAGGAAAAATGATATGTCTCCTCTCCCAGTCACTGTCATCCCCACAGTTATAACACACAGAGGGAACACACAGTTAACCCCTTGATCGCCCCCTAGTGTTAACCCCTTCCCTGCCAGTGACATTTACACAGTAATCAGTGCAAATTTATAGCACTGTCGCTGTATAATGGTCCCAAAAAAGTGTCAAAAGTGTCTGATGTGTCCGTTGCAATACCGCTAAAAATCTCAGATCATCGCCATTACTAGTAAAAAAAAATAATAATAAAAATGCCATAAATCTTTCCCATAGTTTGTAGATGCTATAACTTTGTGCAAACCAATCAATATACGCTTATTGCGATTTTATACCAAAAATATGTAGGAGAATATGTATTGGCCTAAACTGATGAAGAAATTTTTTTTTTTTTTAATTTTGGGGATATTTATTATAGCAAAAATTTTAAAATATTGCTTTTTTTTCAAAATTGTCGCTCTTTTTTTTTTGTTTATAGCACAAAAAATTAAAACCGCAGAGGTGATCAAATACCACCAAAACGTAATTTTCGTTTGGGTACAGCGCCGAAGGACCGCGCAATTGTCAGTTAAAGTGACGCAGCGCCAAATTGTAAAAAGTGCTCTGGTCAGGAAGGGGGTAAAATCTTCCGGGGCTGAAGTGGTTAAAGAAGCCCAACAGTCCACAATCAAGTCAAATCCTTTCATAAACTGCTGCATACAATAGAGTAACAATGAACTATAGAAAGACCATACGGGAAGCCAAGAACAAATTATTTACCTTCCACTGATAGCAGCCTGACGTTACTCCAGTTGATGCCAAGCCATAACCTTTGCCACCACTCCCATGAGTCAGAATCTGGCCATTTTCCACAAGGCAACATTGGGCTTTCTCTGGATCAAAGGAGACTTCTTGGATAGGCAAGTCTTCCTCCTCCTCCTCAAGCTCACCCTGCTTCTGCGGAATAAGTAAGCACACTGTTTACCTCTGCGATATGAAAAAAAAAAAAAAAAAAAAAAAAAAGCTTCTCAGGCTACTGTCTCTTTGAAATGTCAGTTTGGATTACCTGAAGTTTTGCTTCTTGCTCTTTTTCTTGATGAAAATGTTTGGCCTGAGCGATGGGCGTTTCCCACATACAGTCTGAGAGGAGAGAGAAAAGCCTTTCTACCACCTGCGGGAAAAAAGGGAATAGTTATCCTTGTGGTCCTACACTCCCTAAGACTGGCCATACATTATGAAATTTTCTTTCCTTCCATCATAGGTTGAAGAAAAGAAAATTATTTGATTCCCCCACAGTCAGTGTTGATGAGGATATCCGCGGAGCTATTGTGTTCTGACAGCGGGAGGTTTCCCACCCATCAGAAGCAATATTCACAGCTTATGGCTATATCCGCTGGCAGTGATCGAACGAAAAAAACAACCTGACAGGCTGGTTGTACTGAAGTGGATTCATAGATCCACTTCAGTACAACCAGCTTGCCCATATATGGATCGAAATGTGGCTGGTTTCTGCTAAACCATCCAAATCTGTTTATGGGTGGCTTTAAAATTTCACTGCTTTTCAAAACAAACATTGTGTGAAAGTGTAAGAAATAGTAATACTAGGACAGATAAAATCAGGACTCCAGTGCCTTGGCCATTTGCTATTTTACCTTTATGCTTGTATTTTATGTAACAACAATGGTTATGACAAATAGAAACCACAAACAAGCCCGGAAATTAGGCCAAAGAGTAGAAAAAAAAAAACACAAACAAACTATGTAAAAGTAAAGGAAAAAGCAAGAAGTTGATACATTCTGACAGCTAGTTTTATCAATTTTTGTGTTGTAAATTTTTTCTTCCCATGTAACAAAGGTCAAGTGTGAAATATGAAGAACAGAAAATAACATGCTTTTGAAATAAAGAAGAAGCAGCAAAAAAGCAACCAAAACTCCTGAAAGCCAAAAAAAGGTGACTCAACAAAATATCACCATCCAAATTTCCAGCTCCCTCCTATAAAAAGAGATAATCAATTTCATGATAGTGGTAAAATGAAACCAATTTAGAGGTAAAAAGGTGAAAATGGAAACTTCATCTCTTTCTGCCACACTTCAGAAGGAGCAGTTAGAATCTGCTCAAGCTGCAAGTAGCAACAAGGTAAAGGTTTAGGCCCCTTTCACACTTATACGACTTGAAAGTCGCACGATTTTACTGCGATTTCGCGGCTGCTATTTTACCGCGATTTGGGAGCAGTACTACTTTGTACGACTTTGCCACAATTTTGGCATTAACACATGAAAACATACATGGTGTGAGGCTTGTGCTTAAAGCTTGTGTTTACAAAGTCGTACTGAAATCGTGTCTATATTATTCAGGTACGATTTGCATGCTACTTGAGAGTTTAACATTGAGGTCTATGGAGTACAACTCGCATGAAAGTTGGACCAAAGTAGTGCAGGGACTACTTTGAAGTCGGCACGACTTAAAGTCGTGCCAATATGAATGGTAGTCATTGAAAATCATGGAGAATGACTTGTCATACGTTTGTGCAGTACAAAATCGTGGGACAAGTCGTATAAGTGTGAAAGGGGCCTTAGTCTTTTTTCTTATGTCAGGAGATAAGAGAACTTTTCAAAAATAACGTGGACCTGTGGCTGCACCGTAACTTCCTCCAAAGGGCATTAAGGCAAGACTAAAGAACTAATGTCTGATGGGTGAGGTACAGCCCATGGGTGAAGAGCATATTTTTCCTCATCATCCAATCTCCAATGGGCAGGGCATGAACACCATGTTCCAAATTTAATTTACATTTTAATTTGTTGGCAAAGTGACCCCTATTACAGTCTCAATAAAATAATCATAAATCTAAGCATCACACCTGTGCCATCTGGTCATCTTCCACGCTAGATTCACATGCAGGTAATACAGCTTCCAGAACATGCAGGGCGAGAAGCCTCGTCCTGAGATTCCCTACAAGTGGAACACCTGTGAAAGGACATCAGTCGTCATAAAATGTACAAATTACTTCAATCTCAATAGAGTTAAAAATCTTCAATGACCAGTTTTTTGAACTGGCCAACATCATTAGAGTCTACCAGCTTCACATGCACAAGCTGATCTGGTGTAATGACTAAATTAAGATGAGACAGATTACCCGAGCTGCACTTTTGTGAGGCAATATTCAGCAACACCTCTGTCCATTTGGGAGATGCCATCTTTGACTGGATAGCCTTGGAAGACACCACTCTGCGAAGGAAGACCAAAAAGTCGCCAAGATGAAGTTCAGCTGTGCGCTGTTTCCTAAGGCTAGCTGTGAAGATAAATAAAAATACATTTAGATGGTGCGAGGTCACTTCTCATAGAATACAGCACATCTGGAATTATGCATCTCATTTAGACAATAGGAAGCATTTTTTATTTTGGTAATCATACCTCTGTAGTCTTTTCTTTCACTTTCTCCAGTAAGATCTGCTTTCCTGTCTTCTTCCTCTTCTCCAAAGGATGGCATAACCCCAGCCTGAGACAAAAGGTTTTTCAGCTGGCTACAAAGCAGGTCAAGCAATGACTGGACCACTTTAGGGCTTAACTTATCTGCATATGTCCTAGAAAAAAAAAAGAAAAACAGAATAGTCAATAAGCTGCAAAATAAACGTTACATACTTAGAAACCTACAAAAACAAAAGGGATTATGCGTGTTTAACATTAAAAAAAATAAATAAATAAAGTATACGTGCACTTATTTTATTTTTGCTATAAGTCACTGTAAAAGTATCCATTACTAACTGCTGGTATTTTGAATTTTTACTCAAATGGCAAATCTTCAGGAGATAGCTGCAGTAAAGCACTTTAGAAAAATCAACTTTGTTACATTTTAAGTATGACCACTGACTTGAAACAAACTTGTGCATTTTATGCTTTAAGACTTGGCACATAAAGCGAGGGAGCGAAGCATGGAAACAGGGGAGTATTTCTCTGCCCTGTATAGCAATTTTCTCTCTGGTGAGCTGTCATCAGCAACAGGATTACTAGTATGCTATTGCCTTAAAGGAGTTGTATAGGCAGAAGGTTTTTTAACCTAATGCATTAAGATATAAAACCTTTTGTGTGTAGCAGCCACCCCAGCACCCTGTAATTACTTACCTGAGCCCCATCTTTCTCTAGCGATGTCCACGAATGTCTAAGCCATCCGGGACACCCCTCCTGATTGGCTGAGACATAGCAGTGGTGCCATTGGCCCCCGTGGCTGTCAAAGTCAGTCAATCAAGGGAGAGAGGGGGCGGGGTTCCGTGTCTGAATGGACACACAGAGCTGTGACTCGGCTCCAGTGCCCCCATAGGAAGCTGACTGACTGTGGGGGCACTCAATAGGAGGGAGAGGCCAGGAGCAGCAAATAGGGACCCGAGAAGAGGCTGCTCTGGCTGCGCCAGGCTGCTCTGTGTAAAATCAACTGCACAGAGGAGGCAAGTATAACATGTTTTTATGAAAAAGAATCATGAGACTTTACAATCATTTTAAAAATGTTATCCGTGTTTCACGAATAGGAAAAAGCAGCAGTTTCACTTAACCATAAGCTGGTTGTACTTTCTATCCACTTTGCTTCCAATCTTCCCCCGAGATGCCACCAGTTCATCCAATAACCCTGTGCAAGTTCTGAAATTTTCACAAGGCTATTCATGTCCACCATTCTCACAAGCACATTGCCTTTGAGTGACATATTGTGGCTAATGCATTGCGGGGATGCACTGCAGAAAATGAGCAGTAATAAATTATTATTTTAACCACTTTCCACCTCTAGGCTTTTATATGACGTCCTGGAGTTTGAGTGGGGATATCTGAATGATGCCTGCAGATACAGGCATCATCCAGATAGCCTCTTTTTCAGCCAGCGATTCTGTGCACTGTAAGAACAATCATAGCGGCAGTTCAGCCACTTAATCTTTCCCGCCACCCTCCGGTGCTTCTCCTGGTTCGCCCCTGCAAAACGGCGAGCCGGAGAACGAATCGGTCGCCGCCAGAAGTTGAGCATAGAGATTTCCCCAGATGGTCCCCAGTTAACTCTATGACCCTCAGAGGCCCGGGTGCGACGTTATGATGTCACGTCTGGTCCGGTGGAAGTAAACAATTTCAGGGACGTGGCTGGAAAGGCCAAGAGTTTTTTTTTTTTAATCTCAGCCTTTCCAGTCTTATAGACCCTACATCTCTCCATAAAGAGGACCCGTCACGCACTATTCCTATTAGAAGGGATGTTTACATTCCTTGTGAAAGGAATAAGAGTGATCCAAAAAAAACAAAACTTTTTAAAGAGAAAGTGTAAAAATAAAAAAATAAAAGTGAAATAAAGAATAAAAAAACAAAACAAAAACATACGCAAGCCGCATCAGCCGCATAAAGAATAAAAAAACAAAACAAAAACATACGCAAGCCGCAACAGCGTTCAAATCACACATGTGAGGAATCGCCGCGTGCATTAGAGCTCCACTGTAACTCTAACAAGTAACCTTTAAAAAATGTTAAAGTGTTTTTTTTCCAATGTTAAAGAGTTACAGAGGAGCTCTAACGCACGCAGCGATACCTCACATGTGTGATTTAAACGCTGTTTATGTGAGTTGAGTTTTAAAGTGTGACATGTTAGGTATCTATTTACTTGGCGTAAGATATTTTTTCACAGTATATACAAAAATATGGCTAACTTTACGGATTTGTTTTTAATTCATGAAACACTCCAAAGAAAAATTGCTGCGCAAATACCGTGTGACATAAAAAGTTGCGACCGCCGTTTTATTCCCTAAAAAAACATATATAATGTTTGGGGGTTCTGAGTAATTTTCTAAAAAAGAAATAATGATATTTACATGTAGGAGCGAAGTGCCAGAATTGGCCCGAATAGGAAGTGGTTGAAAAAGCTGTACGTTAATATTGTGTGCGCCTAATGTGTACTGAGAGGTCTTATAATAAAGTCTTTGTTGCTTCTCAATTATGTAGTAAAGCAAACACTACATAAGGGCTGTTAAATATATGGCTGACACAAGAATAAAACTTTTTTTTAATACTATTCACTAAAATATTTTGAAAAAAAAACAAAAAACAAACTTGCCATTTTTGTGATACTCACCCTGTAGTGATTGCCAGGATCTGTAGCAGTCGGGTACTGGCTACTTTTAGAGCAGTGCTTAGCTGGGACACCCCAGACTTGGGCAGCAGCTGAAGAGGTTGTCCCAACATAGTCTCAGTGCCACATAACTGGGAAAGAACACTAAGCAGACCAGTAGAAATCGCGAGAGACACATCCACAGGCTGGTATCGCACACTAAGGGCAAAGACTGTTACTAATAGCAGACGCTGCTGTGCCTCTAAAGAAAAGAAGAAGAAAATATTTATTGCAGAATTTAAACCAATAAAAGCTACTTATTTAGTAATGTCACCAGCAAATTAATAATTTATTAACCGCAAAGAAAAAGGAAAAGAAAACTTCTCCAAACATGGAGATATAGAGGAACGCTTACTGGTGTCTTTTTTTAAATAGAGGAATAAAAAGAAGAATGGAGCATGGAATTCAGCCCTCTCTCTGTACTACAGAGTGTTAAATTCCAGGGATGAGGCCCATGTACTCACCCACATGGTGCTTGTTGGCCTGCAGAGCTCGGTCCAGGGTAGCAGATAGTTGCTGGTAGATTTTGTGCACTGCTTTTTGGATCTCATTCTGAATATTCCTCTTTGATGCACGTATCCCATCCTAATAACAAATTTAAGCATTTATTTTTTGTTATGAAAAAGTACAAAAACATTGTGCTTTTTTCTCTGGTTTTACCTGATAATGATGCAGATGGACACATTCACCTTTGGAGCCGGTATGACCCAATGTACCAAGTCCAAAGCATCCAGCAAGAAACTGCAGTCTCACAGAAGTGAGGAGGGAAGAAGACTGAAAAGTGGCAGATGACTGTCGGCTGCCTAGAGTTTGAGCATTTCCCTTCTCCTCCATTCCAGACAACAGGACAAGGATTTGGTGCAAAGCTTCCAAACGCAGCTAAAAGGAAAACAGAAAACACCGTCTTTTAGAAAAACACTTAGATTATTACACAATGCTGATCTCTTATCAATGTTTGTTGAAGTGGAACTCCGGGCACAGAGGTTTGTGAAGGTTCTGAGGAGTAAAGAATTACTCTAAAACTAAAAATAAGTGCGCAACCTAAAAAATATTGCAGTGTTAAATATTCACCAAGAAAACAAGTCCACACCTAAGAACTATCATTGGAAAATCCAGTAAAAAGTGTCCATAAAGTTTTAAGTGGATTCATAAAACATCAGTGCTCCATACGGTGCTCTCTCCCACACGAAAAGAACTGTGCACCTCTTACCAGAAAGGCTGGATCCCAGATTATAGGGATCTAACACGATTGTTGTGATTGAAGCCAGCTGAGGTGTTCCACTCCCAGGGCTCCAGCAAGAAAGCTCCCTACTTGGCAACGTATTAACTTCGCCTGGATACGATATGTTACTCATATCTCCAGCTCCACCAATCATCCCTCTCATGTCTGCCGGTGCCGACGCACAGGGTGGCCACACGTGGCCGGATTCCAGCAGCACAAAATCCCCCCCCCCCAACCTCATTTATATCGCTGACAGCACAGTCTGGGGTCAGCAATGGCAATACTTCAGATTATTCTCATGGAGTCATCGGCCTGTCATTGGCCACTTTCAGGACCTCTGTTCATTGGCTAAGATGAGTTCTATAACAGCTGGGTATATGGCAGTCAGGAGAGCTCGACCTGCACATCACCATCTTTCAGATGAATCTGGCCATGTATGGCTATCCTGTGCCTCAGCACCAGCAGACGTGAGAGGGATGATCGGTGGAGCCGGAGATATATAAGAAACATATCGTATCCAGGCGAAGCTAATACCTTACCCAAGAAGGAGCTTTCTTACCGGAGCCTCGGGAGTGGAACATCTCAGCTGGCTTAAATCAAAACAAGTGTGTTAGATCCCTATAATCTGGGATCCAGCCTTTCTGGCAAGAGGCACATAGTTCTTCTCGTGTGGGAGAGAGCACCGTATGGAGCACTGATGTTTTATGAATCCACTTAAAGAGCACTTTATGGACACTTTTTTACTGGATTTTTCCTATGATAGCTCTTAAGTGTGGACTTATTTTCTTGCTGAATATTTAGCACTGCAATATTTTTTGGGTTGCACACTTATTTGTTTTATATTAATTCAAGTTGAGTATTTAGACTTGCATAAGTTGCAGCACCTTCACAAATGGTTAAGGCACAGCACTGGATTGAGATCGGGCTCAGGTAAGTATTTGGAGGGGGAAGCCAACAGCAGGATTTTTACCTTAATGCAGGGAATGCATTAGAGTAAAAAATCTTCAGCCTTTACAACCACGTTAATAAAAGGTCTGGATTACTTCACAATAATTTAAAATCAATACTTTTCTTTCTGCCATATAGCACAGCTCCTACTGTACTTCCAGCCTGCTCTGGATATGAGAGGTATTGATCTCAGAGACTGCAGAACTAGTGCAGTTTTATCTCTCTCTTTGTTTCCCTTCGCCATTAACAGAACACATGGCATTCTGTAAACAGCCAAGGGTAAAAAGGTTGGGGGGGGGCAGAAAAATGAAAGTAGTGCTGCAAGTCTTTAGGACCAGCAGCTTTCATATCCGGAGCTGACAAATACAACTTTGATATTAAATCACTGAAATGTGATCTGCCCATTTATTATAGCTGAGCAGAGGTAACATTTCTTTACACACCACAAGTTACAAAAAACTTTGTATAGGGAGTTCCACATTCAAATACAACGTTCTGTATAGAATTTGTAATTATATATGTTTATGAGGGCAGTCATATTTGCAGATTAAATATGCAGGCTCTGCTACCGGCAGTCCTGCACAATAGCTGAGCTTTCACGATGAAGGGCTACGAGTCCACCGCGACCCACTGAAAACAATGCAATGTCTACAAAGCAAAATTCTTATCTATACTGTTGAATGTTATGGTGCTCTGTGGGATGTTCAATGTTTAGGAAACTTTTAATTAACCTAATCCTGATCAATACTTCTCCATATTTTTGTCCCTAACCTGTTTGAAGAGCTCATTTGTCTTCATGTTGCTTGCTTAGGGATGTTGCAGACTTAGGGTTCAAAACAGATGCATTTATAGTGGCATTATGTGACAGATCATGTGACACTTTGATTGCACATTGCATTGCGGACCTTATGCATTTATCTAATTCTGGGACTTCTGAAGTAAATTGATTTGACCACATTTTATTTAGGGGTTTCAAAGAAAAGGAGGTGAATACCTATGCACTTAAGATTTCATTTTTTTTCCTAAGGGTGCTTTCACGCAGAGGCGTCGGCGGTAAAGCTCTATTTTTAGCGGCACTTTACCGTCATTTTAGCGGCACTATTCAGCCGCTAGCGGGGCGCTTTTAACCCCCATTAGCGCCCGAAAAAGGGTTAAAACCGCCCGCAAAGCGCCACCCCATTGATTTCAATGGGCAGGGGCGCTTTACAGCGCTGCAAAGATGCTGCTTGCAGGACTTGCAAGCGCACCGATCCAGTGTGAAAGCACTCAGGCTTTCACACTGGAGAGACAGGAGAGGCTCTTTACAGGTGCTATTTTTAGCGCTGTAGCGCCTGTGAAGCTCCTCAGTGTGAAAGCAGTCTAATTATTTTCTGTGTCGCAATAAAAAATATTTTGCTCCCTTAACCAATGGAAGTCCCTGATTAATCAGGTATTACCAATATATAAACTCACATATGAAGCTAGGGGGTGCCCACATAAATTTGATAAAATATGGGGCCCTTGGACGGAACTTATCGATACTTGCACATTGCCTGAGGCTTAGGATTTCCTCTTGTTTTAATACAGGGGAGGAGAGTTACCCATAATATAGGTATGGACTACTTTCTTTTTCTGTTAGTAATATGATTTACTTATCAAAGTCAGGTATTTTCACTACAGACCTCTATATGTAGGTGTACTGTTTATTTAAGTTTTGTTTAGTTTTAGGTTATACGATATGATTGTACTTTCTTTTTTCACAATGTGGAACATTTTTGACTACTTGCTGAATAATTTTTTGTGTGTCCTATTTGTACAAAAATGACAATAAACAGTTTAATAAAAATATATATTTTGCACCTTCAAGGTTGTGGACACCTACACACAAGGAGGGTCGAATACTTTTGTAAATCACTGTATATTTGTTTCTCAGAATACACTGTACCTAAAAAGTATTATAGGTTTTCAATAAATAAAATACCTCAGCACGTTGTTGTTGTTGTTCAATTGCAATGATACAGGCCTGGGGAGAGCTGGACATGCCTTCTTCGGGTTCTTTAAATCCAGGAGCATTACCCACGTCCCCACTTACGAAGCTCAGTATATTCTCTATTAGTGTGTGTATACCAAGTGTTTTGCCACTTTCTGAATCTGGATCAAAGGCATAAGTGGAACCGCACAACCAATCCCGACTGTGTTTTAGGCGGGCCCAGGAATCACTCACAGGAGGGTCCGATGGAGACACTGTCGAGAAAGGAGAGGACATTCAGCAGGGCCTAATGCTTTAGCACGGATACGATTTTTTTCCCTATGAAGCCATATTTTTAAGTGAGTATACTTTAAGTATAATGATGTAGAGTATGTCTATGGGTAAGTTAGGCTAAATTACATTGAAAAATGATGCCAGGTCTCAAACTTAACTGCAGGCAAAATCAAAAGGCAATGAAAAAAGTTACATGATATGATTATATTTTTTCCAATTTTAACAATAGTACATACTCATCATTACACGGCACTCTCACTTACTGCAGATAAGAATATGAAATTAACTGCTCAGCTATTTCAGCACTGATGTTTTCCAGGCATGTATGTGCCTCAGAAGCAGATGATAAAATGGATGTCCTTTGATGCAGGCCAAAGCATTGTGAGCTCATACAATGAATACATTAATCTGTATGAAAGACAATAGCCAGCTGGAAAGAAGCAAGTGGACAAGGAGAAAAGGGGAACATGCCATTGAGTACTTGCTTGGCGATCTTCTTTTTCCTGGGGCTCAAGAGGCCAAGAGGGGACAAGTGGACTAATAGCCAGGTATCAGCAGAGAAAACGAAAGGATTTTATAATGGAGACACAAAGAGGAAAGGGGAAGGGAAGTTGGGCTTACTCCTAACAGATGCTTATCTTGTGATGCATATAGGTTTTATTTTTGTACTTACCGTAAAATCCATTTCCCTTGGGGGAAACAGAATTCAGAAACCGTCAGGTTATACAGCGGACTGGACGCGGACAAACAAAATGATTGTGGGCCAGCCAATAATAACCCCTCCTAATCCTAGCGATCTTCAGTTTTGCTTTAAAGCAGTACCAAGTGCATAATTAGAAACACTGAAGGGTGGGATCTGTGTCCTTAATAGACTCCAAGGATTTTAGGGCAAACCCATTTTATTTCTCGCACAATCAGGCACAAAAGAAGACTACAAGCACATCCAAAAGCAGCCCAATCGAAGAGTGGGCAAAAGCAAGAAAGCAATAACAGGCCCACAAAAAACAGCAGAACTGGGAACTGCCTGAAGCTCAAAGAGATGCTTGAAGCTGACAGACGTGGCCCAAACATCCACTTGGTAAAACTTACAAAACATGTGAAGAGAAGGCTAGGTGACATTCTTGCAAATCTGGGTAACAGGTGCTTAAAGTGGAAAAAACCCAAGAAGCACTCACAGATCTAGTGTCTAGAGTGCATTTGACAGGAAAGAGCAGAACCCTAGCCTAACACCACGCTTCTTGCGACAGGTTCCAACTAACTCTTTGCTTCATTAACAGATGCGCCCACTGGGAGCGCTGTATAAACTGTATGCAATATCAGCTAAGTACAGTATACAGCACTGCTCAGCCATTCACCAGAAGCCCTATATCTCTTCAGTGAATAACAAGGTTTTCTCTGATTTTCTGAGGTGGAGCTTGTGACATCATCTGCCCACCTCTTCACCTCAGCCAATCAGAGGAAGCTTTGCGTTTGTTGATTAAATACAAGGCTTCCTGTGAATGGCTGAGCAGAACTCAGGCGCATCTGTTAGTGAAACAAATAGTTCGCTTGGGCCATTTTGGTTCAAATGAACTATTTCTCTTGCCGTAGGCAGGTCCTGAGATTTTCCCTTAATGCTGAATGGTGGGAAAGATATTGTAGATTGCATGCATGTGGCACTTCACCCAACTGATAATCTCAGAACTCAAACCCTCAGAATTAACGTGTCCAGCACTGCTAGTAACAAGGTAGCACCCACTGCTTGACCTGAGTGGCCTATTCATTGAGTATTTAGTGACAGGGTCATGGTAAAGCAATGCTATGGACCCGGAAAACACTCTGCGGCTAACCTAACCAAGCATCACAATGCAGAGCCCAGTGCCCAAAAGGTCACATCCCAGGCTGACCCCACATATCTAATCTAGAGGAGTCTGAGTACATTCTTTAAAGCCAAACGGAGAAAAGGTGATCTAGATAGCTGCTCAGTAACGATGTAGCAGGAATCTTCACTGAAGAAAGAAAGTCGCTAGCAAAAAGCTAGACCTTTTTGCACTCTCTCTTTCAAATTGAGAAAAAAAAAAAAAATTTCATACTCGTAGGATACTAGCAAATAACAGAGGCATTCTTAGAGTACGAAGGGTTATACTTGGCTGCCCCACATATTTGTGTTTCCCAGCGTCCAATTCTCCTGTAGGTAACAGTATAGCCCAACAGTCTCCGAATTCCTATGTCCCTCAACAGACAAGAAAGAAAGATAATTTTGCTTGCATACTATTTTTGTCGTCCTTCCTTAAAGTGATACTAAAGTCTCTTTTTTTTTTCTTTAAAAATAACAAACATGTTATACTTACCTGCTCTGTGTAGTGGTTTTGCACAGAGCAGCCCAGAGCCTCCTCTTCTCAGGTCCCTTGCTTGTCATGGGGGCACCTGAGCCCAGCCACAGCTCCCTGTGTCCATTCAGACACAAAGCCCTGGTTCGTCCCTGCCCCCCTCTCTCCTTATTGGCTAACTGACTTTGACAGCAGCGGGAGCCAATGACGCCGCTGCTGTGTCTCAGCCAATCAGGAGGAGAGTCCCGGACCGCCGAGGCATTTGTGCACATCTCTGGATTTAGATGGGGCTCAGGTAAGTATTAGGGGGGGCTGCTGCACACTGAAGGTTTTTTTTATAAGATAAAAAACCTTCTGCCTTTAGGATCACTTTAAGTCTAGTTAAGTCTAGTTAAGACAGCTACCTATCAAACAGTCAGATTCCAGCCATCAATCTGACAGGGAGCTGTGGACAGTCATAAGATTTGCACAGAGGCAAAAAAAGTAAATAAAAAATGAATACACTCCTGCAACACTACATGAGAGAGAAGCTGCCACGTCTCTTTACCCGCTGTGTACACCTGAAAACTCACAAAAGCAGCACTAAATGTCATCAGATGCTCTGCCTGTAGCTGAGGTCTTAGGCAAACAATATACTTTCTTTAAATAGAACCGGTCACAAACATGGGCAATAAACAGAGGATATGATAACATAAGCAGAAGTCAGTAAAAAAATAAAAAAATAAAAAAACACAAAATGAAAATGATCAGTAGCTCCAGGAGAAAAAAAATTAAGATCTATGCAAATTCTGACTATTCCTGTAAATCAGGGGTCTTCAAACTATGGCCCTCCAGTTGTTCAGGAACTACAGTTCCCATGATGCCTAGTCATGTCAGTGAATGTCAGAGTTTTACAATGCCTCATGGGATTTGTAGGTCCTGAAACAGCTGGAGGGCTGTAGTTTGAAGATCCCCGCTGTAAATAAACAAGATTGGCCTGCTAGTAAGTTTAAATCTGGATGAGCCAACCGTTCTGGCATTCAGTTTCCACTGAAGGTACCTCTACTTCTGCAAATTTGCACCATATGCTATTCTGACCTGCCCAGGTTTGTGGTAGGTTTACTTTAAAACACTCCTACTCTACAACAGATGTCCATTTTGACTGGTTTTACTTAAAGGACAATATTTTAAAAAAGCATGTTGTTTTATATAAATGATGGATTTAAAAGACTCATCAGATCTGAATTAAAATTACTATCAATAATACATATACAATATGTCCCTACAATAACCAACTTCCTCTTATGTACAGCCCTGGCCAAGAATGACAAATATAACATTTTCACAAAGTCTGCTGCCTCAGTTTTTATGATGACAATTTGCATGTACTCTAGAATCTTTTGAAGAGTGATCAGATGAATTGTAATTAATTGAAAATGAACTTAATACATAAAAAAAAAAAAAATGTTTTCACTGCACTTTAGCCCTGTCACAAAAGGACCATCTGACATCAGGTCAGGGATTCTCTCGTTAACAGGTGTCAATGCTGACGAGCACAAGGCTGGAAATCACTCTGTAATGCTGATTGAGTTAAAATGAAAGACTGAGATCTTTAAAAAGGAGGGTGGTGCTTGAAATCATTGTTCTTCCTCTGTTAACCATGGTTACGTGCAAGGAAACACATGCAGTCATTATTGCTGTGCACAAAAAGGGATTTCCAGGCAAGGATATTGCTGCTACTAAGATTGCACCTAAATCAACCATTTATCGGATCATCAAGAACTTCAAAGACAGAGGTGCAATTGTTGTGAAGAAGGCTTCAGGGTGCCCAAGAAAGTCCAGCAAGCTCCAGGA
This sequence comes from Lithobates clamitans, assembly GCA_037952925.1. NCBI lineage: Eukaryota > Metazoa > Chordata > Amphibia > Anura > Ranidae > Lithobates > Lithobates clamitans. Next base: position 1,545,429 of record JBBGZY010000523.1, on the reverse strand, counting down.
CCGTCTCCTAGAGTTGATTCAACTGCGGGATCGGGGCACCACCAGTACAGAGCTTGCTCAGGATTGGCAGCAGGAAGGTATGAGTGCATCTGCACACACAGTGAGACGAAGACTTTTGAAGGATGGTCTGGTGTCAAGAAGGGCAGCAAAGAAGCCACTTCTCTCCAGGAAAAATTAGGGACAGACTGATATTCTGCAAAAGGTACAGGGATTGGACTGCTGAGGACTGGGGTAAAGTAATTTTCTCTGAGAGATCCACATTCCGATTATTTGGGGCATCTGGAAAAAACCTTGTCCGGTGATGAAAAAGTGAGCGCTACCATCAGTCCTCTGTCATGCCAACAGTAAAGCATCCTGAGACCGTTCATGTGTGGGGTTGTTTCTCAGCCAAGGGAGTGGGCTCTCTCACAATTTTGCCCAAGAACACAGCCATGAATAAAGAATAGTACAAAAACATCCTCCGAGAGCAACTTCTACCAACCATCCAAGAACCGTTTGGTGACGAACAATGCCTTTTCCAGTATGATGGAACACCTTGCCATAAGGCAAAAGTGATGACTAAGTGGCTTGTGGAACAAAACATCAACATTTTTCATTTTACATGGCCAGGAAGCTCCCCAGACCTTAATCCCATTAAGAACTTGTGGTGAATCCTCAAGAGGCAGGTGGAAAAAATAAAACACACACACACACACACACACACACAAATCCTGAGAAACTCCAAGCATTGATTATGCAAAAATGGACTGCCATCAGTCAGGATGCGGCCCAGAAGTTGATTGACAGCCTGCCAGGGCAATATTGCAGAGGTCTTGAAAAGAAAAGTCAACACGGCAAATATTGACTCTTTGCATAAACTTAATGTAACTGTCAATAAAAGCCTTTGACATGCTTGTGATTGTACTTCGGTATACCATAGTAACATCTGACAAAAAGATCTAAAAACACTGAAGCAGCAGACTTTGTGAAAATTAATATTTGTGTCAGTCTCAAAACTTTTGGCCACGGCTGTAAACAATTAAAAGGTGGGTGGGCCTTTTGAGTGACTTGTAGGCCTCCTTTAAGCCCTTTCTGCCTACCCTGGCACCCCTTTAAACAGTTCAGAATGCTGGGGGGCCGACCACATGATTGGATGCCGGTCGCACTAGCTACCGATCTGTAGCTCAGGCTGTCTGTAACAGCTCAGTCTTTGAGCTGGAAGCATCCAGTGAGTGTGCGCTCAGGCACATTAACATAGTCCATCCAGCGCTGCATATGTGCGGCCCTAGAATAGGGCTATATATATATATATATATATATATATATATATATATATATATATATATATATACACACACACACATATACATATATATATATATATATATATATACACACATACATATACACACATAAATATATATTTATTATTTAGGTAGTGTAAATATCTCGTAAACATGCACCGTTTAGGAGATATTTACTGTATATGCTAAATGGCTGGCACATGCACTCTGAAGGAACGGACGCCCTGTGCTGTGACCGGCGGCTCCCGCGTGCATGTGCGGGAGCGACGGCATCGCGGCTCTGCCCATTCACAGAGCCGGAGTCCACGAACCCGGAAGGAAGACAGGGGGAAAATTGACACTGTCTACAGCGATGTCATCGCATCACTGGAAGGCTTCGTTTTGAGGCGAGTTTCACATAATTTGCTAGTATGCGATGAATACTAGCACATTATGCCTTTGTCTTGCAGGTAAAAAAAAAAATAAAAAAGTGCATTGCTTTAAAGGGTCCGATCTATTTTCAAACACATTTGTAAAACATACTTAGATCAGTAAAATAAATGCAGTCATTACAGCTATCACTGACACACAGGTATAAACAGAGAAAAATGTACAATACTATTATATATACATATATATAGGGCTACAAATTAAATATGGCTCACCTCTTTTCCTGTGAGATGCAAGGTCTGAGTCTGTGTTCTGTCTTCCACTCTAAAAGATATTTTACGAAGTTCTAAATTATACTATTTAGAAAAGGTTTACAGAACTAATATTGATATATAAAAACAGTTAGGCTAGAATAAACAGGATCTAATATATATATGTGAGATTATTGTTATAATGTTGTATTTTGATGACAAATATGCATTTTTTGTTAGCACAGAAATTTTTTCAAATCATAAGCGTCCCAGATACTCCCACCAATTACAATTGCAAAAATAAAAAACCTTTCTGTTTAAATGGTCCCTAGTGGATTTATTGCACTCCTATGCCCTGTACACACGGTCGGGCATTGATCGGACATTCCGACAACAAAATCCTAGGATTTTTTCCGACGGATGTTGGCTCAAACTTGTCTTGCATACACACGGTCACACAAAGTTGTCGAAAATCCGATCATTCTGAACGTGGTGACGTAAAACATGTACGTCGGGACTATAAACGGGGCAGTGGCCAATAGCTTTCTTCTCTTAATTTATTCTGAGCATGCGTGGCACTTTGTCCGTCGGATTTGTGTACACACGATCGGAATTTCGGACAACAGACTTTGTTGTCGAAAAATTTTATAGCCTGCTCTCAAACTTGTGTCAGAAATTCCTATGGAAAATGTGTGATGGAGCCGACACACGGTCGGAATTTCCGACAACAAGGTCCTATCACACATTTTCCGTCGGAAAATCCGACCGTGTGTACGGGGCATTAGTTGACCTGTGCAGAACTCAAATTTTCATTATTTTAAAAAAGGACAGGTTCACACTTGTGTGCATACAAAAAAAGGATGATAACAATTCACGTGCATTGATCTGCTTTTACTTGCATGTGTGTTTTAAAAAAAAAAAATAAATACATTTTCCCTCTGCCTTTTTATTAATCGTTTTTACTTCCCTACCCACACCTACAAAGATTTTCAAAAAGAAAGAAGTAACCCTGTAGACAAAAGTATGTATTTTATTCTATAAATTGTCGTTAAAAAATAAAATAAAATTATGATTCTGATACAATTACATTTTTTTTACAAACGAATAAAGGCTTTTCCCACAGTTTTGCAACAAGTAACCAAACTAAAAAAAAAGTTTAAATATTATTAGCTAAAAAAAATAGAAATAATAATAAAAAAAAAAAATAGTATCAGCATTAAAAAAAAAAAAAAAATTAACTTGGGGGAGAAGGAGGAAATAGAAGTTAATTTGAGGCAGATTAAGGTAAATGGGGGGTTTAAATAGGAACACATTTTATTTAACCACTTCACTACTCTCACCCCCTTCCTGCCCAGGCCAATTTTCAGCTTTCAGCGCTGTCCCACTTTGAACGACACTTGCGCATCATGCAATACTGTACCCATATGAAACTTTTAGCATTTTTTCCCACAAATAGAGCTTTCTTTTGGTGGTATTTAGGCTACTTTCACACTGGGGAGCTTTTCAGGTGTTTTTGCGCTAAAAATAGTGCCTGTAAAGTGCCTCTCAAGCCACCCCAGTGTGAAAGCCAGAGTGCTTGCACACTGGGGCGGTGCGCTTGCAGGACGAGAAAAAAAAAAGTCCTACAAGCAGCATCTTTTGGGCGTTGCGGAAGCGGTGAATTCACTGCTCCTAAAACGCCCTGCCATTGAAATCAATGGCAAGCGCTTCGGCAGCGGCACTTTGCGGGCACTTTTAACCCTTTGTTCGCCCGCTATCAGGGGTTAAAAGTGCCCCGTTAGTGGCTGAAAAAACGGGCCCCCGCCCCAGTGTGACAGTGCCCTTAATCACCCCTGGGTTTTTTATTTTTTGCTAAACAAAAATAAAAATTAAAAAAAAAAAGTTTCTTGGTTTCCGTTATAAAATTTTGTAAAGAAGTACGTTTTCTCCTGCACTGATGAGGCTGCACTGATAGGCACTGATATGCAGCTTAAATAAATTGTTTGATAAAATTTTATCTTATTGGTACTGTCAAAGTCCTTTCAATGTAGCGTGTTAGGGTTGTTCGTGTAATCTATTTTCTAGGATAAGGTACCGGACATACATTGTCCATTTTTTGAGGGCTCTCTATTGAGGCTCTCCTCCCAATCCTTCTTTCAATTAATATGCAGCACTGATAGGAGCCATTGACAGGCATTACTGATGGGCACTGATTGGCAACCCTGGTGAGCACTAATTGGCATCCTTGATGGGTCTGCACTGATAATTGATGCGCTGATTATCAGCGCAGATACACCCCCCCCCCCCCCCATCAGGAGAGCCGCTTATGGGCTCTCCTCTGCTCGCACCTTGTCAGCGCGAATAGAGGAAAAGCAGATAAGCGTCACTTCCCGGTTACAAAGCGATCAGCTGTGATTGGACATAGGCTCTTTATCATGCGATCAGCTATGTCAAAGGCTCTTTACCGAGATTGAAGATGCAGTGTGTCAGAGCGACCCACCACACTACTGATAGCCATGCAGCACGCCCTCGGAGGCGCGTGCAAGCGGCTTAATCTGCTGGACGTCATAGGACGCCCAGCAAGGGTAACAAAGCCACCGACAGGCCGTCCTTTTGCTATAGGCCAAGCTGGATGTGGAATATAATATATGTGTGTGTATTATATATATATATATATATATATACACACACATATACATATACATATACACATACACACACACACACACACACACACACACACATATATATATATATATATATATATACACACACATACTTTTTTTTTACAGCAGCAGCTGTAAAAGCTGTTGCATCGAATTGCTGGCTAATGCAGGGGAGTGACAACAGGGCAGACAGCATACTGCGCACAATCTCACTACTGTACGCCACTAAAGTATTTTTGGCCGTGTGTCACCCCCAAGGTCCACAACCCTTAAAATAAAAAGAAGACAACCTGCATGCATCTCCCAACTCTTGAAGAGCAGGCGTCGTAGCTAAAACAGTTTGCTAACTAGCTGTAAAAAAGGAGACTTGAAGTAGCTCCCCGCAAACAAGTATTCAGCATTTCTGGTGTGTAACATTCAGTTTCCAAGCTCAGGGTAAACTGCTCCAGAAAAGAAAGCTCCAAGAGTGACCGATTTCAAACAAATTGTGGAGGAAAAGTGCATGTTTTACGTTTTTCTATATGAAAAAAAAAAAAAAGTGAAAAACAGGAAATGGCTTTGAACGCACTCACCAGGGCATACCCCTCTTCATCAGATTCAGGCTGGGAAAGATCAGACTCACTCCTGGACTTAATGAGTTTGTAACTTGGATGTGAATGGACCGACTTCCTTTCTGCTGTAAGGCTTTCACTTCTGTTTTGAATAGATAAAGGGAGACATTTAAATAGGAAAGATGGTTAGGACCCTTTCATGCAAACATGCAGGCTGCATCCATCTTGTCAGTTATTTATACAGATCCAGACTGAACCAGTGTAGGTCTATGAGCAGGCAGATGTAAACAGACGTATGTGTTTACATTTACTTGCAACCAAGTCTAATTTTCTTTTTTTTGCGGTCATAAAGGGATGTAAATGGATGTTCATTTACATGCATTTTTGGGCAAGAAACATTTTTGTTACGATTGTTTTTTACGAATGTGAAAAATTAAATGTATACTGCTTTAAACTGAATTGAAGTTGGATGTACAAACTGATGTAAAACTATTCAGTTTTCATGCATTTTTTTTACCCATTTTTGTAACAGAACTGTTGATGTGATGTAAAAAGACTCTAGCGTTAAAGCAGAACTAGGAGGTAGAGACCAAAATCAAAACCAGTAACTATAAAGTCACTAGTATTAGCATTTAAGTCTAATGCCGCGTACATACGAGCGGACTTTGACGGACTAGGTCCGACAATCTTTCCGACGGACTTTGCAGCGTATGTCCGCCAGACTTTCAAACAAACGGATTTGGACACAAACGCGATCACACCAAAGTCCGATGGATTCGTGCGTGATGACGTACGACCGGACTAAAATAAGGAAGTTGATAGCCAGTACCCAATAGCTGCCCTAGCGTCGGTTTTAGTCCGTCGGACTAGCATACAGACTAGCGTATTTTTCGACTGGACTCGAAACATGTTTTATTTCTAGGTCCGTCGGACTTTTGGCTGGAGCCCACACACGATCGAATTGTCCGACGGAGTCCGGTCTGCCGAACCAAGTCTGCCGGAAAGTCCGCTCGTGTGTACGCGGCATAAGGCTCCGTTCACATTTTCAAAGAGCTATTCTCATGTGATTTTGCATGTCACATAAGGCCAGTCCATTCAGTCGAATGGGCTGCCCTACGCATGTTTGCCACCTGAAAAGAAGCCCCTACTCCTTTTTGGGGGACAAGCTTCACACGATTTTTAAAGGTGGGGTTTTGCCGCATGACAATCACAGCAGAATTGCATTGCGTTTGGGGTGCCAGTAAAGGATAATGGTACCCAAATGCATGTCACGTGTTGTGGTGCAATTGCCACAAGATTTAGAATTGCAGCTATTCTGCCCGTGATTTCAGATTGCAAAGTGTGAATGGACCCCAAGTGTAGCTAAAATAAACAGAAAATTCAGCACAAGGGAAAAATAGCTGTCAGTAGGATGTGTCCCTGATGCCAATTCCTTTTCGGTTAGTAGAAATCTTCTGTTCATGCCCTTTCCCACCCCCACCGCCTTGCAGTGAGGCGGGGGTTAAAACTACTAAGAAGCTGTCACACCGAGTCTGCTCTTTCCACCCACCTGCTCCATTTATACAAGTCATACTACAGCTTCTATGAATGAAATAGGATCAATGAATGGAGGGGGTGGACCTATTAATCATCCTCTAGTCCTCTATTCTTATATCTCATTTATAGAAGCTGTAGTGTGGCTTCTATGAACATAGCAGATAGGCAGAAATTGCAGACATAGTCAGGCTCTCTCGTGAGAGCCAGCCTGGCAGCCTCTAAGTTTTATTAATCTTTGGATCTCCTATTGGTTTGCATACAATGTGGCTCTCCAGCCAAAAGTCAGTAACTGCTTGAATTTTACATACGCCAGTGACATCAAAATTTGCAGAAATCATTGCATGATTAAGGCGGGGTGCTCTGTAGTAACACAACTTCCTATCCTAGGAAGTTGTATCAACAATGTTGCACCTCCATAGATGCAGTACAGTGACTGAGCATCGTTACTGGCAGTATCCCAGGTGAAAATAAAAGAAATAAAAACAGAATAAAAGGAAACTAATGCAGTCACCACATCTAAAGACTGGTAAGCTGCAATATATTACATTTTTGTTATTGGGTTTAGATACACAAAAAACACACCTTGGATAATTGTCAGAGGTTTTTCCTTGCCTTGGTTTTTTAAAAATTATTCTATAGTAACACATTAAAGTGAACCTGTATTACTTATACAAAAAGCCCCTTTTTAGTGTCAATAGAGCTTCTCAAATACCCCAACCTCTGGTGGATGGGCAAAGTTGGAAAACTAAAAGACATTGCTTGGTCTTATTGGCCTATCACTACACACAGACTGTCAAGACAGGTGCTGGGGTCAGATGAATGTTAGTACAGGTACCCTAAATCGCATGCATTAAATTACATAAAATAGATGATTGCAGCAGCCAATCGCATTGTCTTTCACATGGCAAAATATGAAGGGGAGATTCTTTTTTTTATAGTTAACACAGAGTTGCTACCTTGGCACTCACATAAAAAAATTAAATTTAAATAAAGCAAAAATGGCAGCTGCCCAAATCATTTTACAACTAGCAAGGCAAACGTGCATATGTGTACCACATTTCACTGAACAATACAAAAATTTCCCAACACTGAATCCAGCAAGTCAGCAACTAAGCCAAATTATACTTTTTTTTTTTAACAGATTACATTAAAAACAGAGGCTTTTGTTGCATTCTTGCGGGGGGGAAAAAAAGTGAAATCACACTGCTGCACTCGGGTGCTCCTCTCCAATCACCCAAGTGTTCACTGTGGTAACACCTCCATTGTCATGATCAGAAAGGTAGCACCCTTAGGCCTTAATGGAGTCTATCACTTACCACCTACAATTGGGATATAATCCATTGGAAGCAATTCCTTCTATACCCTCCACACAGTAACTTGCTGCTATGCAGCCTGGAGCGCATACACCAAAACCCCAGAATTGCCAAAGGCAGCTTAAGCTCCACAAGTGTGTGTCCAACAAATCAAATACTGTGGCTGCTCAAATCAAGATGCTCAAATTCAAGGCAATGCGGGTTCTCATACAGTATATTTGTGAATGTATGCAATAAAAACCTGTTCTTAAAGGATAAGTTCACCTTTGGTAACATGTTACATGTTCCACCTGTTTTAAAGTGGTTGTATAGTCATTTTTTTTACTTTTACCTACAGGTAAGCCTATAATAAGGCTTACCTGTAGGTAAAAAAAATATCTCCTAAACCTTTACGGTTTAGGAGATATTCCCCTTGCTATGAGCCGCTGACTGCAGCAGCGCATGCGCACAGGGGATTCTCGGCTGAAGGCCGGCAACTGCCGGACCTTGCCGAGTAAGAAATCTCCTGCGCGCACGCGACGACATCGCGGTTTCAGCCACTCACAGCGCTGGAACCGCGATACCCGGAAGACACGCCGAGGCAACATGACAGCTCCCTCGGCGTGGACCAGGTAACATACCGACACCTCGTTCTAAGGTAAGTATTTCATAATGAGCTAGTATGCGGTGCATACTAGCTCATTATGCCTTTTGCTTTACAGGGGTAGAAAAAATTTTTTTTTTTGCTGGTATACAACCGCTTTAAGGCAGCCACTGTCCGATTCCCCTCCTCCCTGTGACAGCAGTATGGGGAGCAGTAGCGGCCCATGCACTGTGGGCACACGGGCGCCGCCCCCTAACACCTCTGCCGTCCTCCCTATTCATGTGCCCGGCCCCTTTCAGGATGCCGGACACATGAAATACTATGGCGGGGATAGGCGATGGGTGTGTATTTTGAAGCACGCGATTAGAGCCAGAGGCTCTAATAGGCTTCAAAATAGGGTGGGCTTGGGGCGCAGAGCATTGCATCCCAATCCCACCCTGTTGTGTGACATAGCAAATTAATTTTCGCTGTTTTAACACCAACGTTCCTCCCTACCAATCAGGAGGCAGGTCTCCCGGCTAGCCAAAGCATTAGGCAATCCTATTGGATGGCTAATGCTTTGGCGGAAGAGGAGACACGGCGCAGGAAGCCTGAGGAGCTGAGCGGACACCGGGGCCCGATACTTCCGGCCACTGCAGGAGAGGAGCAGAGCCCCGTCACTGCAGGAGAGGAGCAGAGCCCCGTCACTCCAGGAGAGGAGCAGAGCCCCGTCACTCCAGGAGAGGAGCAGAGCCCCGTCACTCCAGGAGAGGAGCAGAGCCCCGTCACTCCAGGAGAGGAGCAGAGCCCCGTCACTCCAGGAGAGGAGCAGAGCCCCGTCACTCCAGGAGAGGAGCAGAGCCCCGTCACTCCAGGAGAGGAGCAGAGCCCCGTCACTCCAGGAGAGGAGCAGAGCCCCGTCACTCCAGGAGAGGAGCAGAGCCCCGTCACTCCAGGAGAGGAGCAGAGCCCCGTCACTCCAGGAGAGGAGCAGAGCCCCGTCACTCAAGGAGAGGAGCAGAGCCCCGTCACTCCAGGAGAGAAGCAGAGCCCCGGCCCCACGAGCAGTAAGTGCCGCCGGACCAGCTGCGTGCGCGCGGGGGGTTGGCGAAGTGACAGCCAGGGGACGCGCCTGGCTGCATATGATGGGCACAGTGGCTGCATTTGGTGGGCCTGCATTTGATGGGCACAGTGAGGCTGCAATGGATGGGCACAGTGAGGCTGCAATGGATGGGCACAGTGAGGCTGCAATGGATGGGCACAGTGAGGCTGCAATGGATGGGCACAGTGAGGCTGCAATGGATGGGCACAGTGAGGCTGCAATGGATGGGCACAGTGAGGCTGCAATTGATGGATTTTTTTCTTTAAGTATTTTTCAGAATTTTAAGTTTGTTTGCGCCCCCCCCAAAAATTTTGAGCACCAGCCGCCACTGATTGGGAGAAGTTTCCCTTACTAGCTGTCAGTTTTTGAAATCTTCCCACACGGCGGCATCATTCATTCACACAGCTCTGTGTGTGAATGAACTACAAGCCCCGACATCCTTTGCAGCTGTTGGCTTGTAATTCTCAATGAACTACCACGGCGCTGTATGGGATGTACAGGCACGCAGATACACTGACAGATCTGCGAGAGACCTGCATGACACCAAAAAAAAAAAATGCACATTTGTTTACCTGCAAAAAACGTGCATTTATTTATTTATTTTTAAAGTGAACTTATCCTTTAAACTAAATAGAACTTTTTTTTAAACGAGGGTTTCTGTGCCGATTAGGATGGATTGAGTGCTGGGCAATTTTTGTAATGCTACCTTGTGTTAACATATTGCAACAAATAGCTTGAATCTCTCATAAAAAACAAAACAAAAAAACATCTAAATTAAATTTGAGCAATTTCAGCATTTTAATCTTGATTTCCTTGTTCATGTACACGACATTGCAATTTCAAACTCCAGATTCTGTGTCTGTTTACCTTGTCATAGCTGCTGCAGCCTCATGGGAGCCTGCTGATGCAACTTGCTGCTGAAGGTCCTCTGTTGGGGTCTCTAGATAGTCTATTACTGGGCTCACCCCAAGAAGGAGAAGAGAAGAGCGGTGGATAACGGAGTTACAAGCTGCAGTATATAGGTCTTGTCCTTCTGCGAGATGTCCACTGTCTCTCCTTGCCTGCACCAACTGTGTGGAATGCTCCTCTGCTCTAGTACTTGTGCCAGAGCCCACGGCTGAGCCCAGGCTAATTCGGTCTCGTTCCCGGCTGCGCGCCACCTCACGGGCTGATAGGAAACATTGAAATATTTCTGTAAGGTACAACACAAGAGAAACAGGTAGGGAGCTTAGGACAGGAGAGCAGTAACACCATTTACATCAGTGACCTGGAGAGATTTTTAGAATCACTACAGTGTTTGTACTGATATATTTGCACCATCAATTTGGGATAGTTCATGTAGCTCCTGTCACTCTGAAGCTCCCGTACTTTATTCAATATTCAGCACAATTACTAAATAAGCATAAGATATATGGTGTACAATGGTTGCACTACAAAAATATGACTTATAATAACAAATCTTAAACAAAATGACTCTTGACACACGGTGGCACTTTTTAAAAGTTTGGAAGAACTGAAGGGCTGAAATCGGACCTGTAACAATGAACCAGGAAGCACAGGACCCCTGCTGGGAGCCGCATTGGCATTAGGTGTGAAGAGAGAAGAGGGAGAGAGAGAATTTTGCCCCTGTACAAATCATTAGTAAGACCTCTGGAGCATGCAGTTCAGTTTTGGGCACCAGTTCATAAAAGGGGTATCAGGGAACTGGAGAAAATACAGAGAAGAGCAACCAAACTGATAAGAGGCATGGAGGAGTTTAAAGATTATAAGAACTGAATATATTCTCTCTTGAGAAGAGGAGATTAAGGGGGGATATGATCAATATGTACAAATACATAAGGGGTCCATATAGTGAACATGGTGCAGAGTTATTCACTTTAAGGTAATCACAGAGGACAAGGGGGCACTCTAAATCTGCAGGAAAAGAGATTTATTCTCTAAATACGGAAAGGCTAAATACGGAGAGCCATCCAAGCTCTGAGCTCCAGGATGTTGATTGGAAGCTTGGCTTTCACAGGGAACCATATTCCCTGGACCACTAAGGACTGAAACACTCCCCCACAGCCTGAAAAGACTGATGTCTGTTATCACTTACTATTGATAGTGAAGGGTTACTTCCTTGTTTATAAGGCTGACTGGAGATCCACCCAGTTAGGGAATTCCATGCTTGGTTGGACAAAAGTATGGGTAGGTCAAGAGATGCAGGCTCAACAGCAAACTGCACTGGGTGGATTACATGAACTTATCCTTATGTACCTCGTGATTGCCACTTGTGATTTTTTTTTAACAAAGTCTATTTATAAGTACTACACTTATTTGGCGCCCTCTGCGGTTTCCTTTACATATTGCAGAGATTACTTCAGTTTCATTGATAATCTGCCATGGATATCTTTGGACCTATGGACTTTTTAGTATAATCCTGCACCAAGTTCATGTGTATGATTAAGTTGTAGCTTAGCTGTATCCCTACCTGCGCTATTCTTAATCATTTCCTTTGTTGCATACAGTGGGTATAGAAAAGAACCACCCCCCCTTTAGAAAAAAGCCATTAACGAAAGACCACAATGCAGACATGACTGAGCTTTGCCAAACCACACCTTGAAGATTCTGAGGCCACATGGAAAAAGGTGTTCTGGTCAGATGAGACTAAAATTTCATTATTTTGCCTCAATAATAAACATGTCTGGTGGAAATCCAATACAGCTCACCATCCAAAAAACACTGTTTCTACAGTAAAGCATGGAGGTAGTAATATCCTGTTATGGGGGGTGTTTCTTTGCAGCAGGGACTGGAATACTTGTCAGGATAGAAGGAAAAATGGATGGGGGAAAATACCATTAAATTCTTGAGAAAAATCTGCTACCCAGGGGGCATTTCCTCAAAAGCTTTGCCAGTGTCCAATCTCCTGAAGGTATGAGTCTATGATTCATGGTCTATAAATACTTTTCCTGTGTCCTGTGCTGTAAAATGAAGATATGATTGTTTCTTACACAAATGGTGATAAGGCTGTTACATAATCTAAGTATTGGAAGAAAGAAAAAGGAGGTGGTTGGTATGTCCTTAATAGATAAGGCACCTCATCCCCATGATTGGTTACAATAAAGAATGAGGAGGGAGGGATTATTGCGGTGCCAAAAAGTAAATTAGTACAATGTAAGCAAGAAAATATAAACTTTATTACAATTCATTGAAAAAGAATTCATTAAAAAAAACATACGTATAGGGGGAGCATGGTACAGTAATACATTGATCAAAATGTGAGGTGGTAGTACATTACAACAGCAAGTTAATGAGTCCCTACTAGTTTCGCCAAGGCTTTGGCTTCATCAGGGGAATAGAACATGACAATGTAGCTGTTGCTCTGAAAAGGAAAAAAAGAGAATCATAGATAACCAATAATTACGGAGTAAAATGAAGACAATGCTGTGAGCATCACTGGACAATTATACGTCAGGGTAAGACATGTCCGGTCCCCTCCCGCTCAACCCATCCCCCAGGCACAAAGAGATTTTTGCTTCCTCTCCTTTCTAAATTTTAGCTGAGCTTTTATAGCCGTGCGTAGTCTCATGCCTATTTTATCTATTTACCTTTTGTGTTTTTTCAGCTTTTACTAGGCTCTCCTTTTAGTCCCCTGCAGTCATATATTGGCAGTGTGGGGTGGATGCGTCCTTGACGGTGGAGCGTGCTCGCCTTGCCCAGTTGGGCTTCTAGGGTATGTTTGGGTGATTAATGCATGGATCATTTCCACCATCTGGTGCTCTGTCTGGGGGATGGTTGAGTGGGAGGGGACCGGACATGTCTTACCCTGACGTATATTTATCCAGTGATGCTCACAGCATTGTCTTCATTTTTCTCCGTAATTATTGCTTATCTATGATTCTCTTTTTTTCCTTTTCAGAGCAACAGCTACATTGTCATGTTCTATTCCCCTGATGAAGCCAAAGTCTTGCCATAATCTAAGTATTATACATTGTACAGGACTGCAAGGATGGGTGCTATATTTCAGCCATATTTGGGCTGTGGTTCTTTTAAGTGGGGTGATTTTTGTGCAGTGGGTGTACTCAGGGGTTCTTACCTACGTAAGGTGAGGAGTTTCCAGTTCGTCTGTTCAGAGCAGAGAGGAGAGGACTGACTTACAGTCCTCTCTGGATGGATAAGCCCCCAGTTGGGACCTCGAATTTGGAGGTTCAGAGAGATATTTGGGTAGGAAGCTCCAAGAGCAGGTGTGGAGTAGTAAGTAGTTTAGAGAGGAGATAAGCATCAGAGAGGCTGCATTGACTGCTGTAAGCTGCCAAAAAAAAAAAGCCTTGGGTTTGGACTTTTCTTTCTGCGGATAAAATCCTTGTGTAGTTGATGCACTTTTTTTTTTTACTTTGTGCTGAAGATAAACATACTTTTGTTTTTTCGTTTTGCAGGAGTTAGGCTATTTAGGTTTTCTGCTGAAAGCATTGTTTTGTTTGCCTTGGAAAAAATAAATACTTAGGCCCCTTTCACATGGGCGGACCGATCGGGTCCACCTGTCAATTTTTCAGGTGGACCCGATTGGACCCTCTAGTCTCCTCTATGGAGCAACGGGTGTAAACAGACATTTACATTCCATTTACACCCGCTGACATCCAATCTGATGGACATGGACCAGCCATCCGCCTGCTCAGTGGGGATCAGCGGATAGATTCCCCACTGAGCAGGCGGACTTCAACGGAGCCGCCCCGTGTGGAAGGGGCCTTACAGTATGTGTTTATAAAAATTGACTTTGCAAGTGATCCAACAGCGCTACCACAGTAGTTAATACCCCTGAACTTTACAACATGTACAAATTAATCAATATCTCCACAGTCCAGACCCTCCTATACTTACTGCCAGCAGTAAGTAGCTCATGGTCACGGTCCTCATCTTCTTCCTCCTGTTCAGGGTGTCCCTCTTCTCTCTCCCTCTCTGCTTGCTCCTCCATCTCAGCTTCTTCATCTATGGTTCTTGTAAAAGAGTTTTCCTGGGAGCCTAGATCTGCTGACTCTTGGTTCTCAGAAACCTGTCCAGAAATGTGTAAGCATGAAACCAAGTCCACAACAAATTACTCTAATCATAAAAGCCAGAGCTTACCCATGGCGCTGTACGCCAATGAATATTTTAGGCAGCCACAAGCAAATGCAAGTACAGAGCTGTCCTTATTTGTATCTAAAAAGGCTGTTTCTTCATATACAGTATACAGAATTATCTTACTGCATTTTACAAGATCTGAAGGTAGGGAGAACTTTGTAAAAAACTGGCATGCATGCCTGGATGCTATTGTATGCAATTACAGTAACAATGGAGAGATGGCTCCACCATCATTCATCACAAACCATCAAATGGTTGGTGCATCTACCAGTTTGTAAACATACATTGCCTTGTGACAAGAGACTTTAATTCTACAAAACATGGACAATCAGAAATATTTTGCTACTATTCTAGTACCCTCTAACTTCAAACAGACAGGCATATTTTTCCAGAAATATTATATCTTATGTCCTAAATTCTTTTTGTCTACAACAAATAAATTCTCTACACTCCACAACTTACCCATCTCTCTCTGGATGAGGAGCGAGTTTGGATGAGTTCCATGTTCTTGCAAGCAAGTAGTCGACTTCTGACCTTGTACACAGAGCGGAACACCTCAGCTAGCGCTTTTCCTGGCTGATATCTAAAGTAGAGTAGCACAGTAGATCATAACAGGGTAACACTTCAGAAGTACTGACACTTTTTGAGCCTTTCCTTTTAGTAGACCACTTAAACTATGCACAATATTAGAAAAGTAATTGAACGGCATGGTTTGCTAAAATTCATAATCTGGAAGTCTGAAAGTACTATACAGCTATAATCTTTATAAAATCCCCTTTAAAATTTACCAGTATGTAAATGTGAGGCCGACCTATATAATCTAATTTTATACACTAGGCTGGCCCATGTACAATATAGTTATTAGTATGTAGGAGTAGGCACTGATATGGACTTAACTTTTACCATAAAAGCATGTTATACTTACCTGCTCTGTGGTGTGGTTTTGCACAAAGCAGCCCCTCATTCCTGCCCAGTGTCCCCATACCAAGCAATTTGCTCGGTTCTAGGCCGCTGCTCCGTGTGTCCATTCACATACGGAGCATGGCTCAGCCCTGCCCCATCATTGGCTCGCTGGCTGCGATCGACAGACAATGACTACTGTTGCTGTCTTAGTCAACGAGGGGTAGAGAGATTTGGGAGAGCCGAGGCTCTCGCGCACATCACTGGATCGAGATTGGGCTCAGGCAAGTTTTAGTTGGGGGGGGGGGGGGGGGAGCTGCTGCACACAGAATGTTATTTTGATTAAAACAAAAATACTTGATGTATATCATGTGACAACATTTCAAGCAATATGAACAAAAGCCAATACTACCAAGCATTTGTGTGTGTGCAAGTATGCCTGTACGTATCAATCAACATTAAAGTGGTTGTAAAATCTAAACATGTTTTACCTTAATGCATTCCTTGCATTAAGGTAAAAATGTTTAGCGGTCAGCATCCCCCCTCATTTGATCCAGTACAGTGCACATCTGCAACGCTTCTCTACCCTCACTTCTGGGTCTCGCTGGGGCACCGGGAGCTATTCGCTCCCAGTGCTGTCAATCAAAGCTAGTGACAAGGGACAGGGGGGTGGGGCCAAGTCCCGCTGTCTGCATCAATGAATGCAGCAGCGGGGCTTGGGTGCGAGCACACACAAGTGCACCCATGGGAAGTGGCTGGACAGAGGGGAGGGGGCCAGGAGCGCTGGCGGGGACACGAAAAGAGGTGGTTCGCGGGTACTCTGTGGGATTCCATTGCACAGAGCAGGCAATAGACATGCTTGCCATTTATAAAAAAAAAAAAAAAAAATGTACCTTTACAAATCGCTTCAAGTAATGAAAGGTTATCTTGCACATTTACTATGGGGAATTCCTTACCTGTTCTCTCCGCAGGCATGGGACTGAAGACCTGTGTGTTTCAGCAGCGCTGCCAGAACAAAGCGTGACACTGTGTCCAGTAGTGATTCATTACTAACAGAGGCGCTGTCCCAGTCTGGTAATGGAATTAAAGGGTTAGATCCTGCCAACTATTTGCATAGGCACTCATCTCATCCACATTCAGTTACCTTTACTAAGAGCATAATCCTGCATACTGATCCACAGGCTTCGTGCTGGCTCCTTAGTAGAACCAACTGCCAGATCCACCAAAATTGAAACCTCTGGCCTCAGCTTATAATCAAAGGTCTTTTGCTCCTCATTTCCAGACAGAGATACTTCCAGCAGAGCACTCATACACTTATCTGAAAGAAAATTAATAATTTCCCTTTTAATACGGATTAAAGATTACTGTGCAATAAAGGACTCTTACACACTGCTGCCTAAAACCAGTGGTACACAAACTTTGTTTTTTTAACTGAATGAAATGCAGCTTGTTGTTTTCAATGTGCCTGCACACACTGGCGTGTTAAAAAAAAAATACAGAAATCTGAGTTGCCAGTCAGTAAGTATTTTGCTTACAAATGCACACAAATATGCGCATATGTGCGTATAAGTATTCTACTCATGTATGTGCATGCGCACAAAAAAACGCGCAAAATAAACACAAGAAATTTTGGCCACTGATTTTTGTATCACGTGCAAGTACCCTAATGGTATCCTTGGGCCTGATTTTTTTCTTGTATTTTTTCACTTATGAAAATCAAATAAAGAATTTATACAAAAATGTTACTGTGCAAAACATAACTGCAAACAGTGCAAATATTACAATCAGTTATTATACACAAGACAGATACTGTATATGACCACATACATTCAGTACATGTGTGCATATAAGCAAGCATATATTCACCTAGTGTATATTAGCCCTTGTCATTTACTAGTCGTCATTAAAGTATAATTAAAGGCAAAACTTTAAATAGAGCGGAAAGGGATTAGAACCCGTCAGTTTTTATTGAGGTCTGTGCCCCCTAAGGAGATTTACCCTCTCTATTTGTCCTGTTTACTATTATCATTTAAAAAGGGAACGTAAAGAAAATCCCAAATTTTGGGTTGTCCCCAGATAAGAGAGGGGAAATCTTCCAATGGGGATACTAATTCTGGTGACCTGGGGGTCGCCAAGAGATTCCTTTAATTTGCAGGGATTTCCTCTCACTTCCTGTTTGGCTATGAGAAAGTAAATCTCCAAAAGAGGAAATAAATCTAACAGGGGTATAACCCTCCCTTGCTCTATACAAAATGAAAAAAAAAAACAAACAAAAAAAAAGTTTTGCCTTTAGTTCTTCTGCGAGCTATTCAATTCCTTCTACACTGACTTACCCAGCTGAGGAACATCCATCTCAATGCCATTCCCAAATAAAGGAGTCTTTAACCAGTAAGCGGTGTCTTGTTCCTCTGGTGATGTGGGCGACCCTTGCAGCATGCCCCCCAAACAGCATCCAATCAACAGTGTAACAGTTCGTTCCAAATCCACGAGCCAGACCCAAGACTGAGCTGGAGCAGGCAACAATACTCCTGCAGGATCCACTTGTTCTGGTCCACCTGTATAAGAGAAACAGGTGGACTGAAGTCAAACAAAAAACCTTATGTATCAGAAGTGGCTATTTTCTACATAACTTTGCTACATTTTTCAACACAATATTTTCAGCTCATTATAGATACAAATATCCGAACAAAGCGGTCTAATTCATCTAACAAACTTAGTAGATAGTTTTCAGCCCAACAACATTAACATCGTCACAATCCTGTAAAAGTAAATTATTAATAAGCCCCCCTCATTTACCATGAAGAGGCCACTGTAATTCCTGATCTTCCAAAAGAGCAGCTGCAGGTAATAGTCTATTGAGACGATCCAGTGGTGGAAGCAGGTCCAGTAGATAACTGAGAAGAGGTCTGGACACAGACACTGGCAGTAACAACAAAGCGTTTATCAGCTGACAAAGCATACTGCCTGCTGCAGATACATAGATCACATCTGTACAGAGAAAAAAAAAAAAAGTAGAATATATGTAGCCAGGTACACAAATGGATTAAAAAGGCAGTAACATATGTGACAAATATAGGGAAAACAAATTAATTAAGGTATAGTAATAAAATAAGGGATACATAATGGAATTCTGTGTGTTGACAATTTGTTTGCGCAACAATACTAGCTCCCACCAACTTCATACACCTAAAGTAACACATACCACGCAGTTTCTCTCCCACACTCCCATTGCATGGACTTTCCCTCAGCAGGGTAACAGAACGTGAGTAGATGTCTGTGGCATGAGGCAGGAGGAGCTGGAGGTGTTTGTGAAGCAACGCCACACTGCTGGAGTTCTGCAAACAGAGGACAGCACCATCATTTCTCAAGAAACATTTAACTTTCATTTCTGCACACGATATATATGAACACATTTTTCCTTGTAGTTGCATAGGAAACTGTAGTTACCCTTATGCCGCAAACACACAACCATTTTTTCCGTCAGAATAGACTGACAGTTTTTCTGATGGCGTTCCGACGGAGTTCCGCTGAAACGGACTTGCGTACACAAGATCACACCAAAGTCCGATCGTTTAGAACATGGGGACATACAACACGTACGACGAGAAAGGAAGTTAAATAGCCAGTAGCCAATAGCTGCCCTTACGTCGTTTTTGGTTCGTCGGAATAGCATACAGACGAACAGTTTTCCCGATTGATTCCATCGGAAAGATTTAAAACATGTTCTATTTCTAGGTTCGTCAGAATTTCCGAAAGGAAAAGTCCGATGAAGCCCACACACGATCGGAATATCCGATAAAATGATTCTGTCAGACCTTTTCTGCCGGAAAGTCCGGTCGGGTTTACGTGGCATAAGACTATAGAAATGAAAGTGACACTTTCTCTTCCTTATAACCCCTTTGTGCACCTATAATCTTTTTGATTTTTAAATGACCATCTAAGGAGGCAAGACATAGTTGTCATATGCGCATTTTACATAGTAAAAGTCAAATATTCAGAATCTGATTGGTTGCCACAGTTATTTACAGGCAGCTCTGCTGACAGACAAAATGTCAGAAAACAGTGTCTTAAGCTGTATACACACTGATTGAAAATCGGCCGGTTCAGTAGGGACTTCCCTGTCTCACAGAAATCGATCAGCAGATCGACTTCTATTCAACAGTGCTGCTGGAAAACTTTAAATTCGATCAGCCGCTGCAGCACTGATCAGTGAAGTCTGACAGCGGAGGAGAGCCCACCGGCTGTACAAAGAAAAAAATATATAAATGCGTATATATCCAGCTTTAGTCTGCTTCCACCCTCAAGCTGTTACCACTGTGGAATTCCTTTTGTGCTGAAACGTGTATGTATTATGCATGTAGTGCAAGTAAATTGTTTTCTATTTCTCCGAGCAAGATGTTTAATAAGAGAATGTTGTAAGTGTGCCGTCAGATAAATCAGACATTACACCTGAATGTCTCTTTACCTGCCTTTGTGATGCTAGAAAATATCTCATTACAGATTCTAAGCTTTTACCCTAAAAACAAACAGTGGAGTTTTTTTTGTTCTTGAAAGTATAAGAAACTATTTAAAACCCACGAAACATTATATATATATTTTAATGGCAGACAAAAAAAAAAAAAAAAAAAACACACAATCGTAATTTTTTTTTTCTTTTTTTATGTCACACAATATTAGCGTAATGGATAATCAATCGCAAAATTTCTGAATTTCAGTAAAAAGTAACACTAAAGTTAACTTTAGGGCACACAACCACAATACAGTGCCTTGAAAAAGTATTCATACCCCTTGAAATTTTCCACAATTTGTCATGTTACAACCAAAAAACGTAAATGTATTTTATTGGGATTTTATGTAATAGACCAACACAAAGTGGCACATAAATGTGAAGTGGAAGGAAAATAAATGGTTTTTAACATTTTTTTACAAATATGTGAAAAGTGTGGCGTGCATTTGTATTCAGCCCCCCTGAGTAAATACTTTGTAGAACCACCTTTCCCTGCAATTACAGCTGCAAGTCTTTTTGGGATGTCTCTACCAGTTTTGCACATCTAGAGAGACATTTTTGCTCATTCTTTGCTAAATAGCTCAAGCTCTGTCAGATTGGATGGAGAGCTTCTCTTAACAGCAATTTTCAAGTCTTGCCACAGTCTCAATTGGATTTAGGTCCTGGACTGTGACTGGGCCATTCTAAACAGCTGAATATGCTTTGATCTAAACCATTCCATTGTAGCTCTCTGTATATTTAGGGTCGTTGTCTTGCTGGAAGGTGAACCTTTGCCCCAGTCTTTTGCAGACTCTTATGCCCCGTACACACGGTCAGATTTTCCGACGGAAAATGTGTGATAGGACTTTGTTGTCGGATATTCCGACCGTGTGTAGGCTCCATCACACATTTTCCATCGGAATTTCCGACACACAAAGTTTGAGAGCTTGCTCAGAATGAATTAGAGACAAAACCTATTGGCTACTGCCCTGTTTATAGTCCCGATGCACGTGTTTTACGTCACCGCGTTCAGAACGATCGGATTTTCCGACAACTTTGTGTGACCGTGTGTATGCAAGACAAGTTTGAGCCAACATCCGTCGGAAAAAATCCATGGATTTTGTTGTCGGAATGTCCGATCAATGTCCGACCGTGTGTACAGGGCATAACAGGTTTTCTTCTAAGATTGCCCTGCATTTGGCTCTATCCAACCTCCCAGTCCTTGCTGAAGAAAAATATTCCACAGCATGATGTTGCCACCACCATGGGATGGTGTGTTCAGGGTGATGTGCAGTGTTAGTTTTCCGCCACACATAGCGTTTTGCTTTTAGGCCAAAAAGTTCCATTTTGGTTTCATCTGACCAGAGCACCTCTTTCTTCCACATATTTTCTGTGTGCCCCACATGGCTTCTCGCAAACTGCAAGCGGGACTTTTTATGGCTTTCTTCTTGCCACTCTTCCATAAAGGCCAGATTTGTGGAGTGCATGACTAACAGTTGTCCTGTGGACAGATTCTCCCACCTGAGCTGTGGATCTCTGCAGCTCCTCCAGAGTTACCATGGGCCTCTTGGCTGCTTCTCTGATTAATGCTCTTCTTGCCTGGCCTGTCAGTTTAGGTGGACGGCCATGGATTGAACAGTGCTCCTTGAGATGTTCAACGCTTGAGATTTTTTTTTAGAACCTAACCCCGCTTTAAACTTTCCCACAACTTTATCTGTGACCTGTCTGGTGTGTTCCTTAACCTTAATGATGCAGTTTGCTCACTAGGGTTCTCTAACAAACCTCTGAGGGCTTCACAGCTGTATTTATACTGAGATTAAATTACACACAGATGGACTCTATTTACTAATTAGGGGATGTCTGAAGGCAATTGGTTCCACTAGATTTTAGTTAGGGGTATCAGAGTAAAGGGGGCTGAATACAAATGCACGCCATACTTTTCACATTTTTTTAATTTTGAAAAACATTTATCATTTTCCTTCCACTTCACAATTATGTGCCACTTTGTGTTGGTCTATCACATAAAATACATTTACATTTTTGGTTGCAGGACAAAATGTGGAACATTTCAAGGAATATAAATACTTTTTCAAGGCACTATATATTACCCAATTTTTAGTAAATTATAAAGGTGAGGTTGCACTGAGTAAATACCGTATATACTCGAGTATAAGTCGTTCCGAGTATAAGTCGAGGCCCTAATTTACCACAAAAAAAATGGGAAAAACTTATTGACCCGAGTATAAGACGAGGGTGAGAAATGCACAGCTACTGTAAGTGGAAAAGAGGGTCAACAATGCCCATTTGCAGCCTCACTGTGCCCATTTGCAGCCATAGGTCTCCTGAACTTCAAACTCGGTAGTTAAGGGTTCCTAGATGCCCCCTAGCTGCAGCCAAAATTTGGGGTCTCTGAACGCAAAGGGTCCCAAAATGACATTGCTGCAGATGGACACAGTTGACCGAATTTGGGACCCTGTATCTTGGGGCCACTTAGTGCTAAAAACCCCAAATTTGGTGTGAAAACCCAGTGGAACTAGCACCATAAAATATCCAAAGCTGGGGTTTCTAGCACCAAGTGACCCTGAGATACAGGGCCCCAAAAACCGGTTCAGAAAATGTCAAGCACTTTTCTGTAGCAGAGAATGACATTTTCTGAACCGGTTTTGGGGCCCCGTATGTCGGGGCCACTTAGTGCTAGGAACTCCATCTTTGGATATGTTATGGTACCAGTTCCACTGGGTTTGCACACTAAATTTGGGGTCCCTAGCACCAAGTGGCCCTGAGATACGGGGCCCCAAAGTCGGTTCAGAAAATGTCAAGCACTTTTCTGCAGCAGAGAATGACATCTTCCGAACCGACTTTGGGGCCCCGTATCTCGGGGCCACTAAGTGCTAGGAACTCCATCTTTGAATATGTTATGGTACCAGTTCCACTGGGTTTGCATACCAAATGTGGGGTTCCTAGCACCAAGTGACCCTGAGATACGGGGCCCCAAATTCGGTTCGGAAAATGAATTTTTTTGCTGCAGAAAAGTGCTTGACTCGAGTATAAGTCGAGGGGGGCACTTTCAGCACAAAAAAAATGTGCTGAAAAATTCGACTTATACTCGAGTATATACGGTAGATACCAAACATGTCAAACCTTAAAATTGCGTGCACCCGTGAATCAGCAACAAACTTCGGTACGCTACATTTTCCATAGGTGACATTTTAGAAGTCATCAGTTTAGAGTTGACTGTAAATAATAGGCCCAAAATTATTGCTCTCACTCCAGTGTGCACGGCGATATGCAACCTGTAGCCCAAATCGACATTTATATGTGTAAGTGGCTCCGACACATGTGTATGCGGCGGGCTCAAAAATAATTGGACGGGGAGAGGTTGGGGGTTAAGGGCTTGGGTGTAACTGTCCTACTTTATTTTTGATCGCATAGGGAGCAAAAAGTCCCCTGTGCAATGCTTTTTTTGGTGAAAAGTTCTCTTTAAAATTAGACATTAGGGGCCCTGATATCTCACCTACCCTCCGAAGAACCTAATGGCATACACCATTCCGGTCTCTGGTCGGCCAGTGGGAACACAGAGCCCAAGAAACATGGTGAGGGTGCGCATGGGTCTGCTGTAGCAGCCAGGAGTGCGTGTAACCAACCCAACCCCCCCCCCCAGCGCTGCTGCGAAAGACGTATTGCATATGCCACTGGTAGACAAAGGATTACTAGATTACTAGAAACAGAGAAGATAGGAGGAACACAGATACAGTGGTTTACCATGTGTGCTCCCCTTTTTGTTTTTTAAACACTTAATTCATCTATCTGCTGAAAGGTGCTCTATGTACCACACTGTTCTGGTTTAAGTGATGTTCTTTGTCCTAAGAATGTGTGTGTCATAAAACAAAATATATTAATCCTATACACAGTATATAAACAAAGCATCTAATGCTGTCAAGAAAAAAAAAAAATCTACTTATTTGCCTTCCTCTTTGATTTTTAAGGAAAGCAGAATGACATCAGCCACTACGCTTAGCTGTGATACATACCTCGCTTATATTGTTTGTGTGGCAATATGCCAGCAACTGTTTCTGCAAGGAGCATAGCAACTCATGAAGATGAGCTGGCTGGCTGTTCTCTGCGGAAGATGATCCTACAATAAATTTATCACTGTTCTTCTCCAACTCTCCAAAAGCTTGATCCTAAAAGAGAATACATAATTAGACCTTCTTCTTGGGGGGTAAAAAAAAAAAAAAAAAAGGAGATATATATCGGCCTCCATATTCAAAGAGATTACAGAAGATCTGAGCATTGCACCAGTGTTACAAAGATCCTCTCTGTAATCCCCCAGGGGGTGCCAACATACTGTACGAATTACAAAAGGGAACAGTATCAAAGTGTAGGGGGAAGATGTGACACGTTTAAAAAAAAAAAAAAATAAAAAAAAAAAGAGCTCACTGAATATTGCAGATAAAACTGCTTTAATAAAATACTATTAAAGTAGTTTGTTTATTAAAGACATTTTATATGCAATATCCAGTGCACTTTTTTCCTGCTGATTTTTGGCCTTTGGAGTTAAATAACAGAGCTTGCAAGGGTTTTCAGAGTTGCCTGGCACCAGTGAAGCATTGAACATTTGAAGATTGCAAGATGTGACATGGCATCAAACTGAATGCAGCTTATTCTAACTCGTATGCCCAGTGAAAGCAATGCTCTAGTAGGCAGCACCTATATCGTTATATCTCCTCCCATAGCTGTTGTGCAGGTTTCTGCTCTAGGTTTTGATATTTTCTACCTTAAAACTCATTCTGCTCTGCAATAATTGGTGGGAAGAGTTAGGTGCAGCCAGTATGTCACTGCAGCAGTGCACATTGCCACAGAGATTGACACTTTGCAGACATTATACCTATATAAGTGAATACACACAGCTTTGCTTAAATGTGAACAGCACAAGGCAGTAAACTGGTTGGAGACAGGCCAGTCATTGCCAGGGTCCTGCAATCTGCTCTTACGTGTGTACAATACCTTCCTAGGAAAAATTAATTCAGATGTATACTCATACATGCGTATTTGTGCACAAATGCGTGTATTTGCACGCACCAGTGCAAAATACCGACCAGTTTAAAAATAAAAAATTTACTGTGTGTACAGGCACATTGTAAAATAGGCCTCATTTAAGATCTGTACAAAAAATTATTTAAAAAAAAAACCATGCTGTACTGAGCTTTTCCAAGCTGCAGTGTGCAAGAGGCCTTAAGATTTAGCATTTAGATTTATGCAATATGGGAGACGAAAAAACCTAAAACGGCCATTCAATTCGTATCAATGCTGGCAGGCCCTTAAGGCTACTACGTTCACACTTGTGTGGGTGGTTCCCGTAGCGGGTCCGCACCGGTTGCATTGGCCACAAACACCCAGACAGAAGATACATGAGGGTACCATTAATCCGAATGGCACCCCCACGCACTGGAAAAAGCAGCAGTTTCCCTGCACTGGAATCCACACTGCACTTGCAGTTTCCGTTCAGGCCACCTTTTCAAAAATGGAGCAGAGACCTTTTCCTTTGATTTTCAGGAGCACAGCAGTCCATTCAAATGAATGAGCTGCTGTGCCCACTCGCAGAGCTGCACAAGTGGGAACCTAGCCTAATAGTTGATGGTAGATGGTGCAATCTCATTGTTGCGTTTATAGTCAGCTTTACACGAATATGCCATTTCTGCTCTAACTGTGAGAGAATATAACTAAATAACATAACACACACTCTGAGGGTTAAAACTATATTGGTATACTAACATAAGAGCTGAGATTCAGATTCTAATCTTCCCTGGTTTTTATACATACAGAATTATATCACATTAAATCTCTAAATACTGAGAAGCCAGTGGGTAACCCCAATTGCTAGCAAATACATGGCTCAAATTTCTTTAAAGCCTTGAGTGGCCCTGCTGGCAGCTAAACAGTGACTGCATCCAATCAGATGTTGTCATTGGCAGGGTACTCCCCGATAGCCAGCAGCTGTCAGAATACAATAATTTGCAGGGGACTGCATGAATGGAGGAATGTATTAAATATTTGTTTTTCATTCAGCCTGCAAGGCTGAACAAGAGAAATTGAAGCATGTATGGCTAGTCTAATGCTGGCCATACACTATACGAAAAATCGGTCTAACCCATTTCGTAAAAACGAACATTCGGCCGTGAGAGAAAACGATAGTGCCATCATGTAATGACCGATAAATCGTTCAGTGGACATATATTAATCTGTTTTTTGTTTGTTTTTTACATACTATATACCTAGTGCAAACAGTTATCATCGTTCGGCAGAAAATTTCCAAACTTGTCTGAAGTTTTTTCGGCTCAAAAAACGTCCCGATTATCGATTTTGTGCCCATTAACTGTCCGAAAAACGAACGGTCTAAATGACCGAATTGCGGCCAATTTTTTGTATAGTGTTTGGCCAGCATAAGTCTATAGCAATAAAATGAATACGTGCTTAGGGTGACTTTGGTGAACCCATAAACAGATAAACTAGATTCCAGCTGTGTGGTCTCACCGTGTAGAAGCCCAGGTTTCTCAGAAGTGTCTTCATCAGGATCTCTGCAAGGTGAGTGTCTGGATGACTGCTCTGAGAGTTGGGGTCAGAACTGGAGCAATAGGAGAGAGGCAGAGAGGAGCTGTCTGAGGAGTCAGAAGGAGAGCTGTATCCCAGTAAGGATGCCACATGTGTGTGATCCTGAAGGCTTGTCAGAATGATGTCCAGCTGCATCCTCTGCAATGATATCATCTCAGAACTCCCATACAAAACAACTTTTTTTCATTATGAATAGTTTCTATTCACTGACTTATGCAGGGTACATTCTAATCACACTGATAAATGAAGTAAATTAGAATTGGGTGCTTTTCTGGGATCTCTAAGCAGAATGTCTACTTTGGATAGACAACATACCTGTGTTCTAAATATAGTCCAGTTCATTCATCAGCTAAATGTCTATTTAAACTTGAGAATTACTGACATGCGTTGGATATAAACCATTTCATCATTTAGACATATTTTCATTTTAAATTAGAACCAAAAGGCACATTTGTTGTTCATTTTGGATAGATTAAGGGAAAGTTATAATCCTGGTCAGGTTTTTGCCATTTGTGTTCCATTGGGGAGATTTCCCTTCACTTCCTGTGCCACAGTCACAACAGAAAGGAAGAGGAAATTCCTCTGAGGGAATCCCTGATCGTCACCCATAACTAGTGAGGCTACTGGAGCACTGGGGATTTCTCCTCTATTCCTGTTCTGGTGACAACCCAAAATTTGGGATTTTTTTCATTTTCACTCACAGCTATAATGGTAAAACAGGACATCTAGAGAGGATGAATCTCCAAACAGCAATAAAAAACTGACAGTTGTACTAATCCCTTAGCCTTTAGTTATACTTTAAGCCCAGGTTCACACTGCCCCCGATTTCAAAATCGTACCCCAGCATGACTTGCATGCGAATTCTTTAACAGAAGTCAATGCAAGTCGTACCAAAGTCGGACCTTTTTCTAAGTTGGAGCAACTCAAGTCACACCAATTAGAATGGTTGCATTGCACAGAATGGAGTCCAAATGGGGTCTGACTTCTGACTTTGGAGCCCTTGTCGCGTCAGAGCAATTGTCACATCAGTGTGAACTGGGCCTAAGCCCTTGTTCACACTTGTCCAAACACCACAACACAACCCACAAGGCTTGGCAGCAAAGTTATCAACACTGTCTTGCATCTTGCAGGCCAAGCAAACATCAAAGCTGAACATTATTGTGGTATATGTAAAATGAAAAACGCAAACTTTCTGGCTCTTTGTTAACGGTCTGTGATATGAAGGTCCAAAAATACAAACAAAATGCTAGGGGACCAGTAAACAAAACTAAGCACTCTGATACTATTTGTGTCACTAAAAATTCATGTAAAGTTCAGGTAAATACCAGTTCTTAATAAAAAGCTGACATTTACACAAGGATTATTGGTCCCTCCAATTATTTCTTCAGCTTGGCTAACATTTACTAAGATTTAAAAGGAGACTAAAGCAGTATTTCCCAAATCAGACCTAAAGTCTCACCAACAGAGCATGCTTTGTAAAAATACCCCCATAAAAAGAGTCATATTAAAATTATATCCCTCAATTTGGGTGGGACTTTTAAAAAAGGTGCCAGATCGAAATCTCAAACCATGTAGTAAAATCATTCAATTTTTTATTACAAATGTCAACCAAGTACTTTAGGATACATGAAAAAGAACAATTCTTCACAATTGTCATATCACAATTTTAATGTTACAATGACCCCCCAAAAAATAAATAAATAAATGCAGGAATCTAGCTCGTTACCTCTCAACTTTCATCTAAACATGGGAATACCTGCAACCTTCACCCATGTATGTTTACAGCATAACAGTTTACTCATCAGTCCACTTCTCACCTAGTGAACATAGATGGTGGCTGTGTTCTTAATGCATTTCACCGTCAGCTTCCGCAGGAAAGCAAAGCAAGACAAAGTAAAAAATAAAAAGGTACAGTGCCTTGAAAAAAGTATTCATAGCCCTTGAAATTTTCCACATTTTGTCATGTTACAATCAAAAACGTAAATGCATTTGATTGGAATTGTATGTGATAGATCAATACAAAGTGGCACACTGTGAAGTGGAAGGAAAATGATAAATGGTTTTCAAAATTTTTTACAAATAAAATATGTGAAAAGTGTGACGTGCATTTGTATTCAGCCCCCGAGTCATTACTTTATAGAACCCCCTTTCACTGCAATTACAGATGCAAGTCTTTTAGGGATGTCTCTACCAGCTTTGCACATCTAGAGTGACATTTTTTGCCCATTCTTCTTTGCCAAATAGCTCAAGAGCACTGTCAGACTTAATGAAGAGCGTCTGAACAGCAATTTTCAAGTCTTGCCACAGATTCACAATTGGATTTAGGTCTGGGCTTTAACTGGGCCATTGACTTTGATCTAAACCATTCCATTGTAGCTTTGGCTGTATGTTTAGGGTCGTTGTCCTGCTGAAAGGTGAACCTCCACCCCAGTCCCAAGTCTTTTGCAGACTCGAACAGGTTTTCTTCCAAGATTGCCCTGTATTTGGCTCCATCCATCTTCCCATTAACTCTGACCAGCTTCCCTGTGTCTGCTTAAGAAAAGCATCCCCACAACATGATGCTGCCACCACGTTTCATGGTGGGGATGGTGTGTTCAGGGTGATGTGCAATGTTAGTTTTCCGCCACACATAGCGTTTTGCTTTTAGGCCAAAAAGTAAAATTTTGATCTCATCTAACCAAAGCATCTTCTTCCACATGTTTGCTATGTCCCCCATATGGCTTCTCACAAACTGCAAACAGGATTTATTATGGTTTTCTTTCAACAATGGCTTTATTCTTGCCACTGTTCCATAAAGGCCAGATTTGTGAAGTACATGACTAGTAGTTGTCCTGTGGACAGATTCTCCCACCTGAGCTGTCAGTTTAGGTGGACGGCCATGTCTTGGTAGGTTTGTAGTTGTGCCATACTTTTTCCATTTTCGGATGATTGATTGATTGCTTTGTGAGATGTTCAAAGCTTGGGATATGTTTTTATAACCTAACCCTGCTTTAAACTTCTCCACAACTTTTACCCTGACCTGTCTGGTATGATCCTTGGCCTTCATGATGCCATTTGTTCACTAAGGTTCACAAACAAACCTCTGAGGGCTTCACAGAACAGCTGTATTTTTTACTGAGATTAAATTACACACAGGTAGACTATTTTACTAGTTAGATGACTTCTGAAGGCAATTGGTTCCACTAGCTTTTAGTTAGGGGGTATCGGAGTAAAGGGGGCTGAATAAAAATGCATGCCACACTTTTCAGATATTTATTTGTAAAAAATGTTGAAAACAATTTATCATTTTCCTTCCACTTCACAATTATGTGCCACTTTGTGTTGGTCTATCACATAAAATCCCCAAAAAATACTTTTACGTTTTTGGTTGTAACATGACAAAATGTGGAAAATGAATGTATGAATACTTTTTCAAGGCACTGTAAATAACGTAGCCCAATGGAACCAAAACTGCATGCCTACATAACAGTATGGACGCTCCACATGTGTGGGGCCATCAGGAGGAAGGAGTGAGCGCAACAGTGGCAACATCCAAGTTCTTGAAAGAGCTATAAATCTACAGGTCTGTAAATTCTGACATTATATATTCATTTACATTTTCTGTTATCCTCCTATAGGAAACAACTTCATATCCTTGGCCTGATGCTTCAACTCATTCACAATAAATGACACTGGCTCCAGTGGGCGTTTCCATTATTAGGGACGAGGTTGACTAGAGACTATGAATAGGACAGTCAGGGTCCTCTGTCCAAAAAGAACCTGCCCTATGGGTCTGTTCCCTGAGAGCCTGTATAATGCAGGTTTTGTTTTCCGCACACTGGTAGCTGAATGACATGACTAAAGCCTGGTACACACTTTGTTATTGTTCTTTTCGTTCAACCCACACGGACCGAATGTCGGACGGTTTTTATTGAACCGGACGATGCGTCCTGACATTCGGCCCAGGTGTACTAGGCATAAGGGTTATTACAAAAACCGCCCACATATGGAAGGTTACCTGGACTGTTGGGGAGACATAAGAACAGATTTGGAAAGTACTGGGATACTCATCTTTGCTAGAGCTGCTTCCTGCATAAACAATTTTCCATCGTTTACCTCAGAGAAATGTACATACCTGACCCTTGGAAAGACTTTCCCATCTATCAGGTCCTTGGGGCAAGAGAGAATGTAATAACTCCATTCTTTCCCGCAGAGGCGGCAGCAGCATGGTAGCTCCCACTGACAGAGTCTCAATTACAACCTGTGGGTAAAGAGGCCAATATAAGTGCTTTGCAATATTATATATTCTAGAATCACCATACTGCAAAGCGAAGACCTCCCATTGTTTTTGTAACAAATTATACTTTTTTAGCTTGCTATACAGACTGCAGGGATCCTGATGACAGTGGCCGGTTCCTGTGACCCATGGAGCCGATTCGAATAATGGTCATTTATTGCATCACCCCATATAAAGCGAATTACATAATCAACAATTGTCAGTCTCTACGATCACAAAAAAATTGTACTTACAGCGGAGCCACAGTAGGTGAAAGGGATATACAAATGGCATATGAAACATTTGTATTGCATCTTGTCTGAATGAAAAGTCACTTAACATCATAATTGTTTATACAGAAAGTCAGATGGATGTAAACAAACATCACCTCTTGAATCTCATCTGGTACACTTGCATCCATTAGGCGAAAAAGCAAATTTCGTAGAGGGCCAGCTTGGCGTCCTAAGATGCTGGTAGCAACTCCTCCTGCTAAAGCCAGTGCTAGATGATTGGAGAGCATCTTTAAGCACAACTTTAGGAAGTTATGATGTTCCCTTTAAGAGATAACACAAATACAAGTTATTTTATGTGAAAAAAATGCAAACCAGAACAGGCAATAAAAAGGACAAAACAATTCTCCTAGTTTGAACTTTTTTAAAGTGTAATGCCCCGTACACACGATCTGACATTCCGACAACAAAATCCATTTTTCCGACGGATGTTGGCTCAAACTTGTCTTGCATACACGGTCGCACAAAGTTGTCGGAAAATCCGATCGTTCTGAACGCAGTGACGTAAAACACGTACGACGGGACTATAAACAGGGCAGTAGCCAATAGCTTTCGTCTGTCAATTTATTCTGAGCATGCATGGCACTTTGTGCGTCGGATTTGTGTACACACGATCGGAATTTAACCGATTGGATTATGTTGTCGGAAACATTTTATAGCCTGCTCTCAAACTTTGTGTTTTGGAAATCCTGACGGAAAAAGTCTGATAGAGCCCACACACGATCGAAATTTCAGACAACACAAACCGATCGCACTTTTTCAGTCGAAAAATCCAACCACGTGTACAGGGCATAACTGTGGCTAGGTTATAGACATTAAAAATTTTTACACATTTATAACAAGCTGCAAAGGAGCTTTAAAAAACCATCACCTACCCTTGTTGCTGAAAGCACGGTGGGGCAATTCATCCTCAAAGTTTGTAGCATAAGCAATAAATTGGTCTAAGCCAGGTCAGCTCACCCAGCTCCACCTCCCAGCAATGACTTGGCAGTCTTCTAATCTTTAAAGCAGAATTAATTGGGCCTTATAAACTTTTAAGCATTATATGCTAGTATGCAGAGCATCTTAGCACATTAGAGTAGACTCACCTGGCAAGCCATCCCCTCAAATGCAGCGTTGTAAGTGCTCCTGTTGGTCACAGGCACTACCATCTTTTCCCAGTCATCCTGGGTTCAGATTCTTCAACTGTGATGATGTCACTTTCATGCATGCACACGGGAGTTACATCATTACAGCACAGAGTGATGCCATAAATGTACACTGAACTGCACATTTTTGGCTCAGTGTAAAGGCTGACAGACAGGGAGAAGGGCTGATGATAGAAGAGACCAATAGGGTCTCTTCTGTCATCAATATCCTGTTTTTTGTTTTTTTTTATATAATTGCACTTTAATATGGACACAAAGCAGGGGCTCAGGAATGGTACATAGGGTGAGCTGACTTGAGTGAAGGGGTTGGTTTTAAAGTTAATTTACTGCTTGATAGGAATATGTAAAAATACTAGAATGTCCACAGTCTAGCCACAACAAAGATTGAACAAATATTTTATTAAAAAAAAAGGTTTTATATCAGATCTGCATAAGACAGTAACTCAAACAATACCTGGATGATGGGAAGGGAAGAGGGGGGACATCACTATTGATTTTTTCACAGTATCGTTCAAGGAAAGATCGCAGATGGAAAAAGGTGCTTTCTTCTAGATCCACACAGTAGGGACGATGCCAAGCAACCACTTGTCTGAAAGAGTCAGTAACATTAATACAATTGCATCTTACAGTGTCACTACAGTCTGGCAGCGCAATAAAAGGCCACTTTTAATGGGAAAAAAATTGCATATTGCACTTTCATTTAAATAAAAATCAGCTATTATATTATTTAAAATGATTACTACAGTCTTTATAATTGAATTACTGTTACTTAATTTGTATGCATATTACAGTTACCTAACTTTCTATGCACACTTGATATTAAATGCCAAATGGTAGGAGTACTAGTAAAGAACATATACTGTAGGTAGAAAATGGAAAAATTAAAAAAAATTACTGAATTTAAGATTTCAAAAGGCATAAGTGTTTTAAGAATAAACCGGACCCAATACCGGGCAACCACTTACATTGTGTACTCGTGGACCTAATACTATATTTTCTGACCTCCACTATGTGCAATTGGGAATCTTCACTGATGCCTACTTGCTGCCTGATAATACTTGCCTTTTATATTTTATCTGCTTTCTACATCATACATGCACAAACAATACTAGCCTACAGCTGAACTCTGGGGAAAACAAAAATCCTACCTTGTAGCAGAGCTGCCCTTGTATGCAAGTGTTAAATGCTCATTTATATATTTGGGTACCAGAAAAAAAGGCTTTTACTTACCTGAATCCTCTACTTCAGGGTCCCACCACGATGTTAGAATGGTGATCACAGACTCTTCTCCCTTACGTTTCAACAGTTTCATACACCCAGGTAAAAAAAAACACCCAGGTGTCACCAAGTACAATGCAGGTCCTGTAAGATCTGCACTGAATGGGAGGATGCTGAGGGTAAAGCTAAGTTCACACTGGTGCGAGGTGGGAACCACAGCGATTCCTGCGTGGGTTCCCACACCGCATCAGAATCGCAGGCAGTTCACACTGCACTCTGCGAACCGCTGCGGGTGTCAATATAAAGTTAATGACAACCCCAAATCAGTTTGCAGAACGCAGTGCCAACTGTGGAATCGGATCGTATGGGTCGGAACACCCATGCAATCCGATTCCAGTGTGGACAAAAAAAGGGCCCTGCACCATTTTGGTGCGAATGCGATGCGATTTCAGCCAAACTGTATGGCTGAATTTGCACCGCACAGACATCGCATGTGATGTGCACAGGAATGTGGTGCCAATCACATGCGATGTCTGCAATCGCATAAGTGTGAACCCAGCCACAGTCCACTGGCCAGGGTGTAAGTGAATAGAGGAAAGCGCTGGCTACCAAAGGAGCTGAGAAACTGGTGGGTAAAACTGCTTTTTCTGATAGGCTACCAAGCATTTAACCCTTGCAGTTTGAGGGCAGCCCAAATGCAGAGAGGCTTTTGAAAGAAATCTATTTAGCTATATATTATCACGATGGAATATAAACCCTCCATGTTCTAAAATGAGTAACCGTTCCCTTTTCACTGAGGAGTGAAAATGGATCACATATGAGTTGCGTGTGAAGCTCCCCCTCAGCTCCTACAGTGTCATATTAATAATTAAATATGGAACACATACAATAAGGAGCTGAGAAATGGAGTGTGTGGTCAGCTAGTTGTGGCACCTACTGTCAGACCTAAGGTGACCTCTAACCCCCGACACTTAATGCGGCGTTCCACCCAAAAGTGGAACTTCTGCTTTAAGGGCTCTTCCCCAGCTCCAGTTTGTAAAACTGAGCTTCTGGGGAGGGGGTGGGGGGGGGGAAGCGGGTACCCGAATTAGACAGGGAGCTGCTCCCACTTCCGTTCCGGTCACCTAGGCAAGCAAAAGCTCTCCCTCTCGTAGTCTTCTGGGACACATGACAGGTCCTAGAAGACTTCGGGGCCAGTCACAGACCAAAGCCCTGCTCGCACATGCGCAGTGGGCACCCGGCTGTGATGCTCTCACAGCCAGATGCCCATAGTAGAGATGCCGGCGCCACTGAGGGAGGACACGGGGAGAACACAGCTGTGGTGAGTACCCTGCTGGATCGTGGGACAGGCGAGTGGCTGTTTATTAAAAGTCAGCAGCTACACTTTTTGTAGCTGCTGACTTTTTATAAACAAATGACTGTAACTCCGCTTTAAGTAATGGAGTCCCGCTCAGACTAAGGAGTTGAAGCTAAATAATGGAGGAAATAGCCCGCACAATTATTAAAGCCTTTTATAACTAAATATTTAGAACCCTGCATATACCAAATCATGTCTAAATACCACAATTAGCCCTGTAAAGTTGACAGAAATCTCACATGGCATAAGTCTGTCTAAAGTCCAAATAGGCTTTTAAGGCAGACTGCAGGGCTTTCTACTTTTAAGCACTTCCACACAATTTCCTCTTAGCATCTCAATATTCAGGATCATTTCAGCCAAAAGGTTTCATAGGAAAATAGATGGACTATGCAAAAATATATTTGATTTTGTAACCCAGATACTATTTTAAGCTGGCCGGTTACTGAAACCAGTTTACATATCTAAGCCCAAAAGTTGTAAGCATTAGGTAGGCCATACACGATTTGAAACATATATGGGCAGGCTGAATGTACCAAGCTGATCTATCAATCAACTTGGGTACAACCAGCATTCCGGGTTAAACCTGCGATTATCGCTAGCAGCTGCTATAGCTGCTAGCAATAAACACGGTCTTCTCCCGGCGGGGATGGCTTCCCCCGCCAGGAGAATACAATGGCCCAGCAAAGGGATTCCTGCAAATTTCTTTTCTGCAACCTGTGGTTACAGGAAAGAAATTTTCTCCATGTATGGCCAGCCTAAGAAATGTACAATCGAGTGTAAACCATATACTGATAGACAGGCCATATGCATACAATATGCCTTCTATAAATATGAATAGCACATCATAGTTCCCAATTTCAGGTGAATTCACCCCTTACCCCCTCAAACAAAGTATTACTATATTATCATAAACCTTTATACCATACCGGTCTCTAGGCAGTGCTGTCCATGCTAAGCTGTGCGAGGTCCCTGCTGAAATCTGCTGTATAGCCACACCATCCAGTCCACTGACTTTTTTTGGTTTAGTGATAGGGCCGGTTGAATTGCCTTGACCACACTGTCCCATGGAGTTATTTCCCCATGCGTAAACCTCATTGTCTGGTAAAATACAGCATGTTGTACACATTACTTACATACAGATAAAGAGAAGTAACACATCTTCAACTATTAATAACCATCACTTATGTGGCAAATAACCAGTTCCCCATGCAGATGAATGGTCATAACTGTACATGGCATATGCATTAACCTTGCCGCATTCTAATATCCCCTTAGAACTAAGCCAATAAAGCAAAGCTAGCTGTCCTGAGATTAACAGGAAATTAGTTAGTTATTCAAGTGCATCTTTACATCTGAAAAAGAAAGCTGAATGGTTTATCTTCTGAAGTTCACAGCAGGTATAACTATTCATTTATTAGACACAAGAGGATTAGTCTGGCCAAAAAAAAAAATAAAAAAGAAGGAGGTGGATGGAGGACTTCTTCACTGTCAGAATACACACCAATCAAGGGCTGCAGCTGGCTGATTGACAAAGGTTTTCCCAACAGTCCCAATTGACAGAAATCAATCGTTATATTGTCTTCTGTCAAGCAGGAACAGCCATAGATGGATTGAAATTCGGCCAGTCTCTGTGAATCCCAATTATTTGTACATGTAACACGTACCATGTGACAGTGCAAGACAATGGCTATCTCCTATTGAAATGTCCACTATTCTGGTGGCAGCCAGCTCTTCAATTAGCTTGGGGCGCAAGGCAGTTGCTTCTGAAGATCCACATCCCAGACAGGCTCCACAGCCCCAAGCATAGACCTAAATACAAGACGACAGAAAGCTAGGAATTATTTACACCAGAAGATTGTACACTAAAAATATAGGAAACATATGAGAAATAAACAAATTAAAATATGTTATATTAACCCTACCTGTCCAGTAGATGTCAAAGCCAGAGAGGACTGACTCCCTGCACACACCTTCCGGGTGAACATTCCCTGTAGTGCTTCAACCACCTTTGGTTTATATACCCTGTTAGTGTCTCCGTGGCCCAACTTTCCTGAGGAAGAGGATCCCATTCAGTACACATCACACATAAAATGCACTGACATTTGTATGGCAAAACATTGTCCCTACCATTATCTCCTCCACCAAAAGACCACACAGTCCGTCCATCTTTAGACAAAGCAATAGTATGGGAGCTCCCACATGACACCTCACCCACGTTACTGATATCCTTCACCAGAGTGGGGATGTTTCTGCTATTACTGTCTCCGTGGCCTGAAAGTAAAGACAGATGACAAACACAACATAAGCTCATCCACTTTTCTTTATGATAATTATTTTCAATGTATTTATTAAAATGATTTACATACCGTCACCAGAGCATGTGCAGTGCTACTATGGTGACATCGTACTGCTGTGGCAGTGATAATGCACAATGGCTGGCTGCTCTAATATAACTGTATGTCAATACCACCAGCCATTATTCCCTGATCCCCGCCGCACCAGTCCCAGTGTCCCCTGATCCCTGCCGCACCAGTCCCAGTGTCCCCTGATCCCCGCCGCACCAGTTCCAGTGTCCCCTGATCCCCGCCGCACCAGTGCCAGTGTCCCCCGATTCCCCGCCGCACCAGTGCCAGTGTCCCCCGATTCCCCGCCGCACCAGTCCCAGTGTCCCCTGATCCCCGCCGCACCAGTCCCAGTGTCCCCTGATCCCGCCGCACCAGTCCCAGTGTCCCCCGATTCCCCGCCGCACCAGTCCCAGTGTCCCCCGATTCCCTGCCGCACCAGTCCCAGTGTCCCCCGATTCCCCGCCGCACCAGTACCAGTGTCCCCCCGATTCCCCGCCGCTCCAGTCCCAGTGTGCCCTGATCCCCGCCACACCAGTCCTAGTGTCCCCGATCCCTGCCGCACCAGTCCTAGTGTCCCCGATCCCTGCTGCACCAGTCCCAGTGTCCCCCGATATCCACCGCACCAGTCCCAGTGTCCCCCAATCCCCACCGCACCAGTCCCAGTGTCCCCCAATCCCCACCACACCAGTCCCAGTGTCCCCCGATCCCCGCCGCACCAGTCTCGGTTTCCCCTGATCCCCGCCGCACCAGTCTCCGTTTCCCCCGATCCCCGCCGCACCAGTCTCCGTTTCCCCCGATCCCCGCCGCACCAGTCCCAGTGTCCCCTGATCCCTGCCGCACCAGTACCAGTGTCCCCCGATCACCACCACAACAGTTACAGAGTCCCTGATCACCGCCTAGGACTCCTGTCCCAGTATCACCTTATTGCTGCCACACTAGTTCCCAGTATCTCCAGACCATTGTAAGTCAGCAACAGTGTTCCTCATCACTGCCACACCAGTGCAGTGTTGCCTCTGCCTGCTGCCTGTGCTAACCCTTGCCTGTTTATTGACCATGTTCCAGTGTCCCCTGATCCCCGCCGCACCAGTGCCAGTGTCCCCCGATTCCCCGCCGCACCAGTGCCAGTGTCCCCCGATTCCCCGCCGCACCAGTCCCAGTGTCCCCTGATCCCCGCCGCACCAGTCCCAGTGTCCCCTGATCCCGCCGCACCAGTCCCAGTGTCCCCCGATTCCCCGCCGCACCAGTCCCAGTGTCCCCCGATTCCCCGCCGCACCAGTCCCAGTGTCCCCCGATTCCCCGCCGCACCAGTACCAGTGTCCCCCCGATTCCCCGCCGCTCCAGTCCCAGTGTGCCCTGATCCCCGCCACACCAGTCCTAGTGTCCCCGATCCCTGCCGCACCAGTCCTAGTGTCCCCGATCCCTGCTGCACCAGTCCCAGTGTCCCCCGATATCCACCGCACCAGTCCCAATGTCCCCCAATCCCCACCACACCAGTCCCAGTGTCCCCCGATCCCCGCCGCACCAGTCTCGGTTTCCCCTGATCCCCGCCGCACCAGTCTCCGTTTCCCCCGATCCCCGCCGCACCAGTCTCCGTTTCCCCCGATCCCCGCCGCACCAGTCCCAGTGTCCCCTGATCCCTGCCGCACCAGTACCAGTGTCCCCCGATCACCACCACAACAGTTACAGAGTCCCTGATCACCGCCTAGGACTCCTGTCCCAGTATCACCTTATTGCTGCCACACTAGTTCCCAGTATCTCCAGACCATTGTAAGTCAGCAACAGTGTTCCTCATCACTGCCACACCAGTGCAGTGTTGCCTCTGCCTGCTGCCTGTGCTAACCCTTGCCTGTTTATTGACCATGTTTCTGCCTGCTGCCTGGACCGATTCTTTGCCTGTTTGCTGACCATGTGTCTGCATGCGTTTGAACGGACCCAACCCATCTGCACATGGTGATGACTACTTTCCTGCAAAACCCCAGTCCCAGTCATCTACTGCTGACAACTTCACTCCTGGAACCAAAGGAACTCTTTGTTCTTCCTTTCTTCAGAGTCTTCCTGGCCAGTGAATGTGGCGGCATTCATGGGGGCAGCCATGTACCAGTAGGCTAGGCTTACTTGACTTCTAGGAACTGGCACTGCTATAGGCGACGATACACTAAGCTATATTCCCTGATCACGTGTACAAAGGTGACCATTACAGTACATAGGTTTTGTGTGATACACAAGATACAATGTCTGGTAGATAATACACATGTGGTTTCTCCATACTTGGGAGTAGTAGTAGAACGCGTTTTGGTTTGTAATTCTTCTAGTATGCTCATGCTGTGTGTGAGAAATATCTAATTAAATTGACAACTTTGTGTAAAAAAAAAAAAAAAAATTTGTTTTCCGGTCACATTTTCTAAAAACGTATGGCCAAAAGAATGAAGTCTTCAAAAGACTCACAATGCCTCTGAAAAAATACCTTGGGTGTTTGCGTTCCAAAATGTGGTCATTTTGTGGGCGTTTCCCCTGTCTTGGTACATCCAGAAATGTGATAGGAAATCAAGGACTTAGTTGTGTAATGGATGCCCCTGGATAGCTTCAAGCGGCTCTTTAGATTTTGGGTCCATCTCTGTGGCTGTGAAATAGTCTCATGAATGTGGCATTTCCATACTTGGAAGGAGTAGCAGAATATGTTTTGGGGTGTAGTTCTAAGTATGCCTATGATCTGTGTTAGAAATATCTTAATAATTGACAACTTTGGGTAATAAAAAAAAAAAAGAAAAAAAAGAAAAAAGGAGGACCTTTTCAAAAGGACTAACTATACCTTTCAGAAAACGTGTTTGCTTTTCAAAATGGAGTTATTTTTTTGGTGTTTTTGGGCTCCAAAATCTCGACAGGTAGTCAGGAAATTAGATGGGTAAATTATGCTCCTTGAAAGCACAAAGGTGTTCCTTGGATTTTTGGCCCTTCTGTGCATCTAGGTTGTGAAAAAGTCTTACACATGTTGTATTGTATTGTTTTGGGGTGTAATTATAAGTATGCCTATGCACTGTTTGAGAAATATCATATCTTAATTTTCCAAAAAATTACAACTTAAAAAAATAAATAAATAATTAAACCATGCCTCTTACTAAATACCTTGGACTGTCTACTTTCCAAAAGGGGTCATTTGAGGGGTATTTGGTGTTTTAGGGCCTCAAGAAATTAGACAGGCAATCAGTAAATCAGGGCTGATCAATTTTCAATGACAAGTACCATTGTTGTAAACTCGATAACTTTCACAAAGACTAAAATTAAAAGTAAACCGATTTGGGTTATTTTTACCAAAATGTAGCAGAATACATTTTGGCCTAAATCTATGGAGAAAAGTTAGTTACTGTATTTGCAAAATTGTATAACAGAAACTAAGAAAAAAGAGTTTTTTTCAAACGTTTCAGTATTTTTTTCTTTATATAGCAAAAAATAAAAAATCCAGTGACGATTAAATACCACCTAAAGAAAGTTCTATCGGTCTCAAAAAAATAAAAATTTGGGTACAGTGTTGAATGCCTGAGTAATTGTCATTCAAATGGTGACAGCGCTGAAAATGGAATAATGGCCTGGACAGGAAGGAGGTGAATGTGTCCAGTCTTGAGGTGGTTAAAGTGTGAAGTCTATTTGACTCATGTATATTCTTTTTAAATGGATATTAAAACATTAACAATTACATATGCTACGCAAACTAAGCAGACCCTATCATAGTTTAACTGGATTACTGGACAGGAAGTCGGGGGTAATTAGCAGACCAATGGCCCCCACATTAAGTTTTATTAACCTATTAAAGATTTTTAAATAAATGGCCAACAGTCAATGTTTCTTTTTCTTATACTCAAATGTAAGAGCATACTCCCCTACAGTCCAGCTTCCGCCCACAACATTCCACTGAAACTGCCCTACTAAAACTCAAAGACCTACTAACTGCTAAAACCAACAGCCTGTACTCCATACTCATACTCTTGGACCTCTTTACTGCCTTCAACACAGTTGACCACCTGCTGTTCCTCAACAAACTCCGCTCCCTTGGCCTCCATAATTCTGCTTTTTCCTGGTTCTCCTCCTACCTATCTCAGAGCACTTTCAGTGTCACATACAAAACCATCTCCTCCTCTTCTCTTTCTTTTGGGGTACCCAAAGGCTCTGTCCTTGGGCCCCTCCTATTCTCTCTCTATACCTGTTCCCTGAGCCAGTTGATAACCTCCCATGGCTTCCAATACCACCTTTATGCCGACCATATCCAGATCTATCTCTCCACTCCCCAAGTATAACAAATTTACTGAATGACACATTGGTATGGATGTCACATTACTTCCTCAAACTCAATCTTTCTAAAACTGAGCTTGTAATATTTCCTCCTCCCCGATTCCCTTCCCCATGACTTTACCATTAAGATCAACAGCACAACCATTGCTCCCTCCACACATGCCGGGGTGTAATCCTAGACTTCGACTTACCCCACATCCAATCGCTGGCTACAGCTTGCCACCTTAACCTCCGCAACATTTCCAGAATTCGCCCTTTCCTGATTAAAGACACCACAAAACAACTCTGGCTCTTTGGTTATTTCCCGCCTCGACTACTGCAACTCTCTCCTCACTGGCCTACCCTTACACAGGCTATCCCCTTCAGTCTATTATGAATGCTGCTGCTAGACTCATACACCTTACTAACTGATCCGTGACTGCTGCTCCTCTCTGCCAATCCCTTCACTGGCTTCCCCTACCCCACCGTAAAAAATTCAAAATACTACCACAACATGTAAGGCCATCCACAACATCACCCCCTACTACATCACTAACCTCATCTACAAATTTCATCCAAATCGTCCTCTCCGCTCCTCCCAAAACCTCCTGCTCTCTAGCGCCCTTGTTACTTCCTCCCATGCTCGCCTCCAGGACTTCTCTAGAGCCTCTCCCATCCGCTGGAACTCCCTGCCCCAGTATGTCCGGTCAGCCCCTACCCTGTCCACCTTTAGGAGATTCCTAAACACTCATTTATTCAGGGAAGCCTATCCCACACCCACCTAACAACTGTACCTGAGCCACCCCCATCAGACCATCCCCCGCAGCCCTTACCTTTTGTACAACCTCCCCCTTCCCTTTAGAATGTAATCTCCATGAGCAGGGCCCTCCTGTCCCTTTTGTGTTGAACTATATTGTAATTTTGCTGTCCCCCCTTTACATTGTAAAGCGCTGCGCAAACTGTTGGCGCTATATAAATCCTGTATAATAAAACCTTAGGTATATGCATCTAAAATCCATGGAATTCAATTACTTTTAGCAAAATTACCTAATCGCCCAAAATCTCCTTCTCCCCATGTGTAGAGCTCTCCATCTTCTGTGACAGCGGCACTGTGTCTGTAACCAGCTGAAACACACACCACAACCTAAGATGACAGAAAACATGCAATATGTCATCAGGGTTCCAAGGTAAAGAGGAAATCAAAAGATATGATGTTAAAAATAAACAAATCTGCCAGTCACTCCAGAGGTCAGATCTTTACCTTTCCTTGCAGTGTCCCCTGAATTAGCTTTGGATATTTTTGGGTGGAACTATTACCATGGCCCAATTTGCCATAGTCACCATCTCCCCAGCTGAAAACCTCTCCTTCTGTGGTAAAAGCCAGGGTGTGCCCATCGGATCCTTTTGAAGAAGAAACTTTTTTGATGGAGCGGTGAGGCTCAAAGGTTAGTTTCTTCAGAGTAGACTGGTTGTTTGAGTCTCCAAGACCCAACCTTCCATAACTGCCTTTCCCACATGCTCTTACGGAGCCATCCGTAGATATAACAAAAGTGCAGTACTGTCCAGCTTCGATCTATACAGAAAACAAAAACGTTGAAGTATTACATTGTGCTTAAACCGGGTTCAGAGGTACGTATAAAAAACAAACAATGAATTTGATACAGATCATAATAGTTAAAAAGGAAAAAAAAAATACCAAAAAAAAAAAAAAAAATTCTGTTCCTTTTTTTTGTATCTTAATGCATTCTATGATTTACAGTACTCTTACCTCTTGTCCTGGTGACAACTAACATTTTGGGTTCATCATCACTTTCTGTTTTGGTGACAATTGTTACCAGTACAAAAAGTGATGAATCTCCCCAGGAGGAAACTTCCGCACTCTAAAACAAAACAGAAAAACAAAACAAAAAGAGAAGTTATGCCTTTGTATACACCAGGGATATGCAATTAGCGGACTTCCAGTTGTTGCAGAACTACAAGTCCCATGAGGCATAGCAAGACTTTGACAGCCACAAGCATGACACAGAGAGGCAGAGGCATGATGGGACTTGTAGTTTTGCAACAGCTGGAGGTTCGCTAATTGCATATGCCTGATATACACTTTCACAGACTGCTAGCTCCTACTTTCACTATTAGGCCCCTTTCACACGAGCATTC
The DNA here is from genome assembly GCA_037952925.1 of Lithobates clamitans. Classification (NCBI taxonomy): domain Eukaryota; kingdom Metazoa; phylum Chordata; class Amphibia; order Anura; family Ranidae; genus Lithobates; species Lithobates clamitans. The sequence goes on along the minus strand of JBBGZY010000523.1, from coordinate 1,501,689 downwards.
CAACCAGGTCCATCTGTCAGTTTTTCGGGCGGATCTGATCAGAAGGTCCATGGAGCCCTATGGTCAGGTGGGTGTAAACGGGCTGGTGTCTGTTTATACCCGCCTACCTTTGGGTCCAACCAGGTGCAGTAAAAACCCCCCAAAAAACTAAAAAAAGGACTGAGATGTTTTCTGTTTTGGCAGACTGGATCAGAGGCTTGATGTAAATGAAAAAAAAAAAAAAAAAAAAAAGAGTCCTCTTACACCCCGCCATCCAGGGAGCTCAGCGGGGTCTGCATGTGTCCGCCCTGCAAGCATCCATCCTGCTCGGCTCCAATCAGGAGGAGATCTGCTCACCGATCCCCTGCTGACTGGAGCAGACTTGATTCCGTGTGGAAGAGCCCTTAAGCCTAAGTCACACGGGTGTGTTGATCCAAACACCTGTGCAAAGGGCCATCTTTGGTAAGCTGCAATACAATAAAATGTTTGCTTTTAAGTTTAATACTACTTTAAGTCTATCTGGATTGGACATGAGACAAAACAGTTTAGGATTTTAAAAGACAAAACAAAGTGCATGAACAAGGGCACCAAGTAAAGCCTAATGCACAATACAATGGATTTAATGACCAAGTAGACCATGGTCAAGGGAATTTTTATTTAGCTTTATTTAGCTTAGCGAACAAGGTGCAAATAAATGAAAATTCACTTTGCAAAAAACAAAAAAAGAAACATTTAATAATCACTCACTGTCTGCGCATCTGAAAAGCAAGGGGCCAGCTTTGGTTGCAGGATTTTTTCTTGGGTCCCCTCCACTAGTTGGTGGCTGCTGTTACTCCCCCATACGTATACCTCACATGTCTCTGATACAACTGGACTCTCTCCAGTCTGGATACTGTCTGGACTGGCACAGGTTCTTGAATAATCAGAAGCCATCTGGCAAACCTGCAAAGAAAAAGACAATGTACAGCAAAACATGATAGAGGCTGTACGAGGAAATTCAAGATTGCAGACATAAAAAAAAATAAATATATATATATTTAAAAGTGATCAGCCACGTTGGGACCTATGACATTTCTTTAGCTGGTTGCCTTCCTATAATAACTTACTACTTATTCTATTTTCGCTCTGTTGACTGTGCAAAGCATAACCGTTTTATGTGTCGTTTCTGGTGTGTACCTTGTATTCTCTGTACTCTGGTTTTAGGTTTCCTGTTAGTACCTCACCACTTACTTACAAAACCGAATAAAAAAAATGAAAATGTAAAATCATATCTGACAGATGGACATCACTATGTCACGCTAACACTAGATGGTGTTACCAGAAGCACAAATTCTCACATTTCTTAAGAATGACCTCCACTAAGCACTATTTGGAAACAATTTGCCACCAAGCAGGATTTTTATTGCAAAAGTGACATATTATATCTATGCCAAAACTGGAAGAAGACTGGAAAATGACTCAACCAAGATGGAAGAAGACACCAAACTCAGGAGCAGATTGGGTGACAATGCCAGCCGTGGCGAGGGAGCTTGTGGTCATCGCATTGCTGTAAGTACTGCAGACTTTAGTATAGAAAAGCAGCTCTGACAATTCAAACTATACATTTTATATTTTTGAAGGCAGGGGTTCTCCATTAAAGGAAGCGGTCAATATATTTTTTTAAGCAGCGTTTGGCGGGGCAGTCATCCTTTCTTTACTGTTTGGTTAATAACCTGAAAGAAGTATAAGCATTATCAGGTTATGGGAACCAGCTTGCTCCAGATCAGTGCTAAGTAGTCAAGCAAGCAAAAGGGTGATAAGCCCCAAAGCTTACACCTTTTAAATCAAATGAAGGTCCTACATACAATGCCTTGAAAAAGTATTCATACCCCTTGCAATTTTCCACATTTTGCCATGTTACAACCAAAAACATAAGTGTGTTTTATTGGGAAGTAACTGGCACATAATATGCAGTATTCACATAAAGCATGAAAATGATATAAATCAACAGACACTCTACCTCCTCAAAGAGACACAGTGCTGCCTCATAGAGCGAGCACAGACCATCGGATGTCCTGGTGGGCTCCCTCCATTGACTCCGGTCAGCCGATGAACCCTGCAAAAGGATGCATTTATGTTTGTCACATCAAGACCACTCGGATGTACTTAAAGCGATTGTAAAAGGTATTTTTTTTTTTCTTCTTAAAACAAACATATCATACTTACCTCCACTGTGCAGCTCGTTTTTCACAGAGTGGCCCCAAACCTCGTCTTCTGGGGTCCCCCGGCGGCTCTCGGGGCTCCTCCACACATCAGATAACTCCCTCGAAGCGCTTCCCTGAGGGGGTTACCTTGCGGGCGCGCTCCTGAGTCCAGCATTTGGCGTCCATAGAAGCCAAATGCAGGACTCGGCCCCGCCCCCCGGAGCCATTGTATTTGATTGACAGCAGGGGGAGCCAATGGCTGTGCTGCTATCAATCTACCCAATGAAGAGCCGAGAACCCTGGGCAGAGAGACAGCACGTCCCTGTCAGTCAAGTTCGAGGGCTCGGGTAAGTAAAACGGGGGGTGGGGGGGGGGGTGCAGGTCACCGACAGGTGTTTTTTTCACCTTAATGCATAGGATGCATTAAGGTGAAAAAACACAAAGGTTTACACCCCTTTAAACTAAACATACTGATGGTCATCATGAAGCAGCTACAGTAATAATACTGAAGGTGGTGTGATCAGTTTGGGCAACACAGCCACACCTACACTTCGCAATGACACTAACAAAAACAGACAAACCTTTAGGCTACTTTCACACTGATCTGCAGCAAAAACGCAGCGGCATACATGTGACTCAAAACGCGCCACATTTTTGTCACATTTTCCATTGCTTTCAAAAAGGAAGGTGTGTTTTTGGTGCCTTTTTTTAAACTCCCGAAACATGCTCCAAAAATGCTGCAAGCAGGATTTTTTTCACCGCAACAGAAGTGCACCGCCACAGTGTGAACACATTCATGGATTTTTAGGTGCTTTTTTTTTTTTTTTTTTTACCAACGTAAAAGCACTGGATAAACTTCTCAGTGGGAAAGCAGCCTTATGTTTCAGGCAGGCCTTTCAGTAAAAATAACACACTGTAATAACTGGGGCATGTGATAAGTAACAGATTAAACATAATTTCCATCATCATTTTTTTCATGCCACAATGGTAATTACAGTAAGCTCATTGAGGGATCTTTTTCTGCTTTACATTAGAAGGACTGTTCTTGGCAAACATGACCTTAGAGGGCTCCAGCCTCACAAATACATAATAAGGACTGAAAACCATGCACAATAATTAATACAAAAAACATTAAAAACATATCACCTAACGCTTAAAACTGTCATTTGTTGACTATGAAGTCATTATTAGAAAACTGAGCCAACTGGGAAGAGGGATTTTAAAACCCTGATTATGAATCCCCCTATAAGAAACACTTTAAAATTACTAGAAGCAATTTCAGAAAATATAACAGACTAGTGCTACCTGTGTACAATATCAGGGGTCTCAAACTTTTCAGTATGAGGGCTGCATCCTAAAGTTTAACAATATTTGCAGCCCCTCCCCCCCCCAAAAAAAAAAAAATTATGCACAATCCCCCTTTACATCGGGGTACCCATTAGGAGTCCCCCCACATCAGTTCCCTCAAAGTCCCCACTTACTTTAGGGTTGCCAACATCAAAATCCCCATCAAGGTCCCCATCACAGTCCTTCTCACATCAGTGTCCTCATCACCGTCCCCCTATGTCAGGTCTCCATCAGAGGAAACCAACTGATCTAGATCCTCAGTCTGTGTACATCAGCTGCAGCCTGGATAAAATCTTGTAGCAGGCCAAATGTCGCCCACGGGCCATAGTTTGGAGACCTATGTTTTGGCATTCTATATGCCCCTCATTCTCACACCACATGTCCTGAACTATTCAGCTTGGACTTTACTTTCTCCTCCCCCCCCCCCCCCCCCAAGACAAATCTATTGCCACACCAATCCAAATCAGTTTTACATTTCTTTTCGTTTACAAAAGTTTTATTTGGAAGTTCAAAAAAACAATCAAAAAGTATATTAATACATTGTGTTTTACAATTATATAAATTGTGACATAATAAAGGAATATAACCTTAAATTGTCAGCATGGAGGTAAAATTATTAACAAATTACTTGTACAGGGATGACATGCGGTATAATACAATAGAAAAATATATAATCGTAGGAAAACAATATAGTATCACATTGAATATTTATATCGGGTTCCAGTAAGACCATTTTCTTTTGTGAATGTGAATTGTATCATTTAGAGTATGGTATATCCATTCAGAGAGTTTAAGTGATTCCATTCTATCTATTACTTGTTGCCAGGGTAGTGTATCAGTTTTCCAGTTATAGGCTATCATCCATTGTATAGAACTGCATAAGGAATGGAATAATCTCATACATGGAGAGGGAATGTTTGGTATGTTGGCATACAGTAGGCATATTTGAGGGGTGGGTATAATTTTTTGTTTAGAGGAGTTTTCTATTATCTCAATGGCCTTGAGCCAGATTTGATTAAGATGTTTGCATCCCCAGAATGTGTGTAAAAGAGTGCCCGAATCAGAGCATCCCCTGAAACAGTTTGGAGAGATGGATGGATAGTATGTGTGAAGTTTGGAGGGAGTTAAGTACCATCTGGAAAAAATTTTTATTGGGGTCTCTCTGAAGGAAACAGCCTTATTACTTTTGCGGAGATTATCTGACATGGAAGACCAATCTTCCATATTGAGTACAACATCCATGTCAGTCTCCCAATGAAGCATCGGTGTAGATTTATCTGGCAATCCAAAATCTCTAAGATAATTATATAATCTTGAGATGAGGCCTCTGTCTCTGGGAGATGAGATGCATATTTGTTCAAATGTAGTGTGGGAGGGGTGTGTGTTGAGTGAATAATATTTGGCATAGAAATTTTTAATTATATGGTAGTGATGGAGTTCGGTAATGGGTAGGCCATGTGTAGCTTGTAATGTAGAGAATGGAACAAATTCCCATTTTAGTTGGAGGGATCTAAGTGTGGTGATGTTTTTGTTGATCCAAAGGGAGAAGGATTGGCTATTGTTATAGGCATATGGGAGTCTAGGGTCACCTAGAAAGGAAGCTAATGGAGGGGTGTCAGAAGATAGCTTGAATATGTCTTTGCATTTATTCCATATTTGATAGAATTGAGCAATGATAGTATTATGTTTAACAAGTTTGTTGTATGAGGTGTAATTAGACCACAATATTCCTTGTAAATGTAGCGGGAATATAGAGATGGTTTCGAATTGTTTCCAAGGTAATTTATTAGTAGGTATGAACCATTGAGTAATTTGTATTAATCTGGCAGCAAGGTAATAAAGCCATAAGTTAGGTAGGCCTAAGCCTCCTGCTGATTGAGGTCTATGCATAAGGGAATAACTAAATCTAGGTTTTCTATCCGCCCATATAAATTTATTGATTTCTCTTTGAAGGGAGATCAATTTGGATTTTGGAACATTGATTGGTAGGGCACGGAAATAATATAGGAGTTTGGGAAGGATCGTCATTTTAATGGCGCATATTCTGCCCAGGAATGATATGTGAAAAGATGACCAGGATTTCAAAAGAGTAGTGATCTGCGAAAATAGTGGGATATAGTTGGATTTATACAAGAGTTTATGTGATGAGGGGATTGTGACACCTAGATATTTAAATGACTGAGGACACCATACAAATGGGAAATTTTTTGAAAGTGAAGATTGTGTTTCTTGGGTATAATTAATTGGTAGGGCAGAGCATTTATTGGTATTAATTTTGAGTCCTGAGATGGTGTGGAAGGATTGGAGTTCTTTGAGGAGAGATGGGATGGAAGTAAGGGGTTCTGTGAGAAAAATAAGTGCGTCATCAGCATATAGGCTGAGTTTGAAATCCTTATTTCCTTTAGAGTATCCTTTAATATCAATGCTGTTTCTAATTTTGTGGGCTAGGGGTTCAATTGCGAGGGCAAATAATAATGGCGATAAGGGGCAGCCTTGTCTAGTGCCTCTACTAAGGGAGAAAAATTCAGAGATATGTCCAGGGATTTTGATTCTAGTTTGAGGATGATGATATAATGCGTTAAATCCTTGCAGGAATTTGTCTGAGATTCCATATTTGGGTAGGAGAAAGTTAAGGTAAGACCAGCTAACGCTATCAAACGCTTTATGGATGTCTAAACTAAGGAGACATACTTGGCGGGTGTGTATCTTAGCATCTTGTAAAATATTGGTTACTAATCTAACATTATCGATAATTTGTCTTCCTGGAATGAAGCCAGTCTGATCAACATGTATCAGATCAGTAATGACCGTAGCCAATCTGTCAGAAAGCATTCTCCCAAAGATTTTAAGGTCATTATTAAGGACTGAGATAGGGCGATAGTTTTGGGGAAGGGAGTGGTCTTTCAGTGGTTTAGGGATAAGGGAAAGGTTAGCTAGGAGCATCTCGTCTGGGAAGTGGTTGCCGTTGAGGATATGATTAAAAAGTTTGGTCAGGTAAGGTGTTAATGAGGAAGTGAATTTTTTATAGTATGAAGATGAGAATCCATCTGGACCGGGGGCGGTGGATGTCTTGAGGGATTTGATTATTTTGGTTATCTCCATCTCTGTACATGGAGCATTAAGGAATTCTATTTGTTGTGAGTTTAGGATAGGTAATTGTATATCATCTAGCCATGATTTAGTGGATTGGCTAAGAGGGGGTTGTGAACTGGAAAGGAGATCTTTGTAAAATGTGGAAAATATTTTAAGGACTTCTTGAGGGTGGGTAATCATGTTACCGGTTTGATCTCTTAATTTGTAAATATGTGGGGGTTTGTGTTCATTGTTTAGTTTTTTGGCAAACATAGTTGAGGGGGAATTACTATGGAGTAGAAATTTAGCTTTTGAAAATCTGAGGGATTTTTCTGTGTTAGCGGATAAAATAAGGTCCAAGGCCTTACGTTTGTCTTGTATTTGTTTTGTGATTTCGTGAGTTGGGTTGTGTTGTAATTTGTTATATAGAGAGTTTAGGTCTTTAGTGAGACTTTTGATGTTAGAGATTCTTTCTTTGTTTTTGTTTGCCGCTAGGCTGATTAGATGACCTCGGATAACGGCTTTATGCGCTACCCAAAGTGTTGTAAGGGGGGTGTCGTCTACAGCATTTTCTATAAAGTAGTTTTCAATATGTGATGTAATAGTTTGTATTGTTGATGGGTCAGTTAAAATTGAATCATTTAGTCGCCAATTGTAGGGGGAGGGCAAGAGTCCAATATGTGATGTGTCAAATGAGGTGATGTCATGGTCTGACCATGGGCAAGGATGTATAAGAGCTTTGGATGAGTTGGCTAATAAGATAGGAGTGCAGAAAATATAGTCTAGTCTGGCATAGACATCGTGGGGATGGGAGTAGTGTGTATACGCTTTGATTCCAACGTTATGGGCCCTCCAAGAGTCGACCAGTTGGAATTTATTTAGAGAGCGGTTCAATGATTTAGAAAAAGCTTTGGAGGAAGAAGATGTCTTGCTTCTATCAAGGGTTGGGTGTGAGGTTAAGTTAAAGTCTCCACCCAAAATTATGTGGGGAGAGCTATATTTGTCAAGATTTTCGAAAAAGTTTATAAAAAAAGTTGATTGAGATTCGTTAGGAGCATATATAGAAGCAATAGTTATTGTTTTGTTATTTATTTGTCCTTTAATAATGATATATCGACTATCTGGATCTTTATATATATTTTGTATATCAAAGACAATGGTATTACGGATAAAAATGGCCACACCTCTAGTTTTGTTGTGGAAAGTAGTATAATAATATTGGTTGTAGGTCTTGTTAAAGTAGTTTGGGTGATTAGTAGTAGAGAAATGTGTTTCTTGCATAAGAATGATGTCAGCCCCTAGTCTTTTATAGTGTTGAAAGGCTTTTTTCCGTTTATGGGGTGAGTTAAAACCTTGTACGTTATGTGACAATACTTTAAGAACCATTGGTTATGTATAAATGAAAATGCTTAAGAAAAAAGTCAAATCTGAATATATCAAGTAGCATATAAGTGTATAGTTCTGAAGTAAATTCAAAAAATATTATGTCTAGGCTATTTAGGAGATGTAGGGAGATGTGTGATGACTTTTGGTGAAACAACCTGAATTGCACATCATACTCCAAAATCATCCCATAGTAGCAGAGATAAACATTATATTGCTTAATCTGTTGTAACTGAAAAAAAAAACAGTAACTTCCAATTTTGAAGAAAAATTTTCCATTGGCCTTAAGGGCGAATATAGTATGTAACAACAACAAAAAATAAAAAAACATTGGGACAAGAAATTTCTTGTCACTGAACATCATTTTTGAAGGACAAGTCTGTCCTAAACCTGCAACCATGGCCAGGTGCATCACCCCTACGAGTAAGGATGCTGCAGTTGACCGCGAAAGCAGGAGGGGGGACAATCTAGCGGCGGCGGACCACATAGGCTTTTTGATTAAGCTAAACTAAAACAGTAGGAGTTTGTTACCAGGGGGTGCATAGGTTAGGAGAGGGGAGGGGAAGGGGGGAATTGGGGGGAGGGAAGGGTAGGGGGGAGAAAGAAGGTAGTAATATGAAGGAAAAAAAAAAAGATAAAAAAAAAAAAAAAAAAAAAAAAAAAAAAGAGAAGGGGGATGGAAAGTTCGATCCATCTTCAAAGGATAGGGGATAACGGAGTTGTATATGATACAGTATATGATGACAATCGAACCAGGAGGTTTGATAAACAGTGTTGATTGGAGAACGAAACGAAAAAAGAAATCAGAAAGATCAAAAGAAAAGAGTCATTCTTCTATTTTCCTCTCTTCCTCCCTTTCTTCCTCTTCCCACTCAGCAAATAAACAAAAAAAAAAAAAAAAAAGTTTTTCTAGTATGTGGTTAAGCGTGGAGTGTATTCAGTGTGCTTGATCTTGAAATGGTTGGCGCCAACTTCTTCGGTCGTTTGTGTTACGTCTGGAGGACGGTGTAGACCAAATTGGAGAGGGTCTTGGAGTTGATGGAAAACGGTTAGGAGGTTCTGGTTCCAGTAGGCCCAATTTTACTAGCAATTCTTTGCCTTCAATGATGTTGTACACTGTGTGTGTAGAGCCGTTGTATGGAATTGTGAGTTTAAATGGGAAACCCCATCTATATTTTATTCTTGCTGCTTGCAGAATATTAGTGACCTCTTTCATCCTGCGTCTTCTGTCCAAAGTGGCGGGGGAGATATCTGGATATATTTGTAATTTTTTACCATCCAGGGCAATATTGGGTGAGTTTCTCGCAGCGCGCATGATGTCCTCTTTAACCAGGAAATCTTTCATGCACATAATAATGTCTCTGGGAGGTTTATCAGGAGTGGGTTTAGGGCGTAGTGCTCTGTGTATTCTGTCGCATGTAAATGCGGATAACGGTTTGTCTGGGAGGAGGTTGTGAAAAATCTTGGAGACTGTGGGCATGAGATCTGTGACCGATTCAGGGACTCCACGTAATCTAATGTTATGTCGTCTGTTTCTATTGTCGAGATCTTCAACTTGAGCTTGCATAAATGCAAAGCTGTCAGCAAGCGATTCGTAATCTTTCCTTAAATCATTATGGGCTAGTGAGAGTTCATCATGTTTTGTTTCAAGGATGTCTGTGCGACTGCCAATGCCTGCTATCTCCTGGGACAAGGCCTCAGTAGATTTGTGTACTTCTTTTTCTATCTTGTCTACCAGTTTTTCAAAGATTGCAGTCAGACTGGCATCTAAATCAGCCTTGGAAAGGGGAGAGGTGTACTCACAGTTCCCGTTGTTCGTTTGGAGGATTGGATGTTTGGATGGATGGATGGATGTTTCCCCTGTGTGCTGTGTGCTGGCACGAGAGCTGGCGCCGGCGCCATCTTGGGACATCTTCCTGCCTTGTCTGGAAGCGGAGTCAAGGAGAAAGTTCGTCAGGTTATGTTTGGAGGGTTTTAAATGCCTGGATCTCCTTGTAGGCATGAGCGGGAGTGTTGCCTCGGTAACGGCGGTGTTTTCGCCGTCTTTCGTGCTGTCTGGCCCTGGTGTTTTTAGCCTGCTGTGAGCGGGTCCGACGGAGCTCGGGCTACTCGCGTCTTCCCCTCATCGCGCCGCGCATGCGCTTTACATTTCTTTTCAATACCAATATTGTTGATTTCAATAAGCTCTCAATTGTATATAAAGACCAGGTCGCTTTTTTTCTTACAACCCATCTAATTGATTTACTATGTTTGGCTACATGTATATCCACATACACCCAAGTCAAACAAATTCATATTAAAAGGATCCGTGTCCTCTCCTGTTTTGGGTTTAGTTGTTCCAACTGTCTGTTCCGGACAAACATTTTCCGTCTACAGAGGTCACAGTATATAATGGTAGAACTGCACAGAAACTCATATTACCCTGTAGCCGGTATTTTAAAGTGGAACTTTACTCTCTCAATTAACATCGACCATTTTAATCCTTATGCTGCTAGCCTTAGTACATGGGTAGGAAAGTAGATTGTATTTGTTTTAAACTTTTTTTTTTTTTTACACTTAGTGACTTCCTGGTTTCCATGCCTAGGTAAATGATGTCATACATCCCAGGAGTCTTCAGTAGGGAAGGAGGGGCTCTCTCAACTAAGCATACCCTCTCCTGCTTGCATGCCAGAGCTAGGGGCAGATTAATTCCAATAAGTAAATGCTACATGAATCATCTACCCTTACGCAAGATGGCCACAGCCAGAAATGCTAGGGGGCGTTTTTCAAAGTGATTTCTCAAAAAAATAAAGCATGGAGACAGGGATGGATGAGCGAGTTTGCTTTGAATGTTTAAAAATGAATTAAATAGCATTTGTGGTTCTCAGATAAAGTGTAGTTCCACTTTAAATCTCTTCTCCAAGAGAGCTATCTGACTACAAAATGGTGATACAAACATTAGAACAAAAGATGAGAAAGTATGAGTAATCTAATCATTTACACCCAAACCCAATACTTCAAAATAAATAACCAGTGGCAAGTCATGGCAATTTTTAGCTGCTAGGGATCAGACGTCTCCACTGGTGTTCCTGGCCCAAAGACTTGGCTGCCGCTAAAGAGCTGGTTATAACATCTTAAGAAGGAAATCTCAAAGCTGTCTACGATAGTGGATAATGTATCATTCACAGAGTCCCATGTAAAATATTTAATAGACTTTAAAAAATTATCTTGACTTTTGCTAAGAATTAAAGCAATTCTCCGTGGGCCGGCACCATATAACAAGGAATTTTCCAAAACGTCAATGTATCTGTTGTCATTTGTACTGAAGCTCTCACATGGATTCTACTCATTTCCTACTTCCTGCAGTTATTACATTTCTAAAGGCTTTATGTAGCCTTTATATACAGTATATTGCTTCAAATCTATAACAAAAGTGGAGATACCCTTTAAATTACACTACTTACTTTTCTTTGCCCCCTTTTGGAAAAAACATCTCCCTTTAGCATTTGTATTCACCATCAGCTACACCATAAAGACAAACAATTAGTAGACATTTACCAAACTTACCAAAGACCTCCTCATCTGTTGAAGGATGCTAATGAAGCAATCACAGCTGATCATGCCTTCCTGTGCGGTCAGCATCTTGTTCTTGTCAGTTTCATTAACCAAAGCCGAAGCTGCTAAAGCCATTTCAATCCACTCTAGGAGGTAGCGGAGAGAGCCACGCTGAGAGGCAAGGCCCAAGAGGAGTTCTGAGGCCAGACGCCTTCCCAGTGTATCTGCACCAGAATTGGGAACTGTAACGCCCTTCAGGAAGGTGGTGACCTGTGCCAGACAGTCCAGTCCCATGGGGGGTATTTTGCTCTCATTAGCAAGGGAAAGAGGGGGTAAAGAGTTCACCACATCAATGGCTGTTCGTATGACATCATTACACAGGCTCAGACCAGGTCCAGCAGTCGGCAGCATCCAACTCTGTCTCAGTAAGGCAAAGAGAAGACTAAGACCAGTCCTGACCCCCATTTCAATAAGGGCATCAGTACTGGATCGTGGCCGCTCACTAACAGACAGTGTGTCCGCAGAGCCTGAGCTATTCTCAGGAGAGTGCTGCTGTTGTTTAACTTTGCCTTTGTCATGGTACTTATTGGAAAGAGCATAGAAAACCCTTTGAAGAACTAACAACCTTTTTCTTAAAGCACCAGCAAATGGAGAGTCAGAACATACAACCTTCGCCAGAGCCAGCTGGCTGCTGAGTAAAGCATCAAGGTAGTGATCTTGTTCATCACATGACAAGGATTCCCTCTCAAAATCTGGCAGCTGGGGTCCCTTGAGGCATAAGACCTGCTGCGGCAGTGGGACCACCTCTTTGTTGCTGATGAGCTTGGCATATAGGACAGAGACACCTTCCCGGGTTGCAATTGATTCACTATCTTCTGTTATCCAGGAGCTGTTCAGGTGCTCTAGCCATTTTATCTTCACAGGAGGCATCATGCCAGCCATCGCCATTTATTCTACTGCCATGGGTCCTGCTGGAAACAAAAGAAATAAGTAACGGATAATGGATTTAGATCGATTAAAATGTTAACAATAAATTCAAGGACAGGTGAAAAAAGACTAGCCACTAGCGATATTCGTAAGAGAATCTGGCAGGCTGGTTGTACCCAAGTTGATACATCAATCAACTTGGTACATTCAGCCTGCCCATTAACAGTTCAAATCTCGGCCAATTCCTGCTGAACCGGCTGAGATCTGAACTGTATATGGCCGGCCTAAAGCTAACCTTAAGATTTATCAACAATTATGTAGTGCTAGGGTCTGCCAGATGGGAAACAAACTAAGTGGATTATTAGGCCTCCTTAATGAAGAACTTCACCCTCCAGGATTAATCTTGATCTTAACCCACCTTACTTTTTCTGGTGGGTTAAGCTGAAATAGCATACTCACCCGTTCAACGAATCCAGCTCCATCCCGCTGTAGCGTTCATCATAAGCTGGGCCCCCATGTCATGGGCCTCACCTAAGCAAGAAAATCAGAAGCACAAGCTGCGATCTCCTAGAAAGAGGTATGTGTCCTAAGTGACTTGTGAACTGGTGGGAGGAACATTGGCCATATACACCAGCAGATAAACAAACAAACATACAAGCATTTGTGTAAAACTTGGAAGTACTTCAACATTTTGCTTGCTTTTAACATTCAATTCTGGAATGAGTGGATTTTCCCGAATGAAAACCACATACACTGTTAGAAAATGTACTGTATGTGTTTAAGAAATATTTTCCTAGCTGCTCCTTCACATTTTCTTGTCACTATTGTCAAAAACGAAAGTCGATTTGTCCCCAATAACAATTAGAAATTTAACAAACATTCCTAAAACAAAAAATTGCACTAGTGTATGGCCAATTTAAGGGAAGCCAGACAGTAATTTAGGAATGGAGGGGGTGGGAATAGAGTTCAAGAGGGAGCAGTGCCTAGGAAGAGACTGATTGTTCAGGAGCTTAGTTTAAAGATTGTAAAGCCTATACATTTTTTATTAAAATAAAAAAAAGTCGGTATACTTACCTGCTTCTGTGCAATAGTATTGCACAGAATGGTCTCTTACCTCCTCTTTCGGAGTCCCCCGCCAGCACTGTCCGCTCCTCTTTTCCTCCAGGTGCCCCTATAAGCAAGCCGTGTGTAGAGGGAGCACCCGTGCGGGCGCGCTCTCGTGCTGGGCTGCGTGTGTCCATAGACACACACACACAGCCCGACTCGGCCAAGCCCCCTGCTCCATCCTCACAAGATTTGACTGACAGCAGCAACAGCCTATTGCTCCCACTGAGTCTCCTGTGAGACCAGGAAGATAGAGCAGCATTGCTACAGAAGGGACAGCGCTGGATTGCAAGAGGAGGGAGAGAGAGGTAAGTGGTTTGGAGGGGGGGGGGGGGCTGCACCTGTGGCTGCAGCTGTGCCAAAAGAAGCCTTTGTGGTCCTAACGTAGGGGTGGAACAGCAGTGATGCAAGGCGGGCACTGCCTACAGAGATTGGCAGAGACTGCAGCGAGTGCCGCGCTGGGACAGGGGGAGGAGGTCTGACCAATATCGGTAACATCAGTAATTTTGACCAATATCGATTATTTGAAAAATGTGAATATCGGCCCTCAATAATCATCTGCTCCGATAAGCAGTCCTAGTTCTAACTCAGGTGCTTATTGAACTTCACAGTCATATTTAGACACACTGCACAACTATTGGAAAGTGGACGTAACACTGTAAAGATGGATTTAGTACAAATGTGTACCTAAAACAGATCTGTTTCAGTGATTGCTATTTAGTTTACCTTAGAGCAGGGGTCTCAAAACTGGCGGCCCTCCAACTGTTGTAAAACTACAAGTCCCATCATGTCTCTGCCTGTGGGAGTCATGCTTGTAACTGTCAGCCTTGCAATGCCTCATGGGAATTGTAATTTCGCAACAGCTACAGGGCTGCCAGTTTGAGACCCCTGCCTTAGAGTATGTACACTGTCCTAAACATTATTTCTTTAAGGTAACTGAAACTTTAATACTTACAACATCTCCCATTTTAAAACTGGGGATGCTACCAGCAAAACAAGGCCAATGACAACACAAAACTAAGACAGGTGTACAGGATTATTGAAATGACTGACTTACACACTACAAGGTTGTCAGTATCCTTCCAACAACACTCAGCAAACATGGAACAGGGATGCTGCAGCCTCCATAATCTTCTTTGTTGGCATGTAATGGTGTTGCCTAAAAGAGAAAAGGTCAAAGTTAAATAGGAAAAAAAAAAACAATAAATATATATATATATATTATATATTTAAAAAGAGTGGAGCAAAAAGCGATCAAAGTAAACCTTTCATCGCCTTAACAATGGCAGCCTCCAGGTTTCTCTCACTACAAATTTCCATTAATAAAGACTACAAATCATATGTTGCTGAATTCCATACTCGACCAGGAACTATTAGAAACATATGTAGTAACACATAAAATAATAGAGAGGTTAGGAATTCGTAACCTTCTCAAAGTTTTGGTCACATGATGCAGTGCAGGAACTCGAATTTGGTAAAAGCCAGTCTGTTGCAAGGTAAACAGCTTCTACAGCGATGGCAGAACCATGAACAACAGTCCACCTATGTAACTGCGCAGACTTCGAATATTAATCAACACACAATAAGACATTCCTCCAGGGTGCCCCCAAACTTAGTGATCACCAAATAATAGATGTACGGTATGTGGAGTTACTTTTCACATGCAGCCAAGAATGAAGATCGCGGGCAAGACTGAAAAAAATGCTTAGAGCCCACAAGGCACATACAATCCGTGATGTCACATGACAGAAACACAGGGCAAGCACAAGCATATTGTTTTTTGGATTTTTCAAAGACAAAATGTAGCAGTTTATTAGGTAGGTCATATATCTTGACTACTAGGTGTTTCATTTTTTGCCTAGAGCGTAGACTAAATTACTGTAAGTAAGGCAGGCTATAGATGATACAAATTGCTCGATTTCCCCATCGGTCAGTGTTGATGGGTAATGCCTCCCGCAGTGCTATTATGTTCTACTGAGAGGAAGTCTTCTCAGACGGCAGAACACAATGATTACTGCTAGCGGCTATAGCCTCTGTCAGGGATCGCGTGCCAAAAATCAGAACAGACTTCAGTACAGCCAGCATGTCAATAGATGGATCGAATCTCAGCCAGTCCCTGCTGAACCAGTCGAGATTCGATCCATCTATGGCCGGCTTAAAGCGGGTTGTATGCCAGCAAAAAAAATAAATAAAAAACACATGTAAGACAAAGGCATAATGAGCTAGTATGCACCGCATACTAGCTCATTATTAAATATTTACCTCATTATGAAATACTTAACATACAAAGCGCCAGCATCGCCTCCCGGTCACCACTGAGGGAGCTGACAGGTTGCCTCTGTTTCTTCCGGGTTCGCGGCTCCGCCACTGAGAGGCCAGAGCCACGGTGACGTCACTCCCGCACATTCTCGTCGGCCAGGAGCTCTGATTTTCCAGCAGCATCTGCTGGACCTTCAGAGCGCATGCGCTGCTGACATCAGCGGCTGCATCCAAGGTGAATATCTCCTAAACCAGGGATGTGCAATTAGCGGACCTCCAGCTGTTTCAAAACTACAAGTCCCATGCCTCTGCCTCTGAGTGTCATGCTTGTGGCTGTCGGAGTCTTTCTATGCCTCATGGGACTTGTAGTTCTGCAACAGCTGGAGGTCTGCTAATTGCATATCCCTGTCCCAAACCATACAGGTTTAGGAGATATTCATTTTACCTACAGGTAAGCCTTATTATAGGCTTATCTGTAGGTAAAAATGTGAAAGAGAGGTATACAAGCACTTAAAGGACCAGCCTCGTTTTGGATTTTAGGTGTTTACATGTTTAAAACAGTTTTTTTTGCTAGAAAATACTTAGAACCCCCAAACATTATATATTGTTTTTTTTCTAACACCCTAGAGAATAAAATGGCGGTCATTGCAATACTTTTTTTTGCACCGTATTTGCACAGCGGTCTTATAAGCGCACTTTTTTGGAAAAAAATTCACTTTTTTGAATAAAAAAAATAAGACAACAGTAAAGTTAGCCCATTTTTTTTTTATATTGTGAAATATAATGTTACGCCAAGTAAATTGATACCCAACATGTCACGCTTCAAAATTGCGCCCGCTCGTGGAATGGCGTCAAACTTTTACCCTTAAAAATCTCCATAGGCGACGTTTAAAAAATTCTACAGGTTGCATGTTTTGCGTTACAGAGGAGGTCTAGGACTAGAATTATTGCTCTCGCTCCACCGCTCACGGCGACACCTCACATGTGTGGTTTGACCACCGTTTTCATATGCGGGCGCTACTCACGTATGCGTTCGCTTCTGCGCGCGAACTCGTCGGGACGGGGCACTTTAAAACATTTTTTTTTAATTATTATTATTTATTTTACTTTATTTTATTTATTTTTTCACTGTTTTAAAAAAAAAAAAAAAAAACATTTGGATCACTTTTATTCCTATTAAAAGGAATGTAAACATCCCTTGTAATAGAAAAAGCATGACAGGTCCTTTTAAATATGAGATCTGGGGTCAAAAAGTCCTCAGATCTCATATTTAGACTTTAATGCAAAAAAAAAAAGTCGTTTAAAAAAAATGACACAAAAAAAGTGCCTTTAAGACAAGTGGGCGGAGCTGACGCAATGACGTCGCTCCGGCCGTGCTATGGTATGGAGACGAATGGGTGCCATCTTAGCCTCACTCATCTCCATACTGAGGAAGTGAGCTCCGGTAAGCGGCGGAGGGCCCGGGAGAGCGGCGGGAGTGGGGTGGCACCTCTCACGCCGCCAATAACGGTGATCTCGCAGCGAACCCGCCGCAGAGACCACCATTGCCATGTACAGAACCGCCGGCCCTAAAGATGGTTACCTCGGTTGTGGCAGCAGCTGCTGCCGTTACCGAGGTATCCATCTTTAAAGTAATGACGTATATATACAGTGGCCGGTCGGTAAGTGGTTAAAATTTAAACATTTTAATTGTCTGCTTTTAATTCTATTGGTCAGAGCATTTGTTTCTGCATGGAATCTTGTAAATGCCATTCAGTTTATCAAACTCTTGTTGAATCTCCTTCAAAATGGCCCTTTTTAGCTGGATCTTTCTTTATACTGTTGGGTGATAGATGATAGAGAATGTTTAATGGGTTGACATGTCTCATCCAGCTCTCTTAAAAACTGATAAAGTGAATAACATGGATTATTTCATTACAATGGGATCTGAAAGTCGGTGGGATATATTAGGCAGCATGTAAACATGTTGTCTCCTGAGCTTTCTCCCCGGGGATATAGTACCATCATCATCTAAATACTGCTGGTGCGTTTGTTTCTCATAGGTAAACTCCTTGTTGAGCTAGCGCAGTTAGGCCGGGTTCACACACGTACGTATTGGATGCAGGTTTCCCTGCATCCAATTCGCATGACATGCCAGTGTGACCGTCTCTCAATGGAGCCAACTTCAAACAGGCCCAGAGCGACCATGGTCTGCATTCCGAAAAGGTCCTGTGCGTGTTTGGGCTCGGTTCAGGTGTGAATTTAGGCAAGAATTCAGACCCGAATCGCACCTGAACCAGTGAACAGGAACGCACCGGACCCCATGCTGGGAACTGTGGCCACATATATGTGAACCCGGCTATTTTAGAGAGAAAAATTAACATATCAACATAAAGACGGTCCTTAGAAGTATAAAAAAATCTGCTCCTCCTGGCCATTTTCTCTTTCGTTTGGCATGCTCTTCCACCTCTTCTCTAGACTTGTTTAACTGAAAAATCTTTTATCCGTTGATATAACTGCTGGTGAGAACTGCTAAGGTCCATTTTTAATCACTTCAGCCCCGGAAGATTTTACCCCTTTCCTGACCAGAGCACTTTTTATAATTTAGCACTGCGTCACTTTAACTGACAGTTGCGCGGTCATGCAATGCTGTACCCAAATTTGCGTCCTTTTTTCCCACAAATAGATCTTTCTTTTGGTGGTATTTGATCACCTCTGTGGTTTTTATTTTTTGCGCTATAAACAAAAAAAGAGCGACAATTTAGAAGAAAAAAAAAAAAAAAGATATTTTTTACTTTTTGCTATAATAAATATCCCAATTTAAAAAAACAAAAAAAACAAAACAAAACAAAAAAAACAAAACAAAACAAAAAAAACAAAACAAAACAAAAAAAAAAACAAACACATTTCTTCATCTTATTTGAAAGACACAAAACATGTGTTACAACTCTTAGATACAGTACCGATCCTAGAAGGAAGAACAATTTTAGCTACGGCAGATGTCAATTCCTTGTATACCATAGTACAACACCATGATGCGACAGTGGCTTCTCAGAAACTACAGTAATTTGATGTTTAAACAAAGAAAATATCTCATCAAATGTTTAGATGTTTGTCTGAAGTGCAACTATTTTTGGCAGGATCAAGCATATTATAAACAAGCCACTGGCATAGCAATGGGAGCTAAATGTGCGCCCAGTGTGGCTAATGCCTTTATGGCACAGTGGGAAGCCCAATCAATCTATGAAAATACACCAGCAGAACTCACGTTATATAAAAGATACATCGATGATGTGATCATAGTCTGGAATGGTGACAGACAGAGATTAGAACAGTTTCTGAATAAATTAAAATGTGAATGATAAAAACATACATTTGTCATGGAAAATAAATAACAAATCAGTGGAATTTGTAGACTTAAACATCGTTCTAGAAGGAGATAAGTTGGTCACTAAAACCTTTTTTAAAAGTGTAGATGCCAACAGCTACCTTTCTATTGACAGCTGCCATTATAAACCATGGTTATATAATATTCCTAAAGGACAATTCATTAGAATTAAGAGAAACTGTACAAAAGAAGAAGACTACAAAGAACAAGCTGGACAAATCGAAACCAGGTTTAAGGCAAAAGCTTATGAGGATGCATGGATAGAAGAACAAATCCAAACAGGTCAACAAAATGGATAGAACTAAAATGCTGGACAATAATCTTATAAAAAAACATTCCAACAAGAGACACCAAGCATAGTCCTGGACTACAATGTGCAAAATAAAGAGGTATCAAAGATAATCCAACGTCACTGGCATATACTCCAAAATGACAGATTTGAAGAATGTACTACCAAACCAACCCAACATCATATATAAGAGAGCACCTACCATTAGAGATAAGATAGTAAAATCGGTAGTAGAACCTCCCCCAAAAGAACCTTATTCCTTTTTTTTAGGAAAAGTATTTTTCCTTGCAGAAACTGTTATGCATGTAGACATGCTAAAAAATTCCAGGGTAAGAGAACAGATTTCGTAGCAACTACTACAAAAGAGATGTTTAGAATTAATGATTTTATTGGATGTCATACAGAGGGAGTAATATACGTGCTACAATGTAGCTGTAACCTCCAATATGTAGGTAGAACAGAGAGCCCTCAAAGTAAAAGAGCATATTCAAAACATCATAAAAGGGAAATCCCAAACAATGTATCCATTTCGCATTAGTACACAACCAGGACCCGACACACCTCCAATTTTGAGGTATAGAAAAATACAAAGGGTCATGGAGAGGTAGCCATGAAATAAGAACCATTAGTCAAAGAGAGTCCTATTGGATACACACTATGCGCACTTTAGTACCTAGAGGTATTAACGTTGAATTTGATTTAAACTGTTTTCTTAGCAATTTTTAACTTATTACATAATATGTTGGTTTCATATAATGGCCATACACTTGTATGACACATAGGCTTTTATATAGCTCATTTTTAATACACCTTTTATTATACTCCTATATATTATTTATTTCACTAGATTTTACTAAGTATACATTCATATTATCATATGTATGTTTTTTTAAATGTGTCATTTATTTATCAATATGCATCTATTAGGGCTACTTCTTACGAGTAAAGGTTTACGACTGATACACCCACACTATATACTTTTATTCAGTAGGTATCCCTTCCGAAATTGCCCATTTGAATTATTGGTACCTTTTCTCTTTTAAACGCATAGCTCAATACACACATTATTGCCATATACCATCATTGATAGCAATACTAACTTGATCTACTAAAACATGGCCGCCATATACATCAATTTACCCTTCTAAAACTGGCCACGCTTAAACACATTAGCGGACGACAAGAAAATGGCCGCTATAAAACTTCCGGCAACGCGATATAAAATACATTCCTCTCCGACCAATCCGGTTCCCCAGATGAAGTCACGAGCGGTGACGTAACGCGTAGGGAGTGGCGGAGCACAGACGCAACCGTAAGTCTAGTAAGGAGGCGCTCTGAACGCCACTTTTGCTGTACTCGCTTGTTTTTAAATATTTTCAATGTAAGAGACCACTTTTAATCCTTAATAAATCACCATTCTTAATAAACGTACTACACTATCGGAGCCCCACTGTTTTTTCTTCCTCTTTCTCCCACCGGGCCGCTGTGCCCTGGAGGTAAAAAAAAAATTTCATCAGGCGGTCAGTTATATCACTGGTGGAGAAGAATGGAATTTAATCTAATTTAGTGGAGAACGACCAGGAGGCTATAGTGACGTAACCAACAGATATTATATCATGATGCTTATTTACCAGCAATATTAAGGTAAGAGTTCTGAGAGCCTTAAGTTATTGCACAATTATACATGAAGATCTGCATGAAGTCTGACCTATCCAGTCACTTTCACACTGAGACACTTTGAAGGGGCAAGACAAAATCATCCGCTGTACACCCTATGAACTTGCACTAGTTTTGCACCTAATTTGAACACTTGATTGATATTTTATTCAGTTTTTTTTTACTTATATTGCTGTTTTTCTGATCCGTTTCACCAAATTCTTTTTTCATTGTTGTATTTATTAGATATTTTAACTGTACACCAATTACTACAATATGTGTGATTAGATTTGAATGCGCAAGATCACCTTTCTTAAATATTAGGCCAATATATATTCTTCTACATATTTTTGGTAAAAAAAAATAATAAAAAAAATAATAAAAAAATAAATAAATAAATAAAATCGCAATAAGCGTATATTGATTGTAGATGCTATAACTTTTGCGCAAACCAAACTATGGGAAAGATTTATGGCATTTTTTTTTTCTAATTTTTTTTTTTACTAGTAATGGCGGTGATCTGCGATTTTTAGCAGTACTGCTATGGACAGATCTGACACTTTT
Organism: Lithobates clamitans; assembly: GCA_037952925.1. NCBI lineage: Eukaryota > Metazoa > Chordata > Amphibia > Anura > Ranidae > Lithobates > Lithobates clamitans. Next base: position 1,480,025 of record JBBGZY010000523.1, on the reverse strand, counting down.
TTGGGACTATTGACAATTATACGCGATCAGTGCTATAAAAATGCACTGATTACTGTGTAAGTGTCACTGGCAGGGAAGGGGTTCACACTAGGGGGCGATCAAGGGGTTAACTGTCTGTTCCCTCAGTGTGTTCTAACTGTATGGGGATGAGAGTGACTAGGAGAGGAGACGCTGCTGGCTACGGGCATCAGGTTCCTCGCCGTGCAGAGGGCGCGCGCCCTCTGGTGGCCGAAAAAAAGAGAGAGGGTTTCGCCAAGCAGAGCCATTCTGCCGCAGTAGATCTGCGTGACCCAGTCGGGAACTGGTTAATAAACAAAGGGTGTTGACTTAAGCCTGGTACACACAGAGTTTTTTTTATTCAACTCGGCCGGTTGAATGAAAAAAAAAAATGAAAAAAAACAGCTCCGGTCGGAGCCACTGTACTCGCTATGGGAAGATAGTACAGCGATCTCCACCGCTGAGGTTTTGTGTTCCGACAGGGGGCCGGCCCCCCCTATTGAACACTCTGATCAGCACTCTCTGCCATTGGCTGCGCACGCTGATCGGGAGTCGGTCAGCTGCTGGTTTTCCTGCATGCTCGTCCAACATACACATGGGCCGATGTCTCCCGACATTTGGTCCGTGTGTACTAGGCAGGTGCTCTGGACTGAGGAGTCAAAATTTGAAATATTTGGCTGTAGCAGGAGGCAGTTTGTTTGCTAAAGGGCTGGAGAATGGTAGATTAATGAGTGTTTGCAGGCAACAGTGAAGCATGGTTGAAGTTCCTTGCAAGTTTAGGGCTGCATTTCTGCAAATGGAGTTGGAGCTTTGGTCAGGATCAGTGGTGTCCTCAATGCTGAGAACTAAAGGTAGATACTTATCCATCATGTCATACCATCGGAGAGGCGTGTGATTGGCTGTGTTTGGGGGTATTGTCCTGCTGCAGAATTTGTGGCCAATGTCATTAAGAACCATCTTCAGTGTAAAGAAAAACAAGGAGTTCTGAATGTGATGGTTTAGTCCCCACAAAGCCCCTGATCTAAACATCGAGTCTGTATGCGATTACATGAAGAGATACATACATACATTCCAGGACTTCTCCCGAGCCTCTCCCATCCTCTGGAATACCCTGCCCAATCTGTCAGACTATCTGCAAATCTATCTACTTTTAGACGATCCCTGAAAACGTTTCTCTTCTGAGAAGCCTACCCTGCCTCCACCTAACAAGTGCACTTTTATTTTCTTCATCAGCTCATCCCCCACAGTTTTTACCCTTTTGTATAACTTGACCCTCCCTCCTAGATTGTAAGAGCTAACGAGCAAGGCCCTCCGATTCCTCCTGTATCGAATTGTATTGTAATTGTACTGTTTGCCCTCATGTTGTAAAGCGCTGCGCAAACTGTCGGTGCTATATAAATCCTATATAATAATAATAATAAAAATAAATATTTATACACACACTGGACTTCTCCATTAAATGCCAAAATAAACAATGATTTATGACCCCTAAGGTTGGCCATACATTATACAATTCTCTTGTACAATTTTCCTTTAGATTTACCAAAACCATATAATATGGAGGTTAAACCTAAACACTTTCATTTTGTATGCAATCAGGCAGGCCCTTGTACTACATTGTTGAAGGTAAATCTAAAGAAAATTGGATAATGTGTGGCCAGCTTAAATCATTTGAGCTGTATACAAGCATTGCAAAATAGAAGTTATTATCTCCTGTTCACTTACAATCCATCTGATCAGGAACTTTCAATGACTCTTCATATTAGTCCTGTGTAAGGCCGATGACAGTCACCTTGGAAAGCATGTGAAGCTGCCAGTGACAGGAATTTAAGCCCACTGCTAAGCACCACTCCCACCCTTGACCTTTGTTCAGAGACAATAGCGTTGTATCAGGAAGCCATTAGGGAAGGTAATTGGGATAATATCATAGTCCAGTATTGACCGAGTATTTTACACTCCTGGACCTCACAGCTGTGCATATCGCAGAAGGTCATGGAGTTTCCTTTCATTGATATTTAAGTGCAAAAGGACTGTGTACTTTATTATACTGTTAAAGGCATTGAACAAACAATTGTAAAATTTCCTGTCCGATACAAGCAATAGCTGTAAAACATTTGTCTTTCATGGGCTTTATTTATAAAAACTGAATAAAATAATGGAAGCGTCATCTCCAAAGCAGCCAGAATCTACTTATGGTCCATTCACACTCTGGCACCCCGATGTGTTGCATTAATGCACTTTTTTGTATTAAGGCAGCCCAATCAAATGAATGAATAAAACGAATGGGCTAACAATCACAAAAAACCATTAAACAAACATTAAAACAAACAGGCCGACACATTTTTATTGCAAAGTGATTCACTACACATGTTGTGCATTACAGTGTATGTGCACTGCAGTGAGCTGCAACTTGTGTGCAAAGGGGGGAAAAAAACTGAGCTAAACCAAAATAAACTAGAATATCAGTAGCTGCTAGCACTCAAATAAAGTCTAAAGCGGTATAAAGAAAAATGAGTGCAGTGCTGGATGATGAAACCAAATGTATGGAAACATCTGTGAATCACTAACTCACAGTGGAAAAGGAAAAGTATAATGGGTGTGAACCAACTATACCACATAAATTGTATCAAACCACAATACAAAGACTAGTAGTAATAGGTCACCAGTAAAAGGTTGTACTGAAAAAATTAGTATAAAACACACTATAACACATGAGTAATATGTTCAAATGGAAACATAAAAACAAATCATAAACACAAGTGTAAATATAATAGGTGCAATTGTTCAAACGTTTGTGACAAACAATGATCATAAAAGTGTCCAAACAAAAACAGGTGCATTAGAGAGAAGCAACTTCCAGATGGAATTTTGACATAAAATCCAGGTAAACCGATCGAATGCCAATATACACTTGAGAGATGTTCAGATAGAAGGTTGGGTACTCTTACCGGATATGATGGACACACATACCGTACGGCAGTGGGTCAAACAAGCTCATAACAGTATAGGAGGAATTATTCCTGCGCTACCAAGGAGAGGTGGTAGGATAATGTTAGATCAGTGGTAGGGTGATAATAGATAGGGAAAAGCAGCATGCACCGCATGGGGTCCAGCCTGAAACCCTGGTGTTAAAATAAACTGTTAAGTGGGGATGGTGCTGCGCTAATCCTAAAGGGAGTTGCAATATCTCGATGTACTAGGATGTAATGGGTAGGGGCTTGCTTGCTGCCTATGGTGGGGCAACGGGCGGTAATCCAGACAATACTAAAGAGGTATGCCTCTATGTACACGTGCAAGCAATAAGTGCATAGAAAATACAACAATAAGAAATCATAGAGATAATGAGTGTGTAAAATGGTGATGTCCGCCAAAAAAGACAGTGTGCAGACCAATCTCAGTATTAACTAAAGCGTACTAAGATAGTGAAGACTCTGCTCAGGTCCAGAGAGAGAAAAATTAAAATAGAAAAGTAAAGGATGAACTACAAAATCCTCACAAATAAAAAATTCCACTGCAATGGTAAATCCTAGTATAAAGTGCTAAGGAGTAAATAAAATACAATAAAAAGTGATTCTTATAAATAAATAAAAAGATGATAAAGCAACTCAGTAATTAAAAACGAGAAAATGCCATAAGATACAGTGTTACATTGAATGTCCAATGTGATCTTCATAAATGTGCTTCATGCAAATAAAGTGTCCAGCGACAGCAGAGGGTGCTCCAACTTGAAATAACACAGTTCAATAACAGTGACTTAGTGCAACATAAAAGAGCGACTTCAATACTTCAGTTTGTGCTTAATAGTGAAAAAAACGTGCAGATGGCAGCTGGATTAAAACTATAGAGCTTTAGAAGGGTGGTGGATGTGCAGTGTACAATGGGATCTTCTCCATGCAACAATCCTCTAATGATAGGTAGTGGCCCCTTACCTCACTATACTGAGGTTACAGCATAGATCAAACAGCACTTGTGATGTCTCCTGTGCAGGGGGGTCCTAGAACTGTCATTAACCAGACCTCAGATCCATTGGGGGCATCATGGTAAATAGAGAGATGAAGGTACCATAGTGTAGTCATTTAAGTTAAAGACTTTATTTCACATAAGCAATGTACAGGGTACTCACATAGTTAAAAACGAGCAGTACAGTGTATCCAAACGAGCGGCGAGCTCATACACTGCTGACAGTGGGCGGTGCCTGTCCCTACGCGTGGCGTCACGGGTCACGTGGCTTCATCAGAGGATCAAGCTCATAACACCTTGATTCCTGGTGTTCCAACACTGTACGGATATCACACTGGATATAGGGACGGGTCTTGCGACTCCAAACCATGCGTGAGGACAGCGATGGAAACCGACAACAAGGTTGGTCCAAAAGATGGTAATCATGGGGAAAATAGGAAATCACCAAATGTATAGATAAAAGCAATGTGGAAAGCTAAGAGGTGCGGGCCAGCATATTTTCGCTTTTATCCATACATTTTTACTTTGTGATCACCTTTTTATCTTGCATTGATTTGTACGATATTTTTATATTAAAACCATTTTGGTTGACCTGCACCATATGGAGCCTGTTTTTCCTTTTTATTTTACGTTCGGAACTTGGAGATTTCCTATTTTCCCCACGATTACCATCTTTTGGAGCAACCTGGTTGTCGGTTTCCATCGCTGTCCTGGCGCATTGTTTGGAGTCGCAAGACCCGTCACTATATCCAGTGTGATATCCGTACAGTGTTGGAACACCAGGAATCGAGGTGTTATGAGCTCATTTGACCCACTGCCGTACGGTATGTGTGTCCATCATATCCGGTAAGAGTACCCAACCTTCCATCTGAACATCTTTCAAGTGTATATTGGCATTCGATCGGTTTATCCGGATTTTATGTCAAAATTCCATCTGGAAGTTGCTTCTCTCTAATGCACCTGTGTTTGTTTGGACACTTTTATGTTCATTGTTTGTCAAAACGTTTGAACAATTGCACCTATTATATTTACACTCGTGTTTACGATTTGTTTTTATGTTTCCATTTGAACATATTACTCATGTGTTATAGTGTGTTTATACTAATTTTTTCAGTACCACCTTTTACCGGTGACCTATTACTACTAGTCTTTGTAATGTGGTTTGATACAATTTATGTGGTATAGTTGGTTCACACCCATTATACTTTTACCTATCACTGTGAGTTAGTGATTCACAGATGTTTCCATACATTTGGTTTCATCATTCAGCACTGCACTCATTTTTCTTTAAGCTGCAACTCTGTATTCCCTGCACAGGGCTTCTTTGAAAATGAAAGGCACTGTATCCATCACTGGTTGTGATCCTGATGATTGTTGCCCGCAATGCTATACTATTGAATGTCTAACATCTTTATTGCACCGTACTGTTATTGTAGTTGGAGCCTCCTTACAATGTAATATAATAAAAAAAATATAAAAAAAAAAAAAAAAAAAAAAGTATCGCAACATGCTGATGCATGTAACATGCATTATGATGCAACAGGTTTGCTATAGTGCTCTCCTCCCCAGTAGAAAATATTCACTTTTCCCAAATATGGTTCGAACATGCTTGACGTGTTAGGTATCCATTTACTCGGCACAACTTCCTCTTATATTTTATACTTTATTCAAGTGTAAATATACACACATCAGATCTCAATGGGGAAAAATATCATGCTGGATATCTATACTGATATGGACTGGATAATGTGTTGGGAATGAAAGGATGCCACATTGTTTGATGGAAATAAAAATTATCAACCTACAGAGGGCTGAAAATCACAGTGAAAAAAAATGATACAGCAGACTAGTCCATTTTGCTGAAATTTCATTGCAGGAACTCAAAACGGTACTCAGTAGTTTGTATGGCCCCCCCATGCTTGTATGCATGTCTGACAACATCAGGGCATGCTCCTAATGAGACGATGAATGGTGTCTTGGGGTATTTCCTACCAGATCTGGACCAGGGCATCACTGAGCTCCTGAACAGACTCAGGTGCAACCAGGAGATGTCAGATGGACTGAAACATAATGTCCCAGAGGTGTTCTTATTGGATTTAGGTCAGACAAACGTGGGGGCCATTCAATGGTATCGATTCCTTCATCCTCCAGGAACTGGCTGCATAGTTTGCCACATGAGGCCAGGCATTGTCGTGCATCAGGAGGAACCCAGGACCCACTGCACCAGCGTAGGGTCTGAAAATGGGTCCAAGGATTTCATCCCGATACCTGATGGCAGTCAGGGTGCCATTGTCTAGCCTGTAGAGGTCTGTGTGTCCCTCCATGGATATGCCTTTCCAGACCATCACTGACCACCACCATACCGGTCATGCTAAACGATGTTACAGGCAGCATAACGTTCTCCACGGCTTCTCAAGACCCTTTTTACGTCTGTCACATGTGATCAGGGTGAATCTGCTCTCATCTGTAAAAAAGGACAGGGTGCCAGTGGTGGACCTCTCAATTCTAATGTTTCATGGCAAATGCCAATTGAGCTCCACGGTGCTGGGCAGTGAGAACAGGGCCCACTAGAGGACATCGGGCCCTCAGGCCACCCTCATGAAGTCTGTCTGATTGTTTGGTCAGAGACATCGCACCAGTGGCCTGCTGGAGGTCACGTTCTAGGACTCTGGCAGTGCTTGTCCTGTTCTTCCTTGCACAAAGGAGCAGATACCGATCCTGCTGATGGATTAAGGAACCTTTACAGCCTTGTTGAGCTCTCCTATAGTAACTGCCTGTCTCCTGGAATCTCCTCCACGCTCTTGAGACTGTGCTGGTGTGCAGTAAACCTTCTGGCAATGGCACAAATAGATGTGCCATCCTGGAGGAGTTGGACTGCCTGTGCAACCTCTGTAGGGTCCAGGTATCGCCTCAAGCTACCAGTAGTGACACTGACCCTAACTAAATGCAAAACTAGTGAAAAGCAGTAAGAAAAGATGAGTATTTTTAGGGTGTCTTTGAATGTAGGTTGATCATTTTTCAGTTCCATAACACATTACTACCCAGTCCATATCAGTATAGATATCCAGCATGATATTTTTCCCCATTGAGATCTGTGTTTTCAATGTGTTCCTTTAAATTTTTTGAGCAGTGAGTAATGTTTTGTGGTTTTAAACAATGTGAAAAAAAAAGTCACTGCCATCAAAAGAGTTGAGCTAAACCTGGCACCTATTTTTGAGTTTTTCCTACTAGTCACATTTACATTTTTTGTTGTGTTGATATCGGCTTCCAGCAGAAGCTGCGTTCAATCAAAACATAAGAGATGGGCAGGGGGCATGGCGGAAAAACTGACCACAGGAGATACAGGTATGCTATCCCACGTACACTGACCCACCAGCACAGATCTACTCATGTGCTTGGCGTGGTCAGTTTGAATTCGGATAGAAGGGGAACAGGCAGGATCACCAGGTATTTCCTCATCAATCTAAAAATAAAAAAAACAGAAAAGGCTGGAATTACCAGAATATAAATAAAAACACAAACCCCTAGATTCAATAGTACATTAGGAGTAACATACACTAAGCTTTGGCTAGAGAAAAGAATGGCTACATTGTTTTTTTTTTTTGCCATCTGTGTGCCATTGGGGAGATTTACCTTTACTTCCTGTCCTGTAGACACAACAGAACGTAAGAAGATATCTATTCAATGTGGAGGGGATTCCCCTTTTAGACAGTTGCCAGCAGAATAAGTGTCCATATTGGAAGACTTCCACTATTTCTGTTCTTGGAAGAACTCACAAATTTGGACATGCCCTCACTTTCAGTCCCAGTGACAACGGTCATTAACCATTTGTCGACTGCCCGCCGTCGAATGACGGCGGCAGAATGGCACTCCTCCGCAAATCGCCGTAGCTGTATGGCAGGTGCTTTAAGGGCACGCGCCCGCCGTGTCCCTAAGGAGCTGATGCTCGTGCCCGGCGGCCGCAATCTCAGCCACACACAAATCCCCATCCTCGCTCTGGATGGAGCCAGGACGTGGATTTGTGTGTGTAAACACACAAATCCACGCCCTGTCAGGGGAGAGAAGACAGATCGTGTGTTCCTAGTATATAGGAATAACGATCGGTCTCCTCCCAAAGTCAGAACACAAGGTCAGGGAACACATTTAACCCCTTGATCGCCCCCTGGTGTTAACCCCCTTCCCTGCCAGTGACATTTACACAGTAAGTAGTGTATTTTTATAGCACTGGTCGCTGTATAAATGTCAATGGTCCCAAAAAAAAAAAAAGTGTGATCTGTCTGCCGCAATGTCGGAGTCCTGTTAAAAAAAAAAAAAAACAGATCGCCGCCATTACTAGTAAAAAAAAAAAAAAAAAAATTATTATATCTATATACAATAATTTTAATAATAATAATAATAATAATAGTGCCATAAATCTATCCCCTATTTTGTAGGCGCTATAACATTTGCACAAACCAATCAATATACGCTTATTGCGATTTTTTTACCGCAAAATTTTCAAAATTCGTGCTTTTTTGTTTATAGTGCAAATAAATAAATCACAGAGGTGATCAAATACCACCAAAAGAAAGCTCTATTTGTGGGGAAAGAAAAGGACATAAATTTTGTTTAGGTACAATGTCGCACAACCGCGCAATTATCAGTTAAAGAGACGCAATGCCAAATCGCAAAAAATGGCCTGGTCGAGAAGGGGGTAAATCCTTCCAGGGGGCTGAAGTAGTTAAAATAAACAGAGGGTGAATCTTCTCAGGGACACAGAAAGGAATAAAAATCTTACAGGGGTTCTAACCTTTTCCTACTGTATACAAACATTAAACAAAAAAAAAAAATTGTAAAAGAATTGGCTTTGGAAAGTGTCTAAGAACAGCATTCAGCATTTGTTGTGGATACCTACTTAAAGTTCTGCAGCTCCTGTATGAGTAAAGAGGCAAGGGGATTAACAAATCAGAAACACATTGCCTTGTTGACATGACTTCAGGGAATGTGTTGTGGTGGTAAGGTGTAACTTTTAATACTTTAATTTTGGGTCCAGCAGGGTCCCCCAATCCATGTAACCGGTCCCCCTGCAGCATCCTCTGTCAGGCATTTTGGGCCACAGTCACAGGCTCTCCTCCTCACACACAATGCAGAGGTAGCAGCCCTGCACTCTGTGTGAAGGCACTGAAGGACCGCCAACAGCCTAGAGCAGCGATGGCAAACCTTGGCACCCCAGATGTTTGGAACATGATGCCAACCTACACTGCAGAGTGCATGAGCATCATGGGAAATGTAGTTCCAAAATATCTGGGGTACCAAGGTTCACCATCACTGGTCTAGAGCATCAGGATATAGTGGAGCATGCCAGATCTAGGCAAAATAAAAGTAATGCAGCTTAAAGTGTTACTAAACCCAGGACCCTGCATTCACTATATCTGGTCTTGCACAGTACACAGAACATGGAAATGCAATAGCTCTAGTAAATATAAACCGTTAAATATCTTTTCTCATCAGCAGTATATAGCAGTCTTGTGACTTGCATCAGTGTCTGGTTAAATCATCTGTCTGGACAGTGCTGATTGGCCATGTGCTGATCACATGCACTCTCCCAAGAGAAAAAAAAAAAAAACCTCTCTAGCAATACACACTATTACACACCAAACTGAGCATGTGCAGCCTGACCCCTAAATGCTCTGTTCAATCAGGTGATGGGTTGAAGTCAGTTAAAGGAGGAAGAGAGAGACAGGATCACACAGCCTTTATAAACAATGCAGAGGATTAACCAATTAGGTTTCACATTGAGTATAACAAGCATGCTTTACTACATATACACATTGATTTTACTGTTGTGGGTTTAGTAACACTTTATGCCTGCACCCTTAGACTAAAGCCCCTTTTACACTGGCAATCCAATCAGGTCTGCATGCCAATTTTACACCAGCCTACCTCCAATCCGATCCAGACTGCAAAAAAAAAGAAAAAAAAAAAAAAGGGGGGGGGGGATCCGTCCCCCTCCGTCTAGGCAGATTGGATTGGAGGGCAGTGGGGTATCCATGTCTGCTCTGCAGAAATTAAGCAAAGACTTGTTATCCACCCCCTCCGCTCTGCAGGGGATCAGCAGACAGATCCCCTGCTTAGCAAATCAAGATTCCACCCTGTGTGAAAGCAGCCTAAAGGAGCATTTAACCCTTACGGTGCAGAGAGGCCCCACAAGGGTACATTTGGTCCCCTTTCTGAGAGTTCAGCTTTAAAAAACAGGCATACTTATAAGGCCCTCTTTTTTGTGTGCATCAAGACACGCTAGAAGGCATATGTCAAAGGCAATGCTGTAGATAGGGCCTGCTAACATCTATGTGCTACACTATAGCAAGTTTTTAAAATGCCTTAGGTCCATGTTTTTGTCCACTTACATACACTTTGAGGCTTACAGAAGTCAATGGTATTGCTTGAAAATGCATATATGATCCAACTTGCATGCTTTTCATGCATTTTAAGCTTCTGGTAATGAGCCTATGTTTTTTTTTTTTTTTTAATTAGCTAACCAGCTAAAATTTAATCCGTCTATGGGCAGGCTGGTTGTACTGAAGTCGATCCTCCTACCTAGAAAAATGGTTCCCACAGAAGTCCATATAAATAGTGTTGCCACCATGCCTGGTAAACAGAAAATATATTAAGTAACCCCCACAGGTACTGATGGGACTTTGAAGGCAGCACAGAAATTGAAAAACTGAATAAGTAAAATCACAACATTTTATTATACATAGTAAAAAATATTATGTTACAAGATCAGATATGAAAAACAGATAACATGTTGTTGGGAGAAACCATTGATGCATAAATGGTGACACTCTCCTTTTAATGCCCAATGCGTTTCGGGAAGACTTCAATCCCTTCTTCAGGCTCCCCAATGGCAAAATACAAAAGAGCTGCGGGAAAGATTCCCCCATCTGACTGTTTGTCAAACTTGGTAAAAGGAAAGAAAATTGTATAATCTATGACTTTCCTCAGAAAAGACAACATTTTTGGGGGGGAAGTGGGGAAGAGATACAACTGCTGCCCCGAGTCACAGGGCTAACAGTTGGGAAACTCCCCAATTAAAGTGGAACTTTAGTCAAAAAAATTAAGTCCTGTTAGATTACTTCAGGCCAACCCCCTTTGCAGGTATAGCCATGTTAAACATTAAAGTGGATGTAAACCCGAAATTATTATTTTTTTTATGTCATAATGTAGAGTATAGGATTTCCTATCATTTGAGCCCAGTCTTGCCACAAAGAGTTAATCCATCTCTGAGCAATCCCCTTTTATTGTTCAGTGAGATAAATCTTGACAAACAGAAAAACTTTGTCAAATCCTCCCCCTTGCTGTGAGTGACAGGTGATTTACATATCTCGTGCACTAGCCTAAGACCTGCATTATTTTTTAATTCCCTCCCCCACTCCTTTCTTCAGCAGCTCTGCCAGGATTGGCTGTTCCACACCTCAGCGTGATTTGACACGCTGAAGTCATGTGGTTACTTTCCTGTCTTTTCACTGGATGTTAGAGATCATAGCAGAAGTTCAGTGTAAGAAATACACAGGAGAAAATGCATATTGACAAGGGGAGTGTAGAGGTGGGCGGGGAGTATACTGACATGGCTCCACCCACCGAGCTCCAGACAACAGACCCACCCACAGAATCTGCAGTTTTTGGGTTCTCATAACAGACAGAGGGGAGACATTTGACAGGTAAAGATACATGCAGGAGGCATGTATATCCTTATAAATAACCCCTATGGCAGTAGTTTAAAGTGGATGTAAACCCAATGTCATCCTTTCTAAAAATAAGTGCCTATACTGTGTAAAATCCAGTAATATACTGTTTCACCCTGCTCTGCACATGCTCAGTTGTTCTCCATTTTTAGGCACTGCTGAGTTTGTAGAGTACAATCTGCTGACAGTCTTAAAGCGGAATTAAACCCTTCTATCCTTTACAGCCAAGGAAGCTGCTTCTGATTGATATGCACTAGCCATTTATTGGTATGACAGTTAGGTTGAGGACACAATCAAAATGAGACAGTTTGCATTTCCAGCATTCCAGGAATGTAACGTTTTTGTTTTTTTGACACCGGTAAATCGATGGGTTTATGATTTACTGCTGGGGCTTTGAGCGTCAGGAAAATGGCAGCCTCCAGCAAGAAGAAACAGGATAAATACAAAGAAATTCTGCGCTGCCGTAACGACAAAAAGCAGCTAACACAACCAACAAAGCAAGACAGATAGAAAACACACAGTAAGTGTAGCGCTAGTGGAGATGAAAAAACGTCCAATATGGAAAACGTCAAAAACACAGTTCCAAGTATGAATGATGCAGGACCCCACTGTCGCCACATTTTATCTTCAGCGCTGTTTTTACATCATTTTTCAAGTGAGTGTATATCCTTTTGTTTAATAATTTTTTTCTTAAACGCATTTACACTATATGGCCTTTTTCTTTCTTGCCATCCTTTACCCGCCTTCTTCAACATCAATTTGAGTGAAACTACAATGTGCGTTCCGGTCCACGCATCCTCCTGGATTCCTGTATCACCTAGAGTGACAAAGTAACGCGTGGGTCCACCCATCAACATCGCCTTCCCGGGCCATCTCCAGCCACCCATCACCTAAGCGCATCCGACCCAGTCCGGCGTATGCCCCATTGGGTCCACTCCATCCGGTAAGCCTTTTCACAATTGGTGGTGGTGTGTCTGTTTTTCATCTCAAGATTTTATACAGCTTTGGTTGAAATGTTTTCCTAAAGACTTTTCCCTCCATACACATATTGATGTTCCCTCTGCATCATTCATACTTGGAACTGTGTTTTTGACGTTTTCCATATTGGACGTTTTTTCATCTCCACTAGCGCTACACTTACTGTGTGTTTTCAAGAAGAAACAGGAACAGTGCTGGAGGCAATTTACAGCACACACTCATTTTGGTAGCATAATTAATAACATGGAATGTATGTTCCCTGCTAAAGAACATTATTTTTTATCATGATGTTATGGACAAAGTTCTGCTTTAAGTAACAGATGGGAACAAAAACCTAACAAATTCTAACCACACTACCCAACGACTGAAAAACAAAGTTTGGCTGCAGTTCAGATAAAAAAATAAATAAAAAATAGTTTGCATCGTTAATAATTTTAAAATTATCATTTATGGATCCAGACTTCTTTAGTTTACTCTATCAAAAATAAACCTTACTAAAAATGTAAAAGGTCAAGATCAGGAGTTCGGATTATGCAATCTGTATATCAAAATTAAACAGAACATGAAGCCAGCAAAGATAGCCAAAAGGATGAGAGAGGCCACATGTGCAATTTTCTAGGCTAAAGTTAAAAACAGCATGAAGATTAAAAGCCTAAACCAGAAGTGAATTTAACCACTTAAGGACTGAGCCTCTTTCTGGGATTTGTTGTTTACAAGTTAAAATCTTTTTTTTTTTTGCTAGAAAATTACTTAGAACATCCAAACATTGTATATTGTTTTTTTAACACCCTAGAGAATAAAATGGCAGTCATTGCAATACTTTTTGTCACACCGTATTTGCGCAGCGGTCTTACAAGCGCACTTTTTTTTGGAAACAATACTCTTTTTTTGAATAAAAAAAAATAAAGCAATAAAGTTAGCTCAATTTTTTTTTTTATATTGTGAAAGATGATGTTACGCCAAGTAAATTGATACCCAACATATCACGCTTCAAAACTGCGCCCGCTTGTGGAATGGCAACAAACTTTTACCCTTAAAAATCACCATAGGAGACGTTTAAAAAATTCTATAGGTTGCATGTTTTGAGTTAGAGGAGGTCTAGGACTAGAATTATTGCTCTCGCTCTACTGATCGCGGCGATACCTCACGTGTGGTTTGAACACAGTTTTCATATGCAGGCGCTGCACGCTGCTGTTTAAAAAAATATTTTGTTTTTTTCTTATTTATTTTTATACTGTTCTATAAAAGAAAAAAAAAATTGTGTCACTTTTATTACAAGGAATGTAAACATCTCTTGTAATAGAGAAAAAGCATGACAAGACCTCTTAAATGAGATCTGGGGTCAAAAAGACCTCAGATCTCATATTTACACTAAAATGCAATTAAAAAAACTTGTCTCGTTAAGAGCTATGGGCGGAAGTGACATTTTGACGTCGCTTCCGCCCTGTAATGGTATGGAGACGGGTGGGGACCATCTTCCCCTCACTAGTCTCCATACCAAGCCAGGGAGCAGGCCAGATCGCATCCACCGCTACCAACAGCTCCGGTAAGTGGTGGAGGGCACCGGAGAGCAGCGGGGCCCTCTCCCACCGCCGATAAGAGTGATCTCGCAGCGAATCAGCCACAGAGACCACTTTTATCGGAAACCGGACCGCTCAATGAAGAAGAGGATACCGGGGTTATGGCAGCTAGCTGCTGCCAAAATAACGATATCTCTCTTCAAAGTGCCGACGTATATCGGCGTGAGCCGGTCCGGAAGTGATTAAAGCAGGGTTAGGTTTTAAAAACATATCCCAAGCTTTGAACATCTCATGGAGCACTGTTTAATCAATCATTTGAAAATGGAAAGAGTATTGCACAACTGCAAACCTACCAAGACATGGCCATCCACCTAAACTGACTGGCCGGGCAAAGAGAGCATTAATCAGAGAAGCAGCCAAGAGGCCCATGGTAACTCTGGAGGAGCTGCAGAGATCCACAGCTCAGGGGGGAGAATCTGTCCACAGGACAACTATTATGCCCTGTACACACGGTCAGATTTTCCGACGGAAAATGTGTGATAGGACCTTGTTGTCGGAAATTCCGACCGTGTGTAGGCTCCATCACACATTTTCCATCAGATTTTCCGACACACAAAGTTTGAGAGCAGGCTATAAAATTTTCCGACAACAAAATCCGTTGTCGGAACTTCCGATCGTGTGTACACAAATCAGACGCACAAAGTGCCACGCATGCTCAGAATAAATAAAGAGATGAAAGCTATTGGCTACTGCCCCGTTTATAGTCCCGACGTACGTGTTTTACGTCACCGCGGTCAGAATGATCGAATTTTCCGACAACTTTGTGTGACCATGTGTATGCAAGTTTGAGCCAACATCCGTCGGAAAAAATCCTAGGATTTTGTTGTCGGAATGTCCAATCAATATCTGACCGTGTGTACGGGGCATTAGTCATGCACTCCACAAATATGGCCTTTATGGAAGAGTGGCAAGAAGAAAGCCATTGTTGAAAGAAAGCCATAAGAAGTCCTGTTTGTAGTCTGCGAGAAGCCATGTGGGGGACACAGCAATCATGTGGAAGAAGGTGCTCTGGTCAGATGAGACCAAAATTGAACTTTTTGGCCTAAAAGCAAAATGCTAAGTGTGCCAGAAAACAAACACTGAACACCCCATGAAGTATTTGTTAGAGGGCATGGACAATTAACCCTTAGCACCGCATCCCTGTTAAATAAATACAAAAAAGAAAGGGGGGTTGGGGTATGAATACCCCTGGGATTTTTTAGGGTGCTTTTCAAAATTTTTTGGTAGGTCAGTAAGAAAATAGATTAACCTCAAAAAAAGAAAAGGACACTGTATGCAAATTGCCAAACTGACTAATAAACTTCAAATTCAATATCTTTAATGGTTACGAATGATAACAAAACAATCATCTAAAAACATACAATCTTGAACAAACATAGTCAGATAATGAAGTATTTAAAATTTGACACCACTTTGCGATACCAATCTCAACATGTTTCGCTCAATAGCTGAGCTTCATCAGGAGTTTTTTGGTACAGATGTGGCATACTATAGATAAAAAGAAGAAAAGAACACAAAACAAAATATAAATACAATGCTTACAAAACACTTAAAGATATTAATTTATCAAAAACATAGAGTACATTAAGTAGTGCTGAAGAAACATCAACTGATGTATATATATTTGCATACAGACAATATATATGGGTAAATCTCCCATATTTTCCTACAAGTCTATAATAATACACAAACTAATCAGTATAAGCAAAGAATTAGAAATTTTTATATACTATATATTCCATTAGTTTCCAAGATCCACAAAAGGAAGGAACATCAATGTGGACATAGGAAAGGTATAAACAACATAAAAGAAAGAAAATGGATGAAAGGAGTAAGGGTTTGCTTACCAACGCCAAAACAGATTCAGAGATGACTAGTAGACAAACAAGTTGTAAAAGTGTATAAAGTGCCGTGGCTCAAATACCAATCAAAAGAATGCGTCTCACCCGTCGAAGGCCTCCCAAACCAATATTTGGTCCACAGAGGGGCCCAAGTATAGAGTAACTGAAATTGAATATTACAAAAAGGTAATAAGAATATTTCTAAGCGATTGAAATAATGATAACGGGGAAAAAAAAATAGGGCAGTCGGTGAAGTAGAGTAATGAGAGGTTTAAAAATTTACCTTATAGGTTGAATCAAAGGTGAATGTTCAGGGCTGTAAAAGCCATATGAACAAAAACATAAAGGAGAACAACACTCCAATTTCACCACAAGGTGGCAATCACAGAAGGACAACCCTTGAGAGTCAGATCAGAAGATCCAAGTGTATACTGCCCCAGTAAACTACAAGAGATAATACAATAAACCAATTACTCAGGAAAACATTGTCTAATTAACCATGCCATAAAGTCGATCCTCAACAAGGAGTATAACCCCCTTAAAATGAAGAGCTTAGCTTACCTGAGAGGTGGGGTGGATGTGTATGGAAGGGGAGAGCGGCGTATACCTCCCCTTGCAGCCTCAGCGCCACTGTCAGGAGATAGCGGCTAAAGAGCCGAACTAAATAGGCTCCTCCATCCCAGTGGCGTCTGACGTCACCATCGGGATGCGGACGTATGGTGAGGCACCTCCCCCAGGCTCACATGTGGCCAATGGGTGACATAGGGGCGAGACCAGATATCATCCAGGGTCTGTCCTATCTTGAAGTAGCGCCTACACTTCCGTCATTTGTTTCGACGGTGTGAGTAGGCGCATGCGCACGCCGGGAACGAGCGTCCTTCGAGGCCCGTTTCCGCGCAGGCGCACTGCAAGCCCAAAGGCGGGCTAGGTACTCAAGGCCCTGGGAGTTATAGATTGTTTGTCAGAGGGCAGAGCAAAAAAAACACAAATGACGGTCAGCCATGTTGACTGAGGGAAAAAGAATGGGAAGGAAGAAAAAAGGGGTATAAAAGGCTGTGTGTCAAACAACGTTTGAACAATAATTCATATTTTAAAAGGATTTATTAATAAATAACCAACAGGTTATCAAAATCTGTCTGATATATTTAATGCCAAAGAATTGTCACAATTTAACATGATCAAAGAAAAAATGAAATAAATAAATAAGGAAGAGAGTGGAAAAAGAATGAAAAATAGAGTGAGGGGAAATGTCTCGCTAATTTGGCCAAGGGGCACATGTATCCTAAAGGGGGAGTTTGATACCTCTAGGGCCCCCAGGAGGGGGGGGATTGATTACTCACTCCCCATCCTAAGTGCCCGTGGCGTCCGTGCGGACCAAGACAAGAAACGGAACTGAGGAAGGAACCTCCAAATGACAGGGAGACGATGAATATTTAATTTAATTAGGTCCAAGGGTATATATGTATTAAGGGAGGAAATTCCATCTGCATCTGTGTTGGCTTGGAAGGAAAACCCCACTCTATATGAAAACAACCTGGAGATAACCACATATAGAAAACATATAAAATAAACAAAATAATACAAAATATACAAAACTTATGTAGTAAACTTGTGTATTAACCAATCTTAACCAGTCTAAAGAGCAAAACCAAACAAAAATAATAATATGGTGAGATAGGCAGGGGCAGTTAGATCTGATGGACTAAAGAAATGGTTTGAAACTCAACGCATCATTAAGGCCTGGAGGTTTTAAAGCGGACAGGGTATGTATCCACCGGGTCTCGCGTTGTAAGAGTATTTTATCATAATTCCCCCCACGCTCCCCTGGGGGGACATATTCCAACGCAAAAAAATGCATTTTATTATATATAAATTATATATTTATTATATCATGATTTTGACGCTAATAAAATGCATTTTTTTGCGTTGGAATATGTCCCCCCAGGGGAGCGTGGGGGGAATTATGATAAAATACTCTTACAACGCGAGACCCGGTGGATACATACCCTGTCCGCTTTAAAACCTCCAGGCCTTAATGATGCGTTGAGTTTCAAACCATTTCTTTAGTCCATCAGATCTAACTGCCCCTGCCTATCTCACCATATTATTATTTTTGTTTAGTTTTGCTCTTTAGACTGGTTAAGATTGGTTAATACACAAGTTTACTACATAAGTTTTGTATATTTTGTATTATTTTATATGTTTTCTATATGTGGTTATCTCCAGGTTGTTTTCATATAGAGTGGGGTTTTCCTTCCAAGCCAACACAGATGCAGATGGAATTTCCTCCCTTAATACATATATACCCTTGGACCTAATTAAATTAAATATTCATCGTCTCCCCGTCATTTGGAGGTTCCTTCCTCAGTTCCGTTTCTTGTCTTGGTCCGCACGGACGCCACGGGCACTTATGATGGGGAGTGAGTAATCAATCCCCCCCCTCCTGGGGGCCCTAGAGGTATCAAACTCCCCCTTTAGGATACATGTGCCCCTTGGCCAAATTAGCGAGACATTTCCCCTCACTCTATTTTTCATTCTTTTTCCACTCTCTTCCTTATTTATTTATTTCATTTTTTCTTTGATCATGTTAAATTGTGACAATTCTTTGGCATTAAATATATCAGACAGATTTTGATAACCTGTTGGTTATTTATTAATAAATCCTTTTAAAATATGAATTATTGTTCAAACGTTGTTTGACACACAGCCTTTTATACCCCTTTTTTCTTCCTTCCCATTCTTTTTCCCTCAGTCAACATGGCTGACCGTCATTTGTGTTTTTTTTGCTCTGCCCTCTGACAAACAATCTATAACTCCCAGGGCCTTGAGTACCTAGCCCGCCTTTGGGCTTGCAGTGCGCCTGCGCGGAAACGGGCCTCGAAGGACGCTCGTTCCCGGCGTGCGCATGCGCCTACTCACACCGTCGAAACAAATGACGGAAGTGTAGGCGCTACTTCAAGATAGGACAGACCCTGGATGATATCTGGTCTCGCCCCTATGTCACCCATTGGCCACATGTGAGCCTGGGGGAGGTGCCTCACCATACGTCCGCATCCCGATGGTGACGTCAGACGCCACTGGGATGGAGGAGCCTATTTAGTTCGGCTCTTTAGCCGCTATCTCCTGACAGTGGCGCTGAGGCTGCAAGGGGAGGTATACGCCGCTCTCCCCTTCCATACACATCCACCCCACCTCTCAGGTAAGCTAAGCTCTTCATTTTAAGGGGGTTATACTCCTTGTTGAGGATCGACTTTATGGCATGGTTAATTAGACAATGTTTTCCTGAGTAATTGGTTTATTGTATTATCTCTTGTAGTTTACTGGGGCAGTATACACTTGGATCTTCTGATCTGACTCTCAAGGGTTGTCCTTCTGTGATTGCCACCTTGTGGTGAAATTGGAGTGTTGTTCTCCTTTATGTTTTTGTTCATATGGCTTTTACAGCCCTGAACATTCACCTTTGATTCAACCTATAAGGTAAATTTTTAAACCTCTCATTACTCTACTTCACCGACTGCCCTATTTTTTTTTCCCCGTTATCATTATTTCAATCGCTTAGAAATATTCTTATTACCTTTTTGTAATATTCAATTTCAGTTACTCTATACTTGGGCCCCTCTGTGGACCAAATATTGGTTTGGGAGGCCTTCGACGGGTGAGACGCATTCTTTTGATTGGTATTTGAGCCACGGCACTTTATACACTTTTACAACTTGTTTGTCTACTAGTCATCTCTGAATCTGTTTTGGCGTTGGTAAGCAAACCCTTACTCCTTTCATCCATTTTCTTTCTTTTATGTTGTTTATACCTTTCCTATGTCCACATTGATGTTCCTTCCTTTTGTGGATCTTGGAAACTAATGGAATATACAGTATATAAAAATTTCTAATTCTTTGCTTATACTGATTAGTTTGTGTATTATTATAGACTTGTAGGAAAATATGGGAGATTTACCCATATATATATTGTCTGTATGCAAATATATATACATCAGTTGATGTTTCTTCAGCACTACTTAATGTACTCTATGTTTTTGATAAATTAATATCTTTAAGTGTTTTGTAAGCATTGTATTTATATTTTGTTTTGTGTTCTTTTCTTCTTTTTATCTATAGTATGCCACATCTGTACCAAAAAACTCCTGATGAAGCTCAGCTATTGAGCGAAACATGTTGAGATTGGTATCGCAAAGTGGTGTCAAATTTTAAATACTTCATTATCTGACTATGTTTGTTCAAGATTGTATGTTTTTAGATGATTGTTTTGTTATCATTCGTAACCATTAAAGATATTGAATTTGAAGTTTATTAGTCAGTTTGGCAATTTGCATACAGTGTCCTTTTCTTTTTTTGAGGTTAATCTATTTTCTTACTGACCTACCAAAAAATTTTGAAAAGCACCCTAAAAAATCCCAGGGGTATTCATACCCCAACCCCCCTTTCTTTTTTGTATTTACTGAACACCCCATCCCGGTCGCGAAACATAGTGGTGGCAGTATCATGTTGTGGGGATGATTTTCTTCAGCAGGGACAGGGAAGTTGGTCAGAGTTGATGGGAAGATGGATGGAGCAAAAAATTCTCTTTTTTAGGTCCAAAGTGAACATGGCAGCAACTCCAGAAAAATTTAATGTGGAAGAGCATAGGACCTTAATCAAGTTCCTGTTTCCCCAAGGGAAAGGTGCAAAGCAGATCCATGATGAAATGTCATAAACTTTGGATGACAGTGGCCCTTCATATACAACATTGGGTCATCAATTTTAAAATCGGCCATTTCGGTGTTGAAAGTTAGAAACCCAGTGGAAGGCCTGTTTCTGTCTCTATGCCTGCAAAAGTCAGACGTTTTGGGATCCACTTTGCTGCAAGCTCATTTCCAAGTCGTTGTGGATAATGGCATCAACTCTCTCACATGATATTCCCAGATATGTTGCAATACTTTTGGCTGATATTCGGCAGTCCCCCGTGATCATGTCATGGCTTTCACATTTGCAGGCACAGAGACAGAAACAGGCCTTCCACTGGGTTTCTCACTTTCAACACTGAAATGGCCAGTTTTAAAATTGGCAACCCAATGTTGCATATGAAGGGCTGCTGTCACCCAAAGTTTGTGACATTTCATCATGGATCTGCTTCGCACCTGTCCCTTGGAGAAACAGGAACTTGATTATGGTCCTATGCTCTACCACATTGAATTTTTCTGGAGGTGCTGCCACGTCAACTTTGGACCTGAAAAAGAGAAGTTAAAATCATAGATGGTTGATTTTTGCATCATTGAATATAGACAAATTGGCCCGTACACCCTGCAATGTATAGCTTCCTCACTCAATATTTTCTGGGTAAGGCTCAATACTTATCAGCACTCCCTCGTACAGGCTCATATTTATTGTTGTGTGTTTAGTAACACTTTAAGCCCTGCCTATGATTTTCCTCTTTGCCTTGGTGTTTTGTTCCATGTGCCCCTGACCTGTGTTCCTGCATCCTGATCCTGGACCCTGACCCTTACCCTGCAGCCTGAGTCCTTACCTACCTGCTTGTTCCTTCTCCTGTTTACCTTCTCCCTGTCCTGGCTTGCTCCCAGCTCCATCTGCCTGGTATCCGTGTATGACCCTGGTTCTGTTACAACTACACTTTGCATATCCTGCTTTCTGTATATACTTGCTGAGAGACACCCGCTGGTGGACACCGGAACTGCAGCCTATATATCCACAGTGCCACCAGCAGGTAAACCCTTTCCTGACACATACTTTTCTTGAGAAAGTTCCCCATATATAGTTCCTCTACCCCAAACTCGCTCATCCATGTCTTTATGGACCTTTCTTTGTGCACTGGTGCTCAGTCATGTTGGAACAGGAAGGGGCCATCCCTAAACTGTTCCCACAAAGTTGGGATCATGAAATTGTCTTGGTATGTTGACGCTTTAAGAATTCCCTTCATTGGAACCAAGAGGCCAAGCCCAACCCCACACCATAATCCCCCCTCCACCAAATTAATCCGAGGTCAATCCGATAGAACACATAGAGCAGAGACTGCATGCCAGGCCTTCTCGTCCACATCAGTGCCGGACCTCAGAAATGCACTTCTGGAAGAATGACCAAACATTCCCAAAGACACACTCCAAAACCTTGTAAACAGCTGTTATAACTGCAAAGGGTGGGCCAATGTAATATCGAACTCTACAAACTAAGACTGGGATGCTATTAAAGTTCATATGTGTTTAAAGGCAGGTGTTCCAATGCTTTTGGTAATATAGTGTATATGACCATCTCAATACCCATGTCCTCTTCAGATGTAATATATCAATTGAACTTTGGTTACCCATAGCACCCATGTAATTAAAACAAGTGTAATTAATATGGTATTAAAAAGGCAGGATTTTTAAAAAAAATAACATACATGTTATACTTACCTGCTCTGGCACGGCGCAGCCTAGATCCTCCTTCTCTTGGGTCCCCCCACCGGTGCTCCTGGCTCCTCCTCCTTGAGCAGTACCCCCAGAGCAAGCCGCTTGCTCTAGCGGGCACCTGTGCCTGCTCACTCCCAAGCCCTGCTCTGAGTGTCCGTAGGACACACAGAACGGGGTTCAGCTCTGCCTCACCGCTCCCTCCTCACTGGCTGTGATTGACAGCAAGGAGGCAGAGACCCGAGACGGTAGTCGCTCTCATTCACATCGCTGAATCGGCATCAGCCCCGGGTAAGTATTAAGTGGGGGGGGGGGGGGGGGGTAGCTGCATACTGAAGGTCTTTTACCTTCATGCATTCTATGCAAAAAAAACTTCAGCCTTTACAACCTCTTTCATTTAGTGAAGGGTCACTATTTGTTTTTACATGTTATGTTCTCAAATATCTTTCCATTTAAAAAGGAAAAGGTTTGCATTATACCTATTACAGCACGCCTTTACATTGAAAAGGCACTTTAAAGTACAGGAAAACATTTTAAAACAAAGAAGTGCATCTTTAAAGCTGAACTCCAGGCAGATATGAAATAACCAAATACTGGAGCTCTGTATTCAATATTACACCATTAAAATGTATTTATCTTAAGAACCCGAATTTAACTTAGTGATAGCCTCTTGCAATCAGTCATACAGCAGAGCTCATAATGGGACAGAGAGAAGCAGGACAAGGAGCCAAACAGTGGAAGAGTTGCCAAGGAACACTTTGATAGGAGCAGAAAGCAAAGTGACACACACATATATACAAATGCTGAATGCTACAGTCATAAACAAAACATGTAAATAAAATGATATGAATATGGTTGATGTTGGCCCAAAAAAGTGAACAGCTCAATATTTCTTGCAACAGGAAATGTAATGATCTGAGAACAAATGAAAACCCTGACCCGGAGTTTTATTGCCATGACAGCCGTTACCCATATGAATAAAATACATCAGCCCAGTAAACACAGCTGGATCCCAGACACATTACACAGCACTGCTTATCGGATTCGCCTTATACGACCCTCTTACGCCTTATTTAGCAAACATATTGCTTTGAGGCAGGCAGCGTTAACTCCATGATTTCAGGAGCCAGTCACCTCTAACAAAATACAAGGTTTTCGTGATCCCATACTATCCAACTATTCCATCTAAAACAGTAACTAGCTCTTTAGATCAGGCACTTTGCTGATCTTCTATGTTTGACCCGCACTTACTGCAGAATATTGACAAGAGCAAAATACCAGCGAGGATTTCCACAAATCTCATTAAATATGCCTCTTCTCCTGCATGGAAACTAAACAGTGGAAAGGTTCATTTTTAACATCTTAAGGCTCAGTTCACACCTAGGCGTATTGTTTTCAGGGCAGAAAGTCGCACGATTTTTGCTGCGATTTTGTACAAGTCAAAAAGGTCACCAATGTAAAAGAATGAAAAACGCCTGTAATCTTCCAAAAAAGAAGCTCCTGTGCTTTTTTGAGAGACGGGCGTTTTGCTTTAGGTGAGAGAACGTTCAGATGTGAACAGAGACCATAGAAATGAATGGGATATATCTTGTTGGGCATTATTAGAGCTGAGGCTTAGAGCAGAAAAACGCCAAAAAAAAAAAACGCCTAGGTGTGAACAGAGCCTAAGAATTACCCAATAAGCATTTATGTAACCTGTTGAAGGGGAGATGGCATAACCAGGAGTGCAGCCAGGGAATCAACATGATCTTCTGCATGAAAATGTTGGCAATAAAATCTCTCCATCTCAAAAACGTGGCAATATGCCCACATTTTATAGACTGCACAGCATCTAGCAAACATGGATTATACAAGATGCCACTTTCACTGGCATTCTGTCCTGGCAGAACTCAAAGACACAGCAGCTGTCCAACATCCAATATTTCAGAATTCAATGATGAAGATGTTTATGAAATGAAGTGAATCAGATTTTAATTGAAGGGCTCTTATAACTGGGGATGTAGCTGTGTTCAGAATTAAGCAATCGCATTCAAAATAACTTACCGTATATACTCGAGTATAAGCCAAGTTTTTCAGCACATTTTTTTGTGCTCAAAGTGCCCCCCTCGGCTTATACTCGAGTCAAGCACTTTTCTGCAGGAGAAAGACATTTTGCGAACCGACTTTGGGGCCCCGTATCTCGGGGCCACTTGGTGCTAGGAACCCCATATTTAGTGTGCAAACCCAGTGGAACTGGCACTACAACATATCCAAATCTGGGGTTCCTAGCACCAAGTGGCCCCCGAGATATGGGGCCCCAAATTCGGTCAACTGTGTCCATCTGCAGCAATGTCATTTCGGGACCCTTTGGGTCAAAAGACCCCAAATTTTGACTACAGCTAGGGGGCATCTAGGAACCCTTAACTACAGAGTTTGAAGTTCGGGGGACCTATGGCTGCAAATGGGCACAATGAGGCTGCAAATGGGCATTGTTGACCCACTTTTCCCACTTACAGTAGCTGCGCATTTCTCACCCTAGTCTTACTCGAGTCAATAAGTTTTCCCCGTTTTTTTGTGGTAAAATTAAGTGCCTCGGCTTATATTTGGGTCGGCTTATATGGTATGTTAAATAGGAGTCAGTACACACCCGCCATCATTTAGGACACTTTGACCCTGGGGCGGGCGGGCATCAGCGGTAAAGCGGCGCTATTTTTCTTTTCCACTTACAGTAGCTGCGCATTTCTCACCCTAGTCTTATACTCGAGTCAATAAGTTTCCCCAGTTTTTTGTGGTAAAATGAGGTGCCTCGGCTTATATTTGGGTCGGCTTATATTCGAGTATATACTGTATGGTAAATAGGAGTCAGTACACACCTGCCTTCAGCGGTAAAGCGGTGCTATTTTTAACGTCGTTTTAGCATCGCTATTCGGCCGCTAGCAGGGCGGTTTTAACTGGTTTGACTGACATTTTCTTAGTTGTTGCATATAGGTCACATTAAGTAGAGAAATCGGGAACCGCTTGCACTTAAAATTCTAAATTGTCTAAATGTAAATGGAATAGATTGCGAGGATAGGGAGCACAAATATGCACTATTCACAGATGACAACCTGATGGTCATTTCGTCACCCGTCACCACCCTTCCTAATCTCTATGTACTTCAGCCTTTCCAGAATCTCAGACCCTACAATTAATCATGACAAATCGAGAGCACTAAACATATCTTTACAGGACAGCACTCAAAAAGCCCTTGCACAATCTTAAAAGTGTCGCTTGGAAGCAGAGGCCCTCCCGTATTTAGCATCCATTTGATGCCCTCCTTAACCACTTGCCTACAGGGCATTTACACCCCCTTCCTGCCCAGACCATTTTTCCGCTTTCAGCTCTGTCGCACTTTGAATGATAATTGGGCGGTCATGCTACACTGTACCCAGAAGAAATTTTTTATCATTTTCTTCACACAAATAGAGCTTCCTTTTGGTGGTTTTTAATCACTGCTGGGTTTTTTGTTTTTTTTTTTAGTAAAAAATAAACTCCATGTTTACATATGGCTGTAATTGGATTGGACACGGCTGATCAAATGGTTAAAGAGCCGCAGATACGGCTCTTTACAGAGATCAAGGTCGCACCGTGTCCTACCAACACATATGATGGCGTCCCAAAAAGAGAGCCGCTGTCATTTGGACGGTGGGCGGGCGGCAACTGGTTAAAACACTTTATATTCCCACAACTATCCTGCACTGTATAAACGTTTAACAGCGGATATGGCTAGATGACAACTACACCCTCCATCGCGGTTCGGCAGACTACATTCTATAAAAATGAAAATCCTTACACTAATTTTGTATTTTTTTGGTACTATACTGGTGGCACTGATTAGATCTGATTTACTCTGGTTATCTTTGTGTAATAATAAAATTTGTTTGATGATGAGTCATTTAAGTGTGACAAATATATAAAAAAAATAAATAAATAAATCAGAAAGGGGGCAAATACTTTTTCACAGCATTGTATATGTAATCCATACTGTGGGAGATTACATACAGTTCAAAACCAATGCTGGAACCTCTATTTTTGTTTGTGAAAAACTTTAAATAAAAATTGAAAAAAAAAAAATAAATGCACCATTTTAAGAAAAAAAATAAGGTCATTTTGAGATCGATGGCAGCAACACGGCTCAAAAAAGTTGGGACAGAGCAACAAAAAGCTGGCAAACAAGGAATAACATTTAATGAAGTTACAGGCTAGCTTACAGTGGCATGCCAATCCTGTGTGCAGGGATGACTAGCTCGCAGGAGTGGTTTTCTCCTGCAAAAGCCAATTAAGATGGCTGAAACCCACCTCAAGGGAGAAGATGCCAGCACCAGCGAGGGAGCATTGGGAAGGCGGGTATCTGCCCTTTGGTTCAGTTTTAGTTTATTCTAGCTGCTAGAATGCATTTATGTGTGTGTATGTGCATAAATTATGCTAGTGGGCTCCTCTCCGAATGCAGGTTTGGGGCATTTTTTTTAATGCCGCTAAATGCTGCTCTAAAAGTATGAGCTTCAATGGCACAATGTACATTGACACATGGCTAAAACAGAGCTGCAATCAGGAGGTATACAAATATCTTCAGTTTTTCCAAATTGGCGTTTCTCCAAACTTCGCAGATTTCAAGAATTTGTGAAAGATAAAATTGCTATCAACTAACATAGCGGAGATTGCACCAGGCAATCTAGTTTCCAGGGAGGGAGATCTCAGCTTATATTTGTGTCAGCGATGTTCCAGATCCTTTCGCTAGCACGGCTTCTTGCTGTCCACCCACCTGACTTCCTCCTTCAATGCTTCTATGTTCGTTCCTCTACTTCCTT
Organism: Lithobates clamitans; assembly: GCA_037952925.1. Taxonomy (NCBI): domain Eukaryota; kingdom Metazoa; phylum Chordata; class Amphibia; order Anura; family Ranidae; genus Lithobates; species Lithobates clamitans. Next base: position 1,452,722 of record JBBGZY010000523.1, on the reverse strand, counting down.
CTATCTGTCAAATCTGAGACCATCTCTGTGACATTCTATGCACAGCCAGAGCACTTCCTCCTTGTATAATAAGGTTTACAACTTGCTAAAAACAATTTGATATACACACATTATTTATTACATGTACTTATATAGTGCCGTCAATTTATATATTGTACTATACATATATATTGTACACAGGGCTAGTGCTACCGCTAGGCAAACTAGACAGCCGCCTAGGGCCCAGCCATGCTGGCATACTTACTCTCCACTGGGCGGAGAGGGCGCATCCTCTACCTGGCTGTCTAGCACCTGCCCTGTCTGTGGCGGTGCGGCAGCAATCAGCAGCAACCTTGGGAATGTGGGCGGCTGACCAATCATCACCACAGCAGGAATCAGCGAGGAGCCGGCCGAGGCCAGATAGGCCTAACTGGCAGGGATCGGGAGAAGAGCTCCACTGTGACACCTCCTCGTGCTTGACCCCTACCCCCGAAGAGGCGAGAAGGAGCCAGCGCAGCGTACCCTGCGCTTCCAGCACATGGACTGCTCCAACTTCCTCTACGAACTCTAACATGAGGCCCGGAACAGGAGGACAGGCTGACTGGGGGCACAGATCTGTCAGAGGATAGACAGGAGGCGCAGGAGCCTCTGGAATTGGATGGATCAAAGCAGATCAAGGAGACTGGCATTATGGCTTGGAAGGTACGCCCACCATACACAGACCTAGCTTTCAGATCTGCAGACAGAGGAGGGACTCTTAGTCTCTCTTAGCCCCCCTCTCATTCTCAGCACGCACCCCCCCCCCGGGGGAGGGTTGTGCAAGTAGCTGGCCTTGCCTAGTGTGCAAAATAGCCTAGCACCGGCCCCAATTGTACATTCACATCATTCACTGTCTGCAAGGAGCTTACAACCTAAAGTCCCTAAAGCCTAGTACATACAGGCAAAATGTCGGGCGGCATCGGGAGGTTCAATAAATACTTTCGACCCATATGTACTTGGCCAGCTTCTGTTGATGGGGCATGATCCAAGAAGGTCTGACGACTGGCTCCCAGTCAGCACTCTCAGCCAACACAGGGAGAACATGCAAATTTCGGGCAGGTAGTGCCGTGGTTGGGACTCAAATCGATGACCCTAGGTCTCCATAACAACATTTAGACCACTGACAGGTAAAAGAGCATAACACTGATTCTCATGACCATGGCACCTGAAAGTGGGTGGGATATATATCAGGCAGCAAGTGAACATGTCTCTGAAGTTAATAGCAGAAAAAAAAAAAATGGTCAAGACTAAGGATCTGAGCGACTTTGATGGGCCAAACCGTAATGGATAGATGGGTGGGTCAGAGCATCTCCAAAACTGCAGAGCTTGTGGGATGTTCCCGGTCTGCAGTGGTCATGACCAAAAGTGCTCCAAGGAAGAAAAACTGGCGAACTGGTGACAGGATCATGAGTGGCCAAGATTAACTGAGGTATGTGCAGAGCAAGGGCTGGCCCATGTAGGCTGATCCAATAAAAAGAGCTACTGTAGCTCAAACAGCAGAAAAAGTTAATGCTTTTTCTGGTGGAAAGTAGGGGTGCAACGGATCGTCATCGATCCGTGATCCGATCCGCGGAAGTTGATCCGTACGGGACACCCACGATCCGCGGAGCGCTCTGTGGCCTCGGCCATAGGAAAGGCTGCGGCTTCGGCCTAGCTCCGGAGCGGCGGCCATCTTGGTACACCCGGCGGCCGTTTAGCACGTGATCACTCCGTCAAATGACGCCGGTTCCTCTCTCCCCTCTGTGTACTGATCTGTACAGTGGAGGGGAGAGATCGGATGGCAGCAGTGCCAATACTCTGCAATGCCCTGCCAATACTCTGCTGCAATGCCCTGACTGACAATACTCTGCAATGCCCTGCCAATAGGGAGATTGTGGATATTACAGTGGGGGAGATTTTTTTTTGTTAATCCGAAAATGAACCGAACCGTGACTCCTGATCCGAGGAACGATCCGAACCATGAGTTTTTTGACCTGTTGCACCCCTAGTGGAAAGGTGACAGAACACAGTGTAGAGTTGCACGATTGTGGCTAAAATGAGAACGAAAAATGGGGCTAACTTCAATAAAGTTTATTTTTTTACAAAAAAAAGCATTTCAAAGACCACTGCGCAAATACAAATATTGCAACAACCACCATTTTATTCTCTAGGCCTAGGGTCTCTGCTAAAAATATATATATTGTTGATTAAACTGACCTCATTTACAGACAGAACCTCATCCCTTTGATCTAAAAGAACTATATTTTGCAAAGTTTCTCTTTATCTCCGCCTAAGTGATGTTGTGAGAAACTTGGCAGGCTGTCCGTTTTTTTTTTTTTTTTTCCTTTGACAGTTGTCGGCTTGAGCAGAGAACTTTCTGCACTGAATCAAGAAAATGTTTTTTTTTTGTTTTTTTTTAAGATCGGGAGAGGGGTAGAATCGCGATCTCTATTCTTTAACGATTAAAGTGGTCATTAAGCCACTTTCACATCCTCATACCATCCCCTTTGTGTTCTAATCCTGTGTGAGCAATTTATTAAAAAAAGCCTATACCTCATTTCACAGCTCTTCTCAGCGATCACATGATTGGCTGGCTTTCTTTTCTCCCCATCTGATAGATGCAGAGGGTGGGGCCGAGATTCCCCTGCTGAGAGAGAGGAGAGGAGAGGCGAGGAGAGGAGAGGCGAGGCGATCATGTGATCGCAGAGAAGAGCTGCGAAATGAACTATAAATCACTGACACAGGGTTAGAACACAGAGGGGATGGTGTGAGGATGTGAAAGTTATTTGAGCAGCAGAAGTTGAGGGGGCAGACAGAGAGGGGAGGGGGAGAGAGCACAGAGGAGACAGATAGCAGGCTGCAGAAGATGGAGGCACGTACATTTATTATATTATATATATACATACATACATATATATATATATATACACATATATACATATACATATATACATACATACATATATACACACACATATATATACACACACACACATACATACACACAGTGCCTGCTGGGAGAACACAGTGATTTAGTGGCTATAGCTGCATCCTAAAAGTCCGAAATGCTGGTTGTGCCCAAGTCGATCAATGGATCGACTTGGGTAGAATCAGCCTGCCCATACATGGTTCGAATCTCAGCCGGTCCCTGCAGAACCAGCCAAGATTTGAACTATGGCCAGCTTTAGGCAGCCACCACATCTAAAATCTGGTAAGCTGCAATATAGTTCAGTTTAGTTTTTTGGGTTTATGTACGCTTTAAAACACATACAGACTTTCAACTTTGGGAAAGATTAAATTTTTGCATTAGTGTGATGAATTTTACTGTGCTACAAGAAAAAGAGACACAGGTATGCCTTTAGGAAAGCATGTTCACAGGAAAACAGGTTAGATATATAATGCCACCCCCATCAAATCATTCTTGCAGCTATTACCTTTTGTACCACCACCCCCTCCCTTTAGAATGTAAGCTCTACGAGCAGGACCCTCCTGTACCTTTTGTATTGAACTGTACTGTAATTGTGTTGTCCCCCTTATACATTGTAAAGCGCTGCGTAAACTGTTGGCGCTATATAAATCTCGTATAATAATAATAATGCATAGTAGTATTGCTATCAATGAGGAATTCTGCCATCTACTGGATCAATAACCTATTTAGTGACAAGTATCTTCCCATACAACAAAATGCCACAATTTACCTTTCTATCCTGCAGTTAAAGCAGAGTTCTGGGCTCAATGAAAATGTATTGGCTGCAGTTAGTTTTCCAGCATATGGAATGGATGGCGTTAACTGCATGGGCAGCCTATGTGCTGAGAAATCACCATACATTTGTTCAGAGTAATGGTTCCTTTTCTGTGGGTGCAACCAGTTGGGTGATGGCTTCCATGATTCTCTTGCATGTTGCAAATCTAATGCCCGGTCACATCACCTTTAGTGACTTCCATGGGAAACATTCCCAGCCCTCTGATCTCTCCTATCAGCATGCTACTCACTACGAATAACAAATGAAGCATATGCCAAGGTCAATCTTCACCTAAATCAACACTCCTTTCAACTCTTACAACAGATATTTTGCAAGTTGGGAGCCCTAGTGTAAAAGCAATTAGGTGTACAAGATGAGGTTCCCCTTTGTATAATGTGTGGTCAGTACACAATGTCAATTAATCAGGTATACATCACCCATATTGATCTTTTTATGTTCAATTTACTGTGTGCCTGGAGATCAGCTTTAATATGCTGTAGAGAGTGGAGATGAGTAACCCATTAATTGTTGGCAGGTGACAGGTAGATCATAACATCCCTTCCTTGCCAACCCTGCAGAGCGGTGCAGAGAAGGAAGAACTTTAAGCTGTGCTACTGACAAGCAGAATGAAAGGGAACCTGAACAGGAAGAATGACGGGGGCAGCATGTACTTGTTCTGATCCCGTGTAGTTCCCCCCACAGCAGCTCTCTTCTCCATCCTGCCGTCTTTCAGTTGCTTGGGGGGGACAACAGGGGATCGGTTCCAGAAAATGCCACCCGTCGCCCCTGCTGTCTAGGTTCCACTTCTGTCTGCTGCCTGGGTCCCCCTGTGTGCTCCCCTGGTTCAACCTCACACTGCTGCCGGCCTCCACTCCTTTCCCTCCCACCAGCTGCTGCGAGCATAGTTTCAGAATGGAGAGTGGACGAATGGGCCAGTAAAAATATAACATTTATCGGCCCCTTCCTTTTCTGAATGAACACAGTGAGTGATCGATACCAATCAGTTTTTGAATGAACAGGGAGACTGTGCAGAGCTCTTCCTGTTCATTTATTCTGAGCAGCCAAGGCCGCAGAGATGGATATTAAGGATGCAGTTTCCTTTTTCGGACTCAAAAGTGAGACATTAGGGATCTTTTTAGACCCCTGATATTTCAACAAAGCCCCCCAACAGGGCTGTTAAACTGTATATTAAAAAATAGTGCTGTGCCAGACCCCTTGATTTTAGCTCTCTTAAATGTTGTTCAAGTAGATCGCCATCTCTCAAAGGTTGCCTACCCTTGCTGTAAAGAAAACCTTACAGTATAAAAAAGGTAAAAGAAACACTACCAAGTGTTTTCATTACTGTAAGCAGGAACGTGCTTGCTCACATGTTTCACATGCTTTATTGTGCTTCAAATAGGCCCTTAACATGTGTCCATTCGTAAAAAAGATGCAAAATGACCCCACCCCTTCTCTTTGTCAACATAAAGCTACAGTCTATATACTACAAGCATGTCTGTAGAAAAAAAAAATTTGTGGTTTTTATGTACTGTATTAGTTACTCTCAAATGATGACAAATACTGCATCATGTAAAAAAAAAAAAAAAAAAAAAAAGAAAATATAGTGAACTGTGAATATTTTTCTTATCACTTTGTGCAAAATCATCTGTTGTATACTCCATCACAAGTGCTGCACTTGCTCTTACTTATGACCTGCACATATGTCCCCTTCCTGGAGTGCAGAGGTCACAAATAATGTCCACTGCCTCACAGTCCAGTCACTCAAGGCAAGCAAAAAACAAACTCTATATAGTTTTCCTTTTACAAAAAAAAAAAAAAAAAAAAAAAAATTAAAAATGTATTAAAAGGCTTAAATATTGCACTCACGTTCTCATGTGCACCATTCCCTAGTGCACTCAGGTAAAACAGCAATTTTTAAAATCACCTCTGCTTAGTTTACAGCATGTACCAGTACAATAAACGGAAACTCTGCTTACTTCCTAGTTTGTGCGCGATGACGTCACCCAGCTCCCTCCTACGCATTTCATCACATATCCATCTTTTAGAGCTGTTCTTTCACTTGAGTTACCCCACCATTTTGTTGAAAGTTTCCCGAACAGCTGCGCACATTTCCTATGCTTGCCAAGTGATTTACGAATTACACAGAACAAAAAAACGCAGCCGTCTTCTACAGTACCCAGATGGGTAGCGCTGAGATAGAGATTATATATATATATATATATATATATATATAATAAAACAATCTCTCTATAGATATAATCTCTATCTCAGCGCTACCCATCTGGGTACTGTAGAAGATGGCTGCGTTTTTTTGTTCTGTGTAATTCATTATATATATATATATATATATATATATATATATATATATATATATATATATATATATATATATATATATATATATATATATATATATATATATATATATATATATATATATATATATATATATATATACACACACATATATATACATATACACACACACACTTTTATTTTTTCCCCCATTATATTGAATAAGAGGTTAGCAGTGCAGATGTTTATTTAATAGTTTTGTATACCAGCACGCATCTGCAAATCAGGATGCAGATGAAGATTTTAATGTTTGCACATAGTGAGCACACACTAAAATTTTTTTTTAACAAAAAGCCTACCCAGATCTAAATCTAATACAAATTAGCCAGCAAAAACAAAGCTGAATTGCAGATATGAATTTGATTGCATAGTTACATTGGTCCAACTTGGACCAATGTAAGTACACATAAATGTAGGACCACTCTGAAAGCAGAGAATCACTGTAGTAATCGCCACTACTAGAGTTCTAGCCGTCTTCCGGGTCATTTTTCTTACTGTGCCATCTCTTCCAATCAGAAAACTCCTTGCATTCACCGAGAAAATTGCAAGCCGTTCTGTGAATGGCACCTGTGCCAAGCGAACAACCCCAACAGGGCTTGGCACAGGTCCCGGAAGACAGAGGATCAAGGTAGTAGTGGAAACTACTACAGTGATTCCTTGCTTCCACAGCAGTCCAACAGGCATGGTGTATGCCTACTTACATTTGTCCAAGCTGGACCAACGGTCACTATACAACATAATACATACCTGAAATTCAGCTTTACATTTTGGGTCTCATTGCATTTAGATCTGGGTAGGCTGTAACTATGCAATAAAATTCCTACCTGGAATTCAGCTTTAAAATAGAAGTATGGCCAAAGCTTTTTTAGCCGTACTTCTCTTGTGGGTCACAGGAGTGCATTTACTTGTTCTCTCCTGTGACCCAGAATTAGTCTACAGTGTGCCAACTGACATCACAGCCGCTCCAGACTCTGGAAGGATCCCGACCAAATTGTTGGGATCCACCCAGATGCCAGATTGACAGCAGACTCTGGCTCTCAGCGTACGGCTGACATCTGGAGCCAGCCTCACCCACCTCAAACTGCCCACCGCTCCAGTGATCGCTGGAGGAGCGGAGAGCGACAACTGACAGTCACCGCTCTCAGCTCTGAGATACCCCAAGCTACTCCTTTAAAAAAGAGAAACAATAAATATTGAGAGAGTGTGGTACCTAAATTTGCCCCCTGGCAAGTGTTTTTTTTATGGGAGTGTGGTAGGTACACACCACAGGGGCAAAGAATGGTGTGAATGAGGTCTATTCACCCTGAAAGGGATGTAATATAGAATAATAATACAGATGTGAAGACACACAGTAATATACTGCAACAAAAAAAAAAAAAAGGAAAAAAGGCGACAGTAGTCATTTTACCATACTGAGAAATCCTTGCAGTTATACTCCTACCACAGCAGAGGAGAGACAGTGAAAATGGCTGGGTCGTCCATCACCTGAGGAGTGGAGAAGGAGGAGGAAGCCATGGAGGGGGTTACATAACATGCTTATGTAAAAGTGGTACTGACAGGGCCGCTACTTAGGAAGCCGCGTACCTTTACCTTCTGATAGGCTTGCCAAGATTTCAGAAAATAATGACACAGCATACACACCGAACAGATAACACTACACATACCAATTCATTTATACAGCTAGATTCCTTCTGTATTGAAGGCCAAAAATGGCCTTCAATACAGAAACATTGTTGTTTAGTGAAGTGTGGGAAGGGAGGGAAGAGTTATTTTAACCTCCTTGTTTACACATTAATCTGCCATACAACAGGGTCTTTCAAGGCCTACAGAAACTGTGAGAGTGAGAGAACACTGCCGGCCCTTCATGACGACGGCTTACCTCAGAATAACGAACATATGTTCAGTCAGCACAATGACAAAGCCATTCAGAAAAAACAGATGCGTGATGGTTTACAGCTCAGTCATATCATATCTCATTTATTAAGGGCTAATGTACAATCTTAATGTGGTTGTAAACCCTCACTTATACCCAGAAAAGTGACTGGCCTTAGGTGATATACAGATAGATGAAACAAATCCTACTAAGGCTTAGTTCACATATATGAAAATTTAATGCATTTTGAACTGCATCCGATTGGCATAACCTGTGAACCAGACTAGCTTTCACTGGAGGCGGTTCACATTGCGGTGCAAATTAAAAAATGGTCCTGTGCGTTTTTCAGTCTGGTTCAGGTGCGATTTAAGTGTCAAATTCGCACCTGAATGGCACATGAACCGCTGAATGGAAACCAGCCCCGCATATACGTGAACCCAGCCATAAAGTAACTTTACTTTTGCTGGCAAAAAAACATGCCCCTCTGGGTGATCTACGTACATCACAGTGGTGCGCTGTCACCGCTGACCAGGCTCCCATCTTCATCCCGTCTTGCTTCCGGGTTCACAGGCTTCAGCAGCTTGAATGGCCAAGCCAGATGATGTCACGGCCACGGCACAGCGCTATGAAGGAATGGCACGGGTATGCCGTTCAATCAGAGCGCACACGCCAGTGATCTCTCCAGCTGGCGAAAGAGCAAAAAGCTCCTAAACGGTGCATTTTTAGGAGATATTCATTTTACCTACAGGTAAGCGTCATTATAAGCCTACCTGTAGGTAAAAAATCCCAAGCAGACTTTACTCCTGCTTTAAGGCTACTTTTACACTGGAGGCATTTTTCAGGTGGTTTAGCTCTGAAAATAGCGCCTGTAACGTGTCTGAAAACCGCCTCCCATGACAACCCAGTGTGAAAGCACAAGTGCTTTCACACTGGGGCGGTGCATTTGTGGGACGGAAAAAAAGTTCTGCAAGCAGCATCTTTGGGGCGGTTTAGGATCGCTGTATACAGCGCTCCTAAACTGCCCCTGCCCGCCTCTGAGGCGCAACAACACGTGTGATTTTAACCCTTTCTTAGGCCGCTAGCAAAGGTTAAAAGCACCCTGCTAGCGGCCGAAAAAGCGCCGCTTAACTACAGAAAAACGCAACAAAAAACAAGCGCCACTTTACCACTAACTCACCAGGGCCCCAGTCTGAAAGCAGACTAACAGACTTTGTTGCAGATTCCTACCTTTTGTTATTCTGAAGAAATGTCTGTCTGTTTGCATGTGTCCATGTTCAGTGTGAATGTGTATGGGTGTGATTTTATACTTATCAATCAGCTGCTGCACTTGCAGGGTTCTAATGAGGAAAGTGACAGGGTTTGCATCCCTTTAGACATGATTTCCCTTTGGGAATATCTCAAAGATTACCATTTTGTTAAAGAGGATGTCCAAAATCTGACTTGTCTCTTAGAAGACATAGTGAGCCAATCACACAAGCAGCAAATTACATTAATAGGGTGGGGGGCGTTCAAGTGTGCACAAAGAGCTTCAGGTTACCATATTGCATTGCATGTTACAGAAAATGACTGTAGATTGAAACAGAAGGGAATTGAATAGAAGGGACTCACGTCACAATTGTATACACTATTTTTTTTTCCACCAATGTAACGGTTTTGGGAAACACTTCAAAAGTGTTAAGTTTACTTCAGCCTTGGAAGATTTGGCTGCTCAATGACCAGGCCATTTTCTGTGATACAGCACTGTGTCAGTTTAACCGACAATTGCGCGGTCGTGCGACATTGTACCCAAACAAAATTGACATCTTTTTTTTTCCCCACAAATAAAGCTTTCTTTTGGTGGTATTTGATCATCTCTGCGATTTGTATTTTTTGCGCTATAAACAAAAAAAGAGCGACAGTTTTGATAGGAAAAAAAAAAAAACACACAATATTTTGTCATTTTTGCTATAATAAATACCCCCATTTTTTTTTTTTTTTTAAGAGCCAATTTTCTCCTCAGTTTAGGCCGATATTTATTCTTCTACATATTTTTGGTAATAAGAAAAAAAAAATTAAAAAAATAAATAAATAAATCGCAATAAGCGTATATTGATTTTTTTGCACAAAAGTTATAGCGTCTACAAAATAGGGGAAAGATTCATGGCATTTTTATTTTTTACTAGTAATGTCAGCGATTTTTAAATCGGGACTGCAACGTTATGGCGGACAGATCGGACACTTTTGACACTTTTTTGGGATCATTGGCATTTATACAGCGATCGGTGCTCTAAAAATGAACAGATTACTGTGTAAATGTCACTGGCAGGAAAGGGGTTAACAGTAGGCGGCGATCAAGGGGTTAACTGCGTTACCTAGGGAGTGATTCTAACTGTAGGGGGATGGGACTGCCTGGGTGAGGACGCCGATCGTTGTTCATACTTCATATGAACAACAGATCGGTCTCCTCACCCCTGACAGCACAGAGATCTGTCTGTTTACATTGACAGATCTCCATTCCGTCTCTGTGTGGAGCAATCGCGGGTGGCCGGCGCACGCTCATCAGCTCTGGCGTGGAGCTGCAGGCGCACGCGCACGGCCCCTAGTGGTCAAAAGGCGAGCTGACGTAGCTGCAGCGGCTGGTCGGGAAGGGGTTTATTGCACTTTAAAGTGGTAAAGTCTGCAATATCTAACCTCTTCTCCAAAAGGTCCCTCACTAGCACTTGCTCCATGGTTTCTTCTGGGTGCCAGTCTTTGGCCGTCTTGATTGGCCAGCGCAGGATGACGCATGTCCTGAAATGTGCAGGAATTCAGTCCTGGCACACTGGCAGCATGCTGGGAACTTGAACTGAGGTGTGTGTGTTATATATCCAGGGTGATATTCCTTAAAATTTTGCCTGTGCCATACGCAACACGGGAAAGGCAGGGGGAGATTAGAGACCTGAATGCATGGCTAAAGACCTGGTGTAAGAAGGAGGGGTTTGGGTTTTTAGAGCACTGGGCTGACTTTTCATTGGGGTGCAACCTATATGCTAAAGACGGTTTGCACCTAAATGGAAGGGGGTCTGCTGTGCTGGGGGGGGGGGGGGGTATGGGAAGACTGGAGGAGTATTTAAACTAGGATTGTGGGGAGAGGGTGAATTAGAATATAATGGGGCAGACAGGTCAGACAGGGATCAGCCCCTATTGGTGGGTGGAATGGGAAAAGATGGGGGAGGGCTATGGCAGATGATATGAAGGTTTCTATGTTACAAACAACCATTGGAAAAAAAATGGTACGATTTGTACTGAAATAAAAAATATGCAACATGCGTTTGCAAAATGTGACAATGAGTTAAAAAAAAGTGTTTGTTCACCAATGCCAGAAGTCTGCCAAGCAAAATAGGTTGGAAGCTCTGGTGCACGAGGAGAACTATGATCTAATTGGTATTGCGAAATCTTAGCTTCATTCTTCTCATGACAGGGCTAATAATATTCCTGGCTATGCTCTCTTTCGGAAAGACAGGGTAAAAACAGAGGGGTGGTGGGGTCTGTGAAAGAGGACCTAGTTGATGGAGTGAGATGAGCCTGAAGAATTATGGGTGGAACTGTACATGGGTGTGCATACTACAAAAGGTAGTCATTGGAGTTAGTTATAGACCTTCCAGTGTTAACGAGGAGGTAGAGACTCAGTCAGCTCCTTGCACAGATGGAAAGGGCTGCAAGGACTGGGACAGTGATAATAATGGGGGATTTTAACTAACCGGAAATTGACTGGAGTAATGGCACTGCTCGGAGAGTTAAAGGGCAAACATTTATAAACCTATTACAAGACAATTTCATGGTCCAGACTAGGAATGACGCTCTGCTGGGCCTGGTAGTCTCTTTCAATAGATTTTTATTGAAATTTCAACATGGAGAAAGTATCAAGGTACAGCATAGACCGATATCAATCAGGTAAACAAAAAACTGTGTTTAACAGATCCATAGCGCACAAGTGCCTACATAAAAAATAAAAACAGCGAGAAGCTTTCGACATTATCCGTGAGGGGAAAAGACCCCTCAACCCCTAATGGGAGCGTCGCCCCCCCTCCCCCAGCCGATCACTAAATGTAAACAAAGACCGGTCACTAGCTGTTACCGGCTACCAGTGTTAGGAGAGAAGAGCCAGGAGCAGTGAGTGAGCGATCTGGGTTTGTACTGTACCAACACCACAAATAAAAGAGAACCTGTCATATCGCCACCCCCCATTACAGCTGTCACCCAACAGTCACCACATCAGTGCCCACAAAGTGCAAGTGTCACCGTCAGAGACTGTCATCAGCTGTGCACCTGTCACCCATCAGTGACCCTCATCTGTCACCTATCAGTCCCATAAAGTGCACCAGTCACCATCAGAGACTGCCATCAGTGACTGTCACCGTTACCTGTCACCTGTCACCCACCAGTGACCGTCACCGATCACCTGTCGCTCATCATTGACCGCCACCTATCACCTGTCGCCCATCAGTAACCGTAATTTCTCACCTGTCGCACAGCCTATCAGAAAAAACGTCCAAAAGATTCTATACAAGTGAGGAGGCGTTTCAGATCCTCTCCACTGATGAGAGCAGCGGGGAGTTCTCATCAGATTCAAATGCCAATTCCGATTGTGAATCAAATTCAGCATTAGAAGTGATCGATAGTAGTGGATCGGCAAACGAATCAGAGGAAGAATGGATCCCCCCTAAAAGAGCACTGTGCTCTGAAAACCAGGCAGCGACCAACAATATACCCCAGGATCAAATTCCCAGGCCCAGTACCAGTGCTGCTGCCAGCGATAGACCCCAAAACCAAAGGCCCAGTACCAGAACTGCCACCAGCGAAAGGCCACAAGAAATGCCCAGCACCAGCACTTCCGCAGCATCACGCCCAAATGCCAGCACAGGTACTCCAACTACCAGCACTGGAGTGCCACGTCCCCCAAGATCCAGGGCCGCTAAATATCTCCCAGATGGTCTTGCCAATCCAACATGGCTGCCTTCCGATTCAGGATCAGCAAGAATTCCCCCTTTCACCGCACAAACAGGTGTGCAGGCCAATACCCAAAATTTTTCTGAAATTGATTGTTTTAATTTATTTTTGCCCAACACTTTGCTGCAACTCATCGTGGACCAAACCAATTTATAAGCCCAGCAGCATATTGCCAACAACCCCCAATCTTCATACGCCCATCTATTCAAGTGGAAGGATTTGACTCTGGAGGAGTTCAAAATGTTTATGGACCTCACCATAAACATGGGGCTTACAAAAAAAAAAAAAAAAATATATATAATAATAATAATAATAATAATAATAATAATAATAATAATAATGGACATGCCTATTGATCCACCCACCCCATTCACCACATGCCCATTTATTCTTCTGTAATGTCCAGGTCCTGATACGAGATGATAATGCGCTTCCTTCATTTCAGTGACAACACCCAGTGCCCTCCCCGCAATCATCCAAATTACAATAAAATTATATAAAATTCGCCCACCCATTAATTTCTTTTCCCAACGATTTGCAGAACTCTATGTCCCCGATAAGCATATATGTGTAGATGAGTCCCTGGTACCCTTTTCAGGCCGGCTAGGAATAAAACAATACATTCCTAGCAAAAGGGCCAAATACGGAGTGAAATTTTATAAGCTTTGCGAGAGTGTCACGGGATATCTGTATGCGTTCCGTATATACGAAGGAAGAAATTCCCAGCTCCAGCCCCCTGAGTGCCCGGCCTACATGGGCACAACTGGTAAAATTGTATGGGACCTGGCCTACCCACTGCTGAAGAAAGGTTACCACATATACCTGGACAACTTCTATACAAGCCTTCCCCTTTTCAAACACCTTTACCTCGCACAAACCCTGGCCTGTGGAACCTCCAGAAAGAATAGGAAGGGCTTCCCACAAGCCATAGTAAATAAGAAATTGTGCAGGGGAGAAAGAGCAACTTTGAGATGCAACGAAGTGCTGGCCTTGAGGTGGAAGGATACCAGGAATGTGTACATGATGTCCACCATCCATGACGACACTACAGTTGAAGTTCAGAGAAGAGGAGGTCCCATTGTAAAGCCAAAATGTGTACAAGATTACAATCTGTACATGGGGGTGGGGGGGTATGGGGTGGATTTCAATGACCAAATGCTTCAGCCCTATTTAGCAATAAGGAGGTCCCGCTTCTGGTACAAGAAAGTAGCACTCTAATTAATTTGGCCATTTATAATGCCTACATAATTTACACCAAATCCACTGAAAGCCCTGCCCACTTCCTAAAATTCATTGAAGAAGTTGTCACGTCCCTCATCGCTCTGACGCGGTTAGCCAACTTCATGAACGCCATTTCCCGGACCACATTCCACCATCTCAAACAGGCCGAGGACGCCAAAAAAGATGTTGAGTATGCAGCAGTAAAGGATTTCGAAAAGATACCAGCTACCATTGTCCCCAGTGTCCCCTTGAACCCGGCCTTTGCATTGGTGAATGCTTCAGACTATATCACACATACCTAAAATATTAGCCCATATTCTTAACCATTTCCCCATTTTCATCATCTGTGCTGACCATTTCCCATGCTTCCTCAAATAACCATGCCACTGCCTTCTACGTGAACTGACCCTGGCCTGTTTTTTGACTATGCCTCTGCCAACCGTTTGGACTGCTTACATGTGAACTGACCCTGGCCTGTTTTACCAACTACGCTTCTGCCTACCACTTGGACTGCTTGCGCGTCATCTGACCCAGGCCTGTTTTATGGACTATGCTTTTGCCTACTGCTTGGACTGATCTGTTGCCCTGCTACTGTAGGACACAGGGGTCTCACATGTGAGGGGCTCCAGAAAGGTTTTTCCGGATGGAGAAAACAATTTTTTTTTGTTGTCTCCGGGTTTCGTAATTTCCGGATTAAGGTCTGGAGGCTTCATAAAAAATTTGGGTGGGTCAGAGCCTCTACCCCTGTACACAGATCTTACCTAATTGTGGCCCTCAGCCTGCTGCTGACTTACTGCCACCATCCCCCTGCCTGCAGCATAAACTGACCACACCTCTGCCTGCTACCTGGACTATGGAAATAATTACCTGTAGCAAGAGGCAGTATGTTTACGAAGGGCTGGAGAGTGGTACAATAATGAGTGCAGGGAGGTAATGGAGTACCAGGACCAATATTATGGCTGTGCTGGCTGTCTCTGCCTGGACAATTTCTATGGACAAATGCTTTGGCTGTGCTGACGATAGACAATATTCCTGCCTGCTGCCTGGATAATTACTATTGTTGCTAAGCACATCCCTGCCTGCACCAATTCTCTCCTCTGGGGACACTACTAAAACCACAGGTAATCTTTTTTTAGGGACTCGTTAATAACCGGAATGGTACCACTGGATTGGCGTAGGGCCAATGTGGTGCCCACGTTTAAAAAGGTATCAAAGTCTCACCGATTAACTATAGACCTGTTGGTTTAACATCTATAGTTGGGAAGATACTGGAGAGTTTAATAAAAGACCACAGGTCAAGTTTGTGCTGAAAAAAAATATTTTAAGCAACAGACAGCATGGATTCATGAAAGACAGAAGTTGTCAAACAAAACTGGATGAGGAGGCAAGTAAAACCTTGGACAGAGGGGTGGTTTTGGACGTGGTATACTTGGATTTTGCAAAAGTGTTTGACACAGTTTCCCACACACGAATAATGTGTAAGGAAAAGTCTACAGACTTGGAAAGATCAATTTGTAAATGGATAGAAAACTGGCTAAAAAATACAAATTCAGAGAGAGTAGGGGTTAATGAGTCTTACTCAGAATGGTGATGGTCTAAGGTCATCAGTGGTATACCACAAGATTCAGTGTTCGGACCCTTACTTTTTAATATCTTTATAAATGATGTAGGGTCTGGGATTAAAAGTACCATTTCTGTCTCTGCAGATGACACCAAGCTATGCAGTGGAAAAACATCCTTACAGGATGTCTCCAAAGCTCAGCTTAATGCACTAATTGGGCAACTAAGTGGCAAATGAGGTTTAATGTTGATAAATGTAAAGTTATGCACTTGGGGGCAAAGAATATGCATGCATCATACATACTAGGGGGGTACAACTGGGGGAATCCATAGTGGAGGAGGATCTGGGGGTTTTGATAGATCATAAGCTCAATAATAGCATGCAATGCCAAGCTGGGGTTTCCAAAGTGAGCAAAGTCCTTTCTTGTATTGAGAGGTATTGACTCCAGAGAGAGATATCATTTTGCCCCTGTACAAATCATTAGTAAGACCTCATCTGGAATATGCAATCAAGTTTTGGGCACCAGTTCTCAAAAAGGATATCGAGGAACTGGAGAAAGTGCAGAGAAGGGCAACCAAAACTGATAAGAGGCATGGAGGAGCTCAGCTATAAGGAAAGATTAGAGGAACTGAATTTATTCTCTCTTGAGAAGAGGAGATTAAGGGGGGATATGATCAACATGTACAAATACATAAGGGGTCCATATAGTGAACTTGGTGTTGAGTTATTCACTTTAAAAGGTCAGCAGAGGACAAGGGAGCACTCTTTACGTCTAGAGGAAAAGAGATTTCATCTCCAAATACGGAAAGGTTTCTTCACAGCAAGAGCTGTGAAAACAGAGTTAGGTACCTGGTAACTCTTTTTCTAAGAAGTCTTCCAGGGCAGCATCCGAGAGATAGGCTCCTCCTCCCTAAAACAGGAAACACATTAGTCCACCATTATAAATTTCACACTCTTACCTGTGTGCCTCAGTTATGTTAAAGCACCGAAGGAATTCCCTGTAAGCTGCAAGCTCCCCCTCTGTACCTGGTTTTTGTTGTTTCAAGGGTGGGAACTAGTGCTGCCCTGGAAGACTTCTTAGAAAAAGAGTTACCAGGTACCTAACTCTGTTTTCTCAAATCGTCTTCCAGGGCAGCATCCGAGAGGATATATCAAGCAATACTTACTAGGGTGGGGTTAGAGACTGGAGCACTTTACGACCAAATGCTTGGTCTTGGTCAGACAGCTGGTCTATGCGGTAGTGCTTAGCGAAAGTACTGAAGCTCGACCATGTTGCTGCCCTGCAGATCTGCTCCGGAGTTGCCCCTGCTTTCTCTGCGGCCGAGGTTGCCCAGGCTCTAGTTGAGTGCGCTCTGATTTCACTAGGTGGAGTGAGATTCTGTGCCTTATAGGTAATCTGTATGGCCATCCTTATCCATCTGCTGATGGTGCTTTTTGAAGCTTGTTTCCCTCTGTTCATTCCTGCATAGAGGATGAAGAGGGAGGTCGTTCTACGCCATTCTTTTGTTCTTTCGAGATACGCTATGAGCGTGTTCCTTACATCAAGTTTGCTGTAAATGTCTCTTTTCCTACTATCCATGGTTGTTGGAAGTGAGGGTATGACGATGTTTTGGGTTCTGTGAAATGTAGAAGAGACCTTGGGTAGAAAGGCCGGATCTGGAGAGAGAATTATCTTGTCCAGATGTATTAGACAGTATGGTTCTATTGAAGATAGAGCTTGGATCTCACTCACTCTTCTGGCGGATACTAAGGCCAGAAGGAGCGCAGTTTTTAACGTGAGGTTTTTGTCTGAGCTGTCCTCGATAGGTTCAAACGGAGGGGAAAGAAAGCCCTTAAGTACTGTGCCCATGTCCCAGGTGGGAGTTTTGTACAATTTGGCTGGTTTGGATCTTTTAAGAGCTATGAGGAATCGTCTTATCAGCGGGTCTTCCGCTAGTCTAGTATCCATGACCGAAGAAAGTGCTGCAACTTGTACTTTCAGGGTACTTGGTGATATGTTTTTGTCTGCACCATCTTGTAGGAAGTCCAAAACTATTGGAATTATCCCACCGTTGGAGATTGGTCTGTCTTCGTACCAAGAAACAAATTTTTTCCTTATTTTCTCATAGATGGCTCTCGTTACCGGCTTTCTGCTGTTTAAGATGGTGTTGATTACTCTGTCTGACAGGCCCTTGTTCTGGAGTTTTACCCTCTCAGTAACCAAGCCGAGAGCTTCAAGATTTTGTGGTTCGGATGGTTGACTGGGCCTTGTGACAGTAGATCTGGGCGGTCCGTCAGTGTCAGCTGAGGTTGTATGCTGAGGTTTTTTAAATGACTGAACCATGCTCTCTGGGGCCAGTGTGGTGCTATTAGTATTACTGTTGTTTTCTCTGCCTTGATTTTTTGGATTACTTTTGGGATTATGGCAGTTGGAGGGAATGCATAGCACAGATGCCATTTCCAGTTTTGGTTGAAAGCATCCACCCCGCTGTTGCCATCTGTAGGGTCCAGGGAGAAAAATATCGGAGATTTTGTGTTCGCCCTGGAAGCAAATAGGTCTACTTCGGGTATTCCCCACTTCTGGGTGATTTGAGTGAAGGTTGTTGGGTTTAGCGACCATTCCGTGTGTTTTATCGTTTTCCGGCTCAGGAAATCTGCCACTGTATTGTCTGTTCCTTTTAGATGAATACCGGATATCGATCTTATGTTCACTTCTGTCCACAGTAGGATAGATTGTGTCAGTCTCATCAGTTTTTGGGATTTTGTGCCCCCTTGTCTGTTTAGGTATGCAACTGTCGTTGCGTTGTCTGATTGTATCTTTACATCCTTCCCCTGTAATGCTGGCTTGAAGGCTTTTAGCGCTTCTCCCACAGCTTTCAGCTCTCTCAAGTTTGAGGAGGCTTGTGCCCATTTGGGTGTCCATTTCCCTTGCGAGAACCGCCCTTCCATGTGGGCTCCCCATCCTAGGGCGCTTGCATCGGTGGTGATGCTGACTGGATTGACTTGAGCCCATCTGCGCCCCTCGATGACCCGAAGTGGGTTGAGCCACCAGTAGAGTGTTTGTTTGACTGTGGCGGGGACGGGAATGGATTTTTCTAGGGATGCTTGCCTGCCATCCCACTGGGACAGAATGTAGTTCTGTAAGGGTCGCATGTGAATTTGTGCCCAGGTGATGGCTGGAATGGAAGACGTCATCAGTCCTAGTACGGACATTCCGTGCCTGATCGTTGTGGAATGGTTCCTTAGCAGGGACGTAATTGCTTGTGTCATTTTTACGTCTTTTTCCTTTGTTAGGAAAATTTTTGACAGTCTGGAGTCCAGCACGTATCCCAGGTAAACTACTCTCTGGCTTGGGATCATTTGCGATTTCTCTGCGTTTATTAACCATCCCAGGTTTTGCAGATAGTTCATACTCTTGCGCAGGTTGTTTTCTAGGATTGCTGCTGAGTCCGCAAAGAACAGGAGGTCGTCTAAGTATGGTATTATTCCAATACCCTCCTGTCTTAGACCTTTTAGTGCTTCCGCCATTATTTTTGAGAATATTCTTGGAGCTGAGGAAATTCCGAAGGGGAGAGCTGTGTACTGTAGGTGCAGCGTAGCTGCTGGCCCCTGGATTGCGAACCTTAGAAACTTTTGGTGATCCTTCCTTATGGGGACATGTAGGTAGGCATCCTGTAAGTCTAGTGTTGCCATGAATGTCTCTTGCGGTAGGATGTTCCTGATTGAATAGATAGATTCCATTCTGAATCTCTTGTATCTTATTCCTCGGTTGAGTGGTTTGAGGGTTAGTATCAGCCTTAGTTTGCCTGATGGTTTTCTTTTTGCGAAGATGTGTGAGTAGAAGCCCTTTTGTTCCTCCTCTTGGGGAACGTGACAAATCACCTTCTGATCTAATAGTTTCTGTAGGGATTCTAAAAACACCTTTGCTTGATTGCTGTCCTTGGGTAGCATGGTCGCTAAGTATTTGGTTGGGGGGCGGTTGGAGAATTCTATTGCGTAACCGTCCGCTATGGTGCGCAATATGAATTTGTTTTCTGTTATCTCCTACCATTGGTGGGAGAAAGCCGCCAATCTGCC
Source organism: Lithobates clamitans (assembly GCA_037952925.1). Lineage (NCBI taxonomy): Eukaryota > Metazoa > Chordata > Amphibia > Anura > Ranidae > Lithobates > Lithobates clamitans. The sequence continues at coordinate 1,432,948 of JBBGZY010000523.1, read as the reverse complement.
CCCCACCTGAAGGCAGTCATTGTTTTTTGTTCTTTTGGGTATTAGGCTTGAGGATGAATTCACCTTTGCCTTTCTTGTTTTGTTGACCCCAGTGCTTTTTTGCCCCTGGCTTATTGAATTTCTTGAAATGCCGAAAGGGCGCCTTCCCTTGTCTCTTCTTGGTTTGAGGGAACCCCTTATTTTTTGCTGCAGTCCTATCCAGGACTGTTTCTAGCTCGGGACCAAACAGTAGGTCTCCAGTGAATGGTATGCCACATAAACGGTTCTTGGAAGGTGCATCCCCCCCCAGGATTTTAACCACAGGGCTCTACGGGCCGAGTTTAGTAGTGCCGTGGTCCTAGAGGATATTCTGACAGTTTCTGCTGAAGCATCTGCCAAGAAAGCTGCCGCTCTAGTTAGTGTGGGGATGGTTTTAATTAGTTCCTCCCTGGGCGTGTCGTTCTCCAATAGATCTTGCAGCTGGGTTAGCCAGATTAGCAAGGTTCGGGCTGTGCAGGTGGAAGCAATAGCCGGATTTAGGTTTGCCGCCCCTGCTTCCCATGCCCTTTTCAGGAGAGCTTCTATTTTCTTGTCCATGGGGTCGCTAAGGGTACCTGCGTCATCAAAAGCCAAGTCCGATTTGTTCGTGATTTTTGCCAGAGAGGCATCCACCTTGGGGCATTTAGCCCAGGTTTTGGTGTCTGCTTCCGCAAACGGGTATCTGCGTTTGATTGTGGCGGGGATGAAAAGCTTTTTCTCTGGATCTTCCCATTCCTTTTTGACTATGTCTTTAAGTGTTTGGTGTACCGGGAACGTTCTTGGCTTCTTGGGCTGGAGCCCTTTGTACATTCTGTCATGCATAGTGAGTTCTGCGGTTTTCTGTTCTTTAATGCCTAGAGTGTCAGTGATGGCTTTGAGAAGACTGTCTGTGTCCTCAGAAGGAAACAGGTTGCAGTCTGTCGTGTCATCTTCCTCCTCTGAGTCTGAACAGATACCGTCTTCTGATTCAGATTGTTCAGATTCATCTGAATCCACCTCTTGTTCTGCCTGTACCTTGTTCTCCCTTGGAATGTGTGTTCCGCTGGTAGATGGGATACTGGCCTGAGCGACACTTGCTGGCGTTTCTAATTTTTCTATAGCTGAGCGTAGTGGTGCCATGGTGCTCTGAATTTCTTTCTTAAAAGAATTGAGCAGGTCTTTCAAAAATCCCTGCGATTCTTTTGCCACCATTTTGTCTAAGCATTTCTGACACAGGGGCTTTTTCCAATCTGGGGAAAGCCTGTGGCTGCATGAGGCACATGTTTTGCCTTTAGCCTTCCTTTCCTCAGGGGTCTTTGCCTGCAAGCGAGCATAGAGAACAAAAGAACCCCGTGAGATAGGTGGTCAAAGAAACTGCCTGTAGATAGGCAGTAAAGAGGTTAAGACAGAGATAATTCAAGAATATTCTGGCTTACCTTGGAGCTGTCCTGATTTGCAGGATCTGCAGGGCAGGGTGGGGAAGCGTCAGACATGATCAGCCACCAGGATCCTCTGCTTAGAGGCCTTTTTATCTGCTTCCTGCATAAGCTCCGGCCCCGCCCCCGGCTGACCCCGTGCAGGTTGGTGGACACACCTGCACATGCCGCTGTATTGTAGAGTAACTCTGGTAGTGAAGGGTAGCATTGAACAAATTTGCTATTTGTATTCGGTTTTCTTTCTCTGTTTTTTTTTTTTTTTTTTTAAACTTCCCGCCCCTAGGTGTCCCTGCTCTATCTCCGCAGTAGATAGACTACGGGAAAATGGCCGCCAACCCGGAAGCGGAACTTCCTCGGCGCCATCTTGGTACACCCCCGACTTCCTGTAGCGGCCTGTGGCAGTGAGGACGCTGCTGCGCCGCCCGGAGAACGGTGGATTCGTTTGGGGGGACAGCCGCAGCTACCAGGGACCTAGTTAGAAGGTGCAAAACCCTCCCTGCTAGACCCTCTGCTGCTGAGGTTTTCGGCGGGGGGGGGGGCGCCCATCTATGCATGCATCCATCCCCCCTGGCGGGCTCCAGATTCTGCGGAAAGCCAGAGGGGGGTGCTTGCGGAAGCATACACAGGCCTAAACAGCGGCATGGGGTGGGGATGACAGAGTCCTCCTGCAGCCTGGGGGGATGATTGCAGACCCCTCAGTAGGGGCGAAATCTCAGGCTTTGAGCAATATTGCCCAGTGCTGCGCCTGCTCGCCCTCCCAAAGCCCCTTGGGCTGTATGGGATGCTGGCAGGGAGTCTCCTGCAACAAGCACAGAGACAGGTGAAAATAAAATAACAAACGTTCTTGCAGCTCCTGTGGGTCCGGAGGAAACACAAACAACTGAGGCACACAGGTAAGAGTGTGAAATTTATAATGGTGGACTAATGTGTTTCCTGTTTTAGGGAGGAGGAGCCTATCTCTCGGATGCTGCCCTGGAAGACGATTCGAGAAAATGTGGAATAGACTCCCTCTAGAGCAGAGATATGCAATTAGTGGACCTCCAGCTGTTGCAGAACTACAAATCCCATGAGGCATAACAAGACTCTGACAGCCACAAGCATGACACCCAGAGGCAGAGGCATGATGGGACTTGTAGTTTTGCAACAGCTGGAGGTCCGCTAATTGCAGATCCCTGCTCTAGAGGGAGTGGTTCTAGCCAGCTCAGTAGATTGCTTTAAAAAAGGCCTGGATTTTTTCCTAAATGTACAGAATATAACTGGGTACTGACATTTATAGCTAAAGTTGATCCAGGGAAAATTTTATTGCCTCTGGGGGGGGGTGACAGGAAGGAATTTTTTCCCCTGCTGTAGCAAATTGGAGCATGCTTTACTTGGGTTTTTCACCTTCATCTGGATCAACTGTGGGTGAAGGATTTGGTGCATGGGATTGTAGATTTTTTTTTGTTTTGGTTGAACTGGATGGTGTCTTTTTTTCAACCTAACTATGTCACATCTAAAAAATATAATTGGGGGGGGGGGTATACCCCCCCCCCCCCCCCCAAAAAAATATGAAATGTTGGGTTTATATATTATTTAACCCACATGCGCTTCAGTAAGGCTGTTGGCTTAGAAAAATGACAGGTTCATGCTAATACACTGGCCACACATTATGCAACCACAGATTCAAAGAAAGAAAAATGCTAGTTTCCCCTGATCAATCCCTCCCAGAGCTATTGTGTTCTGGCTGCAGGAGGTTTCCCAGCTGTCAGAATTCAATGATCACTGCCAGTAACTATAGCCATCAGCAGTGATCAAACGAAAAAGGCTGAAGGCTTCACTGCCGGTTTCCCTTACTTACAACGCCGGGCGCCTGCACCCGAAGCTAATTGACGAATCGGCTGGGGGACCTGACATCGCTGGATCCCTGGACAGGCAAGTGTCCTTGAATATAAATGTCAGCAACTAGTTATTTGTAGCTGCTGACTTTTTTTTTTTTTTTTTTTTTAAAGTCCCCCCCCCAGACTGGAGTCCCTCTTTAAGGCTAGCCAAACACACATAAAATATTTCTCATGCAGCCTGCGGGTTGAACAAGAGAAATGTAATAGCTTATGTCATCAACAATAAACAGCATGGATGGAGGAGTCTGGTCCACTGGGTATTGTATACTGACAGCCACAGCCAGGTAGTGCCGACAGAGCCACCCAGGACTCTGATCTTAAAATGCGAGTCACGTATGGCAGGCTTTAGTATGAAAATAGCTACAAAAGAAGTCAGCACTACTGTAGTACCTTTTTTCGAGTCCCTTACATTGCTCAAGAAAAATGGGGAGCAAGAATAGCTTACTCCAAAACCTTCCCAAAATAAAGAACGCAACCCCTGAGAGATCCAAGATTCTCACCATTCTTTTAGGGCTATAACAGCAACAGGGAGGCAAGTGCAATCACCATACTAACTTAATTTCCTTTTATTCAAACCACTTAATAGTGTTCTCATTTAATGGGGTAATTACAGTGCTTAGATAGAATTATTATCCTTTTAATGCATCTATATTTCCTTATGTTGATCATCTCTTACCTAGCTAATCAGCTACCTAGGTAGATAGCTACTGCTTAAATTGTCACACCAAATAACCACATATACCTGTATAAATAAGGCAGTATTTTAAATAATTACCAGACCAAATAACTACATAAATGTCCTATAGTGAAATTGCTTTTCATTTGATTAAGCAAACAAAGTGGCTGCATTTGATGGGGCACAGTGGCTGCATTTTATGTTTTTTTTTTTCTTCAGTATTTTTCAGTTTGTTTGTGCCCCCCCCCCCTTCAACAATTTTGAGCACCAGCCACCACTGGATAAGAACCTTGGTCATACACACAAACACTATATATAATTTACTACCATATGCTGCTTTAAAGGCTGGTAGGTTTATTCTTTATGTTGATTACCCTTATCAAATGTAGCTGGTTTGTGTATCTTTAGACACCATAAATAAGAAGGTGTGCACCAGGCACAAAAAAAGGTTAATGTCCTCACATCAAATCTACCCAGATATCGTGCCTCCTGCTTCATATGCCACAACCGTGCACCCATGTCACCTTGTGATCTTGGACTGAAGCCAAATAGAACACATTTCATCATCTGGAAAGCTTATTTTTATTTGAAGGCTTGCAACAGGCTAGAATGTCAATGCTGTGGTCTGAGCAGTGGAGGAGATAGCTGGAATGATATGACACACATACAGATGGTAAAGCTGTAAGACAGGCAGGCCAGAGACTAGTCCTAACAGGATAAGGATACTACAGACCAGGAATGTTTAAGTATATACAAACCGACGTATTATTCCCCAAACATTTTAAATGTATGCCTTGCAGCAGAGAAAAAAAAAAACAAGACATGTCATTGCTGTCACAGCATTATATTACAAAATCAGAGGAAGATGTGTCTCTCTAATCAGTAAAACCCTGTTAGACTTACCGGGAATGGTATTTCCATGAATCTTCCAGGACAGCTACTTGAGAGATGATTGGCTCTGCCCTCTACAGGAAACACAAATCAAACACATATTAAAAGGCCCCTCCCTCTCCTCTGACCCGCAGTTGTTTGGAGATCAAGTAAACCTCCACCAAAAGTGCACTCTGCAGAGGAATAACTAAAAAAACACCACCAGGTAAACAAAAGGAGATCAGTGAATACAGAATAGGGTTTCAATATAGACACTGTCCTGGAAGATTCATGGAAATACCGGTATCGGTAAGTAGAACGGGGGTTCCTTGGTGCTGCCGAGAGACCAAAAAGGAAGGGCTCTGAACTGCCAATGATTTGGACCGTTCTCCATGAGAACTGCAAGTCTCAGAACTTTTAATGATTCTGGCAGATTGATACATGAAGGTAAGCGTCCTGAAGATCCAGGGTTACCATGAACACTCCTGGAAATAACAGATTCCTTACAGAATAAATGTTTTTCATACGAAATAGTCTGTAGACTATGAATCTGTTCAGGACACTTAAATTGATAACCATCCGAAAACCACCGGAAGCCTTTCCTACCAGAAAGACGCGAGAATAAAATCCTCTGAATTTTTGATCTTCCTTAACGGGAGAAATAACCCCCTCCGTTTCCCACATCGCAATCAGATTCACCATGGCCTGCCATCTCTCTTGGTCCCTCGGCAGATGGGTAAGATGGGGTGGGGGGTTCTGAATTCCAACCTGTAACCTCTATCATTTGGAGGATAAAAGGATTGCTGGTAATCTCTGCCCATTCCTTGATGAAAAGGGGACAACCTCCCTCCTACCCTTGCTCTGGCATAACTGGGGATTTTTGTTAGGGGCTGAAGGAGCAGAGAGTGCCCCTTTTTGCTTGCCTTTGTTAAATGACCATTTCTTCTTTGCCTGTTGCCTATTGGTCTTAAAATTACCTTTGTTCTGAAAGCCAAGAAAATGCCTCTTATTCTGGGGCTTATTCCTTGGAGAAGATGGAAACAGTTTCCTCTTTTCAGAGGGACGAGCTAGAACTTCCTCTAAAGGAAGAACCAAATAAGAGCTTGCCCTCAAAAGGTATGCCACAAAGTTTATTCTTGGAGGTAAGATCACCTTCCCAAGATTTTGGCCAGATGGCCCGTCTAGCTGAATTAATGAGTGCTGTTGTTCTGGCAACAGATTTTATAGAATCTGCTGTCGCATCAGCCAAAAAAGCAACTGACTTGGCAATAAGGGGTAGAGTCCTGTCCTCAGACTCCATAGAGGAGAACGTAAGTCGGCTAGGGAAACTCCTCTGACCGCCGATGCACTGCTAAACTAGTCTGCCCTGCGCTTGGCAGACTGTTTCCACAGCAGCGAGTCCCCTGCATTGCACCACGCTGAGATCTTTTAAGAAAACAGCGTCCAGGAAGTGCGTCATGTCACTTCCGGTTCCATCTTGTCCTCAGACACCATTTTGGTACACCAAACGCGGGGAAGACACGAGGAAGATGCCTCTCCACACAGCTAGTGCCTCGGAGGGGAAGGGACGAGTGCTGACAGATTACATACAGGAGAATCTGCCGTTTACTTGGCGGCCTCTAATTAGAAGTCCCGTCTCCTGGGCTGGCATTGGACTACTGTTCTGTCCATCATAGGAGACGGGACTTTGTATTAGAGACCGCCAAGTAACTAGGAGATTCTCCTATATGTAATCTGTCGGCGCTCATCCTGCCCCCCTCTCCCCTCAGAGGCTGCAGATGAACATCGAGCAGGCTGCACTGATGGCAATGGTGAGGGCTGCATTCGTGGCACTGGTGAGGCTGCATATGGGCACCGGCCCTTATTTTGCTTCACAGTGCTTTATTTAAAAATTTACATTTTTTCCTGAAACCTCCCTCTTAAAGTGAAGGTGCATATTATATGTCAATAAATACGGTATATCCAAATAACACCCCCGAGCTCATCTCTTCACCACACACAGCCACAAAGGCAAGAGAATTCTTGTTGGGCAGTGTATTCGTGCTCGGACAAACACACTTAGACCAAATTTTAATGGTTCAAAGAATGTCAGGCAAAATGGTCGGCCCTCACGTATGTTCACTTCATCAAATCTGGCCCTCTTTAAAAAAAAAAGTTTGGAAACCCCTGGCCTACGCGATTGGAAGTTGAAGTCCTCCTTCCTCCCTCCCCACCTGAAGTCTTGGCAAGTCCCAGAAGACTGCGGGACCATTTACAGTGCGCAGGGCTAATTGCGCAATGGGCACTTAGCTGTGAAGCCGCAAGCTGTCACAGCCGGGTGTTCATAGTAAAGATGCCAGCGCCTAATCCTACAGTGCCTATGCAGCTGGTGTCATCCATGACCAGGAAGGAACTAATCTAATCTCTCTATGGGTCTTTTATATGCCATGTCTCCAAAGCCATGTCTTTTCATTGTAGAGATGGTTGGTCAGAAGACATAGGTCAGGTTACTGATGAGGAATGGGCCTGTATATTGAACAATGTACTCAAAGTGTCCCTCTCCTCAGCTTAGAAACTTACCCAGCTCTTTAGCATACATCGCACTCTCCATACATTACACAAATGGCATAGAAGAGACTTCCTATTGTGTCCAAGATGTGAAATGCACAACGATACACTCATTCACATGCTATGGCGGTGTCCAAAATTGGTTAGATATTGGACAGAAGTAATGGGTTCTATTAATAGAATCTGGGACCTCAAATTTAAATTAGATCCTAAACGCTGTTTGTTAGGATGGTTGGATGAAGAATTGTATATCCCACTCCGAGTCTTATTTCTTGCCAGAAAACTTATAGCACGTAAATGGCTTTCTACAGAATGGGTTAAAGCTGTAAACGAAGGACTCCTAATGCCCCGTACGCACGATAGGATTTTCCGATGTAAAATGTTCTATGGGAGCTTGTTGTTGGAAATTCCGACCGTGTGTAGGCTCCACTGGACATTTTCCATCGGAACTTCCGACACACAAAATTTGAGATCTGGATCTCAAATTTTCCGACAACAAAGTCCGTAAATTCCGATCGTGTGTACACAATTCCGACACAAAGTTCCACGCATGCTCGGAATCAAGCAGAAGAGCCGCACCGGCTATTGAACTTAAATTTTCTCGGCTCGTCTTACGTCACCGTGTTTTTGAAGGAATTTCACACAATGTGTGTGTGACCATGTGTATGCAAGACAAGTTTGAGCCAAAATCCGTTGGAAAAAAAAAACATGGATTTTGTTGTCGAAAAATCCTATCACGTGTACAGGGCATTAGAGAGAAATTGACCTACCAGCTTAGGGGGAGCCCGACAAAATTTGAGCGTATATGGGATGTCTGGTTGGATATTCCAGGCTTGGCTTCAGCTCAGTTAGTTCGCAACAGAATTCTTGGAGGCGTGACCTCCTCAGTATGATTGTAGCCTTACTCACTAAAGCCAAATTATATGTATTGAGGGCAGCTGACATAATTATTCATATTTTCTTCTACATTATACTAAAAACATATGTAGCGTGGTGGGGATATGACACACAGAGGTTGACCGATTGGTGTTTTTCTACCTGGTTTTAGATACATTTGGAACCCTTCCAGATCACAGCCTGTTTGTTTGGGGTGAATACCTCCCTTGCCTTGGTCTGAGATCCCAAGGCTTTGGGGTGCGGCGATAGGGTGAGAGATGCGTAGAGGACACAATGTGATACACGAATAAACATACGAGATAAGTTGTTGACTATACTGTACAATGATTTATTATGCATGGTAAATTCTGAAGCTCTTCGTTACGTTAAAGTGTTCCACTGTCACAAACTGTGACAATTCAACATCTCTGCTGCAATTAAATAAACCTACCTGCCTGCTCGCAGCTCAGCTTACACTGTCAGCACAGTCCCTGTGCGCCGGGATGATCGACTCCTGTGCACCATCCCGCACTGGCCAATGAAGATGGCCAAAGACCAGCACCCAGAAGAAGATGCCAGTGATGGACTGGGATCGTTAAAGTAAAAGGCATGTTTAGTTCTGCTTTAAGCCATGGTCACGTGATTGAAGCACAGAAACGTCGCCTCTTCTATTTATTTCCTACTTGGTCCCTGTACCATTTTCCTTGCTTTGATCTGACCCTGTTAAGAGGGTGGCTACATTCTTTCTCCATGTTCCTAATGTATGTAGAAATATAGCCACCCTGTATTGCTCACTCTCGAGATTGACTGTGGACTATGAGATTTGTAGTTTGCATTGAGCAGTGCACATGACTCCAACCAACGAGCACTGCTTGCTCCAAACAAATAGAAGAAAAAAGAAAAAAAAAAAAAAAGGGAGGAGAGGTTCGGGAGCTCAGAAAGGGTATAGTGTGTGTGTATGTACATACATACATACATACATACACACACAGCATATCAACAGCTCAGCATATATTGTAGGTACTCCAAGGGCTTGCAAAATGAGAAAGGATGATATAGAAGGTTTATTGCACCGAGGTTTCAGCATGTGACTTGCTGAAACGTTGCTGTAATAAAGCTTCTATAGTGCCCTCCTTGTTCAGCTGTGCAAGGCATTTGAGTGTCCACAATATCCGATGCTACGTTGTTTTGTGTGGAACACCAAGGCATATATTTTGGATGGAGTGCCGATACTACCTTCCTTTTCAGACACTTACACTAGCAGGTAAAAATATCACAAAGGAGATATGCATGAGAACATAACCGTTATCTTTGTGCTATGAACTATCTTTAGAAAATCATTGCATGATCATTTGCATTCTACAGACAGAAGGGGACCAGGCAGCTGGGAAATGACATTTTCCTCTCATCAAAACTGCATGAAGAGAATCTATAAATTCTGCATGCATAATGGCAGCCAGAGAAAGTAAGACAAAAAAAAAAAAAGGTTGAAAATTAAATTGATAGAGATTATATATATATATATATAATAAATAAGTGCTAATACAAACCGTAACCTACAGAACAGTGGTGGTGGCTAACTTTTTAATATAGGAGGCTTCAAATGCAGCCCATGACATCAAAGGACCATGCGAGCCCTTTCACACTGGGGCGGGGTCGGCGGTAAAACTATTATTAGCGGCGTTTTACCGTCGGTATGCGGCCGCTAGCGGGGCGGTTTTACCCCCTGCTAGCTGCCGAGAAGGGGTTAAATACCACCGCAAAGCGCCTCTGCAGAGGCGCATTGCCGGCGGTATAGCCGCGCCGTCCCATTGATTTCAATGGGCAGGAGCGGTAAAGGAGCGGTATACACACCGCTCCGAAGATGCTGCTGGCAGGATTTTTTTTACCGTCCTGCCAGCGCATCGCTCCAGTGTGAAAGCCCTCGGGGCTTTCACACTGGATATACAGCAGCGGCACTTTTGGGTCGGTTTGCAGGCGCTATTATTAGCGCAATAGCGCCTGCAAACCGCCCCAATGTGAAAGGGCTCTTAGTGAATACTATTACAGGATATAGTCTAAAGACTATGGGCATGAGACAGGAGCTGGCCAGAGGCTGCGTGACATGCTATAGGAGTTGTTGCAGACTGGGGGCAAACTTTAGGAGGCAGTCACAGACAGAAGATATAGGGCTACACAAAAACTGACAAAGGCCACATGCGGCCTTCAGGTTGGGCACCAGGGCTACAAATAATCAGACAGACAGTTTCAACAATGGTTCCTTCAGAGGTTACTAGGAGTTCCTGGAGCTATGGCTGATTAACCTCTCATTTGATGGTGCCTACATAGCCTGGGTCCAATGTCCCTTGGCAGAGTCTGCTTCATGACACTAATGCCCTTTTTCACTGTCTGTAAGAGTGGCATTTTGACCCACCACTGTAAAAGGGGCTTCTTTCCACTTACCAGTTGAGAAAAGGAACCAATCAAGAATAAAGTTTCATGGGACAGATAACACCACAATTAAAATAAAGTAAAAACAATGTCAAAATGAAAGAAAGTATAGGCAAACAGCTAAGTTGACAGTTGAACATAGATCACACTTATTTCTCAATTGCTCTGTTGATCAACACTAAGCGCAGCAAACTGTTTTCTTGTTTTTTTGTTATTTTGCTTCCTAGCAAGTTTTTTTTACTGCAGCTAGTATTTGATGATCAGTTCTTCTGTCCAAAAGGCGCTAAGGTTTTATATTTTTTTTTTCTGTCAAATTTCCTACACTAGGCTGCTTTGTCCAACACATCCCACAGCATAAGCAAGGCAATTTCCTTTGTGTCCGATCTGCTTAGTTCGCACAAAATTAGGACACGCACCACTTTCTTTCATGGCATGTAATGTGATACTATGGTGCATAAGGCCACTATTTACATAGGTATCATTCAGTCGGCATGAGCAGACCCCTTGCTGAATCGGTGCAGAATGTAATGGATGCAACTACCAGAGCTTATTGAACCAATATTAGATCTATGGGCAGCCAGGGTTAATCAGACTTGCGTTCATTCACATCAGGATACCTCAGATCCATCACATTTAAGGCTCAAAAACTGGAAAAGGAAGCAGATTTTTTTTTTTTTTTTCTGGACCTGGAAAGGCTCAGAGGTAATCTGCGCCCCCCCCCCCCACCATAGACTAACATGGAGCTTCTGATCAGGCCCACCCAAACCAGGGGCCTTACAGTGAATGAGATATATATACACATACTGATAGATCTATCAGTCTATATTTATTACACACATATATGCATACATGGTGAACAGTGCAATGTCTTGCAATCAGTACAGTGCACACCAACGGTCACGCTATAACAGCTGCTGGTGTAAATGGGTCCTGAATTTAGCTTAGGTGCACAGGGAATAATGAAGACTAGTACAAAAACCAATACAAATATATAATCACACAGTATTATGTATTTTATTTTCACATGGGTAGTATAGAGTACTTTATATCTGCCTGCACTTTTTAAAAGGAAAAACATTAGGTGTTGATTTACTAAAAGTGGAGATTGCAAAATCTGGTGCAGTTATGCATAGAAACCGGCTTCCATTTTGTTTTCCTTTTTTTTTGTCAAAGCTTAAAAAGAGAAATATGGGGGGTTCCACCTTTTATACTTACCCAAGTGGATGCAGCATGGGACCGATGCTGTATCTGTCCCCCGGCGTCTCTACACTAAAAGCCAAACAAGCGAACATCGCCGATGGCTCGGTTCTGACAGATCCCTGAGGGGAGAGCTGCTGACTGTCAATCAGCAGCTCTCCTCTCTGCTCCTCCACACTCATTGGAGCGCTGAGCTGTGGAGGGGCAGGGAGCGAGAGTCTCAGGCTCTCATCGGCTCACTAAGCGGCTGAGACAGGCATCAGTCCAGGCACCTGGCAGATCCAGAACTTCATTGTCGTAATGACGCAGTGCCTGGACTGATTCCTGTGACGTCAGCAGAGAGCGGGTCACAGGAGTGAAAAACGAATTACACTCCTGTGACCCTTAGAAGCCCAGCCAAACAAGCTCAATGTTGGACTTCTCCTTTAAGCCTAGGTTCACACTGATGTGGGTTTGAAATCATGCGAGTTCTGACTTCAAACCCGCACATCAGTCCGACTTCGGGTTCCTGCACAGATGTCCATTGAAATCGCCCGCAAAGTCGCCAAAAGTAGTGCAGAAACTACTTTGGGTAATCGGTGCGGTGTCGCACCAATTCGAGTGCTGCAGTTGCCGGCGATTTGACATGTCAAATCGCATGTCAAAACGGCCCGATGTGAACGTGGGCTAACTGAACAAGCTGAAGTTAGAGGCTGATTGGCTACAATGCACAGCTGTAGTATTACAAGAAATGCATTAGGATTCAACATGCAAACAGGGTAGTTTACCACTTATTCAAATAGCTAAAACATAATAAAAAAAAATGTTAATGTATAATGACACCACAGATACCCTGCATGCGTACTATACAAATTTAGATCTTTCTAGCACACTGCAAAACTGGGGCACTCAAACAATATTGATCAAGCAGAGTGACAGCCACTCACAGACCAATCATACACAAGGAGGAACGCGTGGCGTCCGTTACGACAGTTGGGTCTATTTATAAAACATTACTGCAGGGCTGGACAATTATCAGGACCCAGGTAGCCAATATTCCTAAAAAATTACAACTGGGACCTTTTGAGGCTCTCTAGTTGCCGTCAATGGAGCTGGCTCCTGGATCGAACAGACTGACTATTGACTTTCATATTAAACTTGTACCCCTGGATTAAAACACGCCTCCCTGGGATAAAGATACATTGCCTCCCCCCACACGTCTAAATAAAAAAAAAAATTAAAAAAAAGGCCCATCTAAGAGGCCCCTTGGACTCATGAAACCATACATACACACAAACCGTACCTGGCTTATGCCCCTGGAAGCTGGAAACGACTGAAGTAAACCATGCTACTCCAGTGATCGCCACTTGCTTCCAGGTCCCATACTGAGTGGCCAGCCTAATGTAGATTTACAAAGTCAGACGCTCGGCACGGCACCATTTACAGAATAATCTGTATTCACCAAAATGAATGCAAAGCGTTCTTTGATTTGAACGAGGTGGAGAGGCTTGAACGCAACATCATGCTCTAAACTCATCAGCTGCTTGGCGCGGGACCCAGAAGCAAGTGAAGATCACTGGAGTAGTGATGTCTACTTTAGCGATTTCTAGCGGCATCGGTTAAGTATGCCATATACAGTTATACTGGTCCGAGCCGGACCAATGTAAATATGCAAAAATATACTGTGCCAGGAATTCATGTATACGATGGGGCCTCAAGCACTAAAGCGTTTTCTCTTCCATTTGTTTCCTTGGTGCATCCCTATTTTGGGTGCCTGTATGATGTGGACACATCGTATTGGATATTCAGTGAAGAGGCCCTCTCGGGATCCAGAAGAGGACCAACAACAGTGGAGAGGAGTCAAGAACCAGCTAGTCCAGGCTTTAGTGGTCCCCTGCACTAGGCAGTGTTGAGGGACTTTGACGAGGAACTTACAGTAGGTGAACATACCTGACCTCACAAGGTAAGATCTGGGAAACAAGGTGTTAAAAAGATAGCCATCGCCCAGAGTGGGGCTTTAATGAATCCTTAATTTGCTTAACCACTGAAGGACCAACCCGCACATATATACACCGCGGCAGGGCGGCTCTTAAGCGCAAGATCACATACCTGTACGTGATTTTTTTTCTCTACCTGCTCTGGGATGCGCGCACTGCTCCCGCTGTAAATGGACACAACGGGAGTCAATTAGCGGGTCTGGGACCCACCGGTCGATCTCAGGCAGTCTGCCTATGTAAATAATGCAGATCGCCGTTCTGCCAGGGAAGCAAATGGAGATCTTGTGTTTCTGTTAAGCAGAAACACAGATCTCCATTTTCCTCCAGTCACAGCATTCCCCAGCATCATTCTCGCTGCTTGTTTTAGCGGTTTTCAGTGCTGTTTAAGCAGCGCTTTTCATTTTCAGTCGCTGGGGGGGGGGTGCAGTTAACCCTACTTAGCAGCCAAAAGGGGTTAAAAGCACCCGCATTTCAAATGGGGAGGCCTGGAAACAGCTCTCCCAAACCACCCCAAAAATGCTGCTTGCAGGACTTTTTCTAACGTCCCGCAAGCTCACCGCCCCAGTGTGAAAGCACCTTGGGCTGTCACATTCGGGCATCATGGGAGGCAGTTTTCAGGTGCTATTTCTAACGCTAAAATGCCTGAAAACTGGCTCAGTGTGAAAGGGGTCTTAGGCTCGGTTCACACTGGGGCGACTTGTCAGGCGACCTAGTCGCCTGACAAGTCGCCTCCCGTTCTGTGCTATGGAACCGTTCTAATCGGAGCGACGCAAGTCGCTCCGACTTAGAAAAAGGTTCCTGTATTACTTTGGGGGCGACTTGCATAGACTTCTATGCAGAAGTCGTCTCGCAAGTCGCCCCGGCAGTCGTTTGCAGGTCGCCTCGCTGAGGCGACCTGCAAGTCGTGCCGCCCATGTGTGAACCGGGCTTAAGTGTCAGATTTATCCGCCACAATGTTGCAGTCTCGCAAAAAAAAAAAAAAACGAACACACACACACACGATGATCGCAATTATTACTAGCAAAAACAATAACAAAAAAAACTTTTGCGCAAACCAATATACGATTATTGGGTATTTGTTTTACCAAAAATATGTCGCAGAATAATACATATTGGCATAAATTGATGAAGTAATTTGATTTTTTACTGGGTGTGTTTTATAGCAGGAAGCAAAAAATAGTTGTTTTTTTTCCTAAATTGTTGGTCTTTTTTTGTTTATAGCGTGAAAAAAAAACAAACAAAAAAAAAAAAACGCAGGGGTGAAGATGGAGGAGGAGGGAGGAGGGAGGAGGATGCTTCTCCCAGCTGAGTCTCCCTTGGGTAAGAATCTCTACAGACACTTATGTAAACAGTCAGCCCGATGTGCAGGTCTGCACCTGATCAAACCAGGCAGTGATCCACGGCTAATATCTGCAGTTTTTGAGGCACAGAGACATTCCTGAGACAAATCGCAATTTGTCAATTTTTGGAGAACGTCACAAACCCTTTTTAACATAGGAGCACTATGGCGTTTGTTTGCTTATACACTGTCTACTTGGCACGTGCACAGAAAAAAATAAAATAAACGATTGTGGGTTTTTTTTGTTTTTTTTTTATCATCCAGCCCACCTCGCGAGTTATACTATTTAAAATGTATTAAAATGCATGTACACACACACTATGCTCTGAGTTCAGGAGCAGTGCAGCATTGTTGCCACACCATCAGAGGAAGCTGCATCAGTAAACCATGTTGGCTTTTACTTCCTATTTGTTCCCCTGCAAAGTGAAAGCATAATGGGCTAGTATGCATCGTATACAAGCCCATTATGTGCCACTTACCTGCAAACTAAGCCCGCAATGTCCCCGCTGGAGAAAGCATTCATCTTCATCCCTCTTCCTTCCGGAGCCACGGACTCCGGCTCTACGACTTTCTGGAGTCGCTTAATGTCACTCACGCGCGGGAGCGACAGTCAGGGCATGTGCCCCTTATAGTGCCGATGAGGTCGGTAAGCCTTATTATTAGGTAAAAGTGTTCTGTAAGGGTTTACAACCACTTTAAAGTGGACTTCACTGCCCCAGGATAAGCAGGGAATTGTTGGACTAAGAAAAAACTGCAGGTGCCGATGCATTTATAATTAAAGCAGTATTAAACCCAAAAGCAAATATTATATTGCAGCTTACCAATTTTTAGATGTGATGGCTGCATTCATTTTCCAATTTAGGCTTTCTTTCCCTTATTTTCACCTGGTGATCCTGTCAGCCAGTCTGTTTTTTTTTTGTTTTTTTTTTAAAGAACAAGCTCTCCCAGAGAATGTATTAGTTGTTCATGGATGAGACAAACCATTTACCACTGACAGGGGTGCTTACACTGATCAACTTTAAATTTATTCATGTGAAAAACTTATCCAAAACTGTTTGTGCAACTAATTATAAAGTGTTAGCGGGGGTCTGGCTTCAATTTGTTAGTGTATTTAAATCTGCTAGTACATCTAACACTCCTCTCCTCCCAAACTGTGCACTTTCATCCAGAGTGGGGGCACTCTAATACTGAAGGTGTTAATGGCCAGATCAGCAGGTGAAAAAGAGGAAACAAGACTAAGAAAATAAAATGAATGCAGGAACCACATCTAATGATTGGTGAGCTGCAATAGATTACAGTTTCGGGTTTAGTAATGCTTTAACTGAGGGGTAGGCAACCTCGGCCCTCCAGCTGTTTTGAAACTACAAGTCCCATGAGACCTTGCAAGACCCCGACAATCACAGGCATGACTGCTAGAGGCAGAGGCATGATGGGATTTGTAGTTTCACCACAGCTGGAGGGCCGAGGTTGCCTAACCCTGGGAACTGTTGTGGCAAATATTTTCTTTTTTTTGGAAGGCCACAAGTTCCCTTCCCCTTAAGAATGCATTGGAAAAATGCCTAGCATTTCGTAACAAATAACAAATGAACAAATAATTGCCTACGCTGGCACTGTATGCCAAGAAAAAGAAAACACGGAGAAATGCACTTAATCAGGCTACTTATGAGATAAACATAGAAATCACATGATAGAATTGTCAAATAAATTGTGCAAGAGATACAGCATTCCCAATCTAGACAATGAAACTCTGTAAGGCCAGGTTCACACTGGTAGGACAGGACGGTCATCCTACTTTCCCCTGCGACATCCAGCCTACTTGAATGAACAAGATAAGATTTTGCTCCGACTTTGAGATCGTCTGACTTGTCCTTCGGCCAATCAGAAGAATCCCAGTGTGACATTAAATTCCTTTTACTGCTGCTGTAATCACCATGTCAGATGTCACAAGTCAGATGGTTGGGACAAGGATCCGATTGACCCGACTTCAATGATATTCAATGGGCTGAAGTAGGACCAAAGTCGGACCAAATTAGTTCAGGAACCATTTTCTAAGTTGGACCGACCTGTGTCAAACCAGTTAAGACGGCTCTCATAGGGATCCACTGATTTGTACACGTCATGTGCTCCCAAAGTCACAGCGTATGTCGTATGGGTGTGAACCCGGACTAATAGGGATTTGGCAAATGTCACCTAATGCATTATCCTTCACTTTCAGCGCTGGTGAATGGAGTATTGAATAAATTAGGCAAGAGTCATAAACAAAACAAGTAACAAGCAAGTGTGAAGGAGCCACTAACCAGTCCACAAACAGTCCCACACTGGCCTGGCACAAGCACATAGTGGGACCCAGGGAAAATTGTAACATATACTGGTAAAGATGCTAGCAAAGTCCATCCAGCTTTCAAAATGATGAAAGAACATTAAATGCAATTATGTGCATTACATCTACCCTGTTTCCCCGAAAATAAGACCTAGCATGATTGTTGGTGATGGCTGCAATATAAGCCCTACCCCCCCCAAATAAGCCCTACCCTGTTTCCCCGAAAATAAGCCCTACCCTGAAAAGAAGACCTACAAGGACTTTAACTAGGGCTTATTTGAGGGGTAGGGCTTATATTGCAGCCATCACCGACAATCACGCTAGGTCTTATTTTCGGGGAAACAGGGTAGGATGGTGGTATAAGCACTCGATCCAAGAGGAATTGCCTCTTCAATTATTAGATCACCCTTAGTCTATGAAAACATGTTTTTAGCAGAAATGACTGCCGTTTTACATAATCATTCCCCAGCCTGACAACTTCTCCATGAAAATTCCTTCAGCTTCAAGATGGGTTTCCTTACATGAAGGGCTCCAAACAACATTTAAATGAGAATAGAATTAGGGCTTTGACTAGGCCGGTCCATAACCATCCATTACTCTTTTTTTCTCCAAGTGGTTACTTGGTGGATTTACTAGTATCATTCGGATCATTATTGTGATGTCATTTCTGGTTTTGGACAGTAGGCCCCACAAAGCACGCTTTTTATTGATGCAGAATTCTTACTTTCATAGTAGATAAGGTTGAAGACAATAGTCCATCCAGTTCAACCTGTGTAGGTGCATGTGTCAGTGTCTATAATTATTTCCCATATCTCTGTATGTTGTGTTCTTTAAGATGCACATCCAAGAGTCTCTTAAAAATATCCATACTCCCTGCGGCCACCACCAATTGTGGAAGAGAGAGTTCCACATCCTTATTTAACTAACAGTGAAAAACCCCCTGCGCAGTTTAAAGGTTAAACCGCTTCTCCTCCATTCTCATTGTGTGGCCCAATGTCCTCTACACGCCTTGAGACTGAATAGTTTTTTCCCTGTGCTGGGAATCGCCATTGAGGCATTTATAAATCACCATCATATCTCCTCTCAAGCGTTGTTTCTCCAGTGAGAATAAATGTCGAGTTTGCATTTGTTCCTCGTAATCCTCCAATCCCCTTATTCGTTTTGTTGCCCTTCTTTGGACTCTCTCCAGTTCCAGCACATCCCTTCTGAGGACTGGTGACTGGAACTGGACAGAATACTCCAGATGTGTCCTAACCAGAGTTTCATAAAGTGCCATGGCTATAGTTTTATTCCCGGAGTATATCCTTTTTTTATGCATGCTAATATTCTGACAGCTTTGGTAGCTGCAGCTTGGCAATGCATGCTATTGCTCAATCTGTCATCTACTAGGACTCTCAGATTTGCCTCAATGACTGGAAGCTGGCAGGTCCTAAAGCAGCAAAGCAACCCCACACCATAAGATTCCCACCACCATGCTTCAGTCGGTAAGAGGGGCTTCTGAAATTCTGCCTTTGGTTCATCCCTAATGTGTCTACTGTTACTGCCAAACCATTTCTATATTTGATAAATCAGTCCACATCGCATTGTTCCAAAAGGCGTGGTCTTTGCCTACAAGCTCAATGGCAACCTGAAGTCTTATTCTGTTATTTTTGGACAGCAAACGCTTTTTCATTGAACACCTCCCATCTTGCTAAATTAATGCAAGCTCTGATTGTAGATGTGTGCAGTTTAACAGCAACTGTTGCAAGAGTTACCTACTGATCCTGCAGTGAAATTCTGACATTCATGGCAACATCTTGGCATCAAATGGCCAGCTACAGGGCTGAATTTGCTAGGTCGACCATTTCTAGACAAAATTAGAAGTTTAAAATTCTACGCCATTTGTAGATAGTCTTCCTTACAGTGAAATACTCAATTTTAACCACTTCCAGTCCAAGGATGTCATATGACGTCTTTGACTTTCAGTGGGGATATCTGAATGATGCCTGCAGCTACAGGCTTCTCTGGGCTCTCCCGTGCCATCGGGGACCCGGAGAAAGAATCAGCCGCCGCCAGATGACGAGCAGAGATTTCCGGTGACCAGATGGTCATCTCTGATTGTCAGAGGCCTGGGTGCGATGTAAACAAAGCCGCGATCGCAGCTGGAACGCATGGGATCACGATTTTTTTTTTAACTCATGTTTTCCAGCCTGGAGGAGAGATGTGGTGTCTTATAGACCCCACATCTCGCCATAAAGGAGGACCTTTTACGCACTATTCCTATTACGAGGGATGTTTATAATATATTTATATATAAAAAAAATATTTTAATAAAATAAATTTAAAAGCGCCCCATCCCTGTGTGCTCGCGCACAGAAGCGAACGCACACGCAAGTCCCGCCCACATATGTAAACGCCGTGAAAACCACACGTGAGGTATCGCTGCGTGCATTAGAGCGAGAGCAACAATTCTAGCACTAGGCCTCCTCTGTAACTCTAAACTGGTAACCTGTAAAAGAATTTAAAGTGTCACCTATGGAGATTTTTAAGTACCAAAGTTTCCATGAGTGTGCACAATTTTAAAGCATGACATGTTGGATATCTATTTACTCGGCGTAACATCATCTTTCACATTATACAAAATAAATGTGCTAACTTTACTGTTTTTTTAATTCATAATTTTCCCAAAAAAAGAAATGCATTTGAAAAATTGTTGGGCAAATACAGTGTAACATAAAAAGTTGCAATGACCGCCATTTTATTCCCTAGGGTGTCTGCTTAAAAAAAATCATATATAATGTTTGGGGGTGCTGAGTTTTCTGAGTTTTCTAGCAAAAAAAAAAAAGAAGAGATGATTTTTACATGTAGGAGAGGAGTGCTAGAATAGGCCCGGTATGGAAGTGGTTAAATAATTTGGAGAACCTTTTACTCTCTTTCCAACTTCATGAGCATCCTCTACTTTCTTTCTGTGGACCTTAAAGAGCTCTTTTGATCTTTGCATGATGACACTATACAAGTCAATGGCAAAGAGACCACCAGACCCTAGATGCCTGAGGTCTAAAGAGGACTGGTTCCAGCTGTATAGTCCCCAAGAAGGTTCTAATGCATGGGACCTAATCTTGAAAAAACAGGTTTTAATGACATAGGTTTGAACTGGTGGGGTGTACTTATGTTCTTTTATGTGAAACATTTTCCGCTTCATTAATTTAGATTTTATTTTTATAAAATTTGTTCAAGTAGATGACTTGTTTGTAGACACTGTTTGAATGATGACCTAATGTTTACCACCTACTGTAAAATAAAATGTAAACTGATGAGACAGAATAAAGGCATTGTCTGATCAGATCACCTGTCACAATGTCAGAAATAAATCAACATGTCAAAGCATTGCCACACTGTTATTGCTCCAATAAACCTCTACATAACAATCATTTCGCGAGTTTCTTCGGGAGGACATGTTATGGTGGGACAGGTAAGTAACTCAGGGCACATTACTGATTATACAAGACCCCCCCCCCCCCCCCCATCCCCTACAAATCTACCACAAACTGTCCGGAGGAAAATTGCAATTTGATCTCAGTGATGAGTGTTCCAAGTGGACTGAGTAAGCTGACCATACACTGTGTAAACTTCCTCTGGTTCACGATGAATGGTCTGAAATTTGATTTGGGGCTGGCCCCACAAAAAAAAAAAAAAAAAAAGTAATTGGTAAAAAGAAAATTGCTGGCTGAAGAGCAGCAACATCCAATCAGATGCAGCCACTCTTCAAGTATTTTGAAAGCCTGTGGGGCCAGTTGTCAAAATTCAATAGCCCAGCAGGAGTATTTGTCCATCTGTGCTGTTAGCGTAGATAGTGAAATCGGTTTGACTTTTATCTTTATTCAGCCAGTAGGCTAAAAGGAAAAAAATCTATCAGTCTATGGCCAGCCCTAAGCTGGCCATACACCTACACACCTACAGAGGGGGGAAAAAAAAAAAAAAGGGGGGGGGGGGGAAGAAAGAAAAGGTCTAACCAATTCATCCATCCATCCATGCTAGAACAGTGCAGATGGTTGAATCCCTCCTTGGGCTAGAGGTGTCCAGGGATGTCAGCAAGGGGTCTGTCTGGTCACGATGTCCAGGGGACGTCGGCGAGTGGTCCATCTGGTCAAGGGGACGTTTGGCAAAGGGGGGAGAGGGGGGGGGGGTCAAGGAATCCAGGGGATGTGAGCAAGGGGTCTGTCTGGTCCAGGGGATGTGGCTGAAGGGTCCACCTGGTCAAGGTGACCAGAGGACGTTGGCGAGGAGGTGGATGTCGGTCAGTCTGGTCGAGGGGTCCAGGAAGCGGCGGGGATACGTCTAGTCAAGGGGGTCCAAGAGGCGACGGGGGGGGGGCCCAGGTGTCCAGGAGGCGTCGGCGAGGGGGTCCTTCTGGTCGAGGGGTCTAGGAAGCGTCGGCGAGGGGGGGGGGGGGGTCCTTCTGGTCGAGGGGGTCTAGGAGGCGTTGGCAAGGGGGGTCCTTCTGGTCGAGGGGGTGTCAGCAAGGGGGTTCTTCTGGTCGAGGAGGCCTCGGCGAGGTGGTCCTTCTGGTCGAGGGATTCAGGGTCGGTCTGGTCAAGGTGCCCACGTTGGCAAGGGGAGGGGTGGGTTGAGGTATCCAGGGAATGCGAGCGAGGGGTCTGTCTGGTCCAGGGGACATGGCTGAGAGGTTCGTCTACTCAAGGGGTCTGTCTGGTCAAGGTGCCCAGGAAACGCTGGCGGGGGGGGGGGAGGTGTCCAGGGGACGTGGGCATCCATCAGGTCGAGGGGTCCAGGAGGCTGCGGCGGTGAGGGGGGGGGGGGGGGGGGGTTCAGGGGACGTGGGCGTCCTTCTGGTCGGAGGGTCGATGAGGCGTCCGCGAGGGGGTCAGTCTGGTAGAGGTGCCCAGGGGAAGTCGGCGAGGGGTCCGTCTGGTAGAGGTGTCCAGGGGACGTCGGCGAGGGGTCCGTCTGGTAGAGGTGTCCAGGGGATGTCGGCGAGGGGTCCGTCTAGGAGAGGTGTCCAGGGGATGTCGGCGAGGGGTCCGTCTAGGAGAGGTGTCCAGGGGACGTCGGCGAGGGGTCCGTCTAGGAGAGGTGTCCAGGGGACGTCGGCGAGGGGTCCGTCTGGTAGAGGTGTCCAGGGGACGTTTGGCAAGGGGGGGGGGGGGGTCAAGGAATCCAGGGGATGTGGCTGAGGGGTCCACCTGGTCAAGGTGACCAGGGGACGTTGGCGAGGAGGGGGATGTCGGTCAGTCTGGTCGAGGGGGTCCAGGAAGCGGCGGCGAGGAGGTCCAGGAAACGGCGGGAACACGTCTAGTCGAGGGGGTCCAGGAGGCGTCGGCGAAGGGGTCCTTCTGGTCGAGGGGTCTAGGAGGCGTTGGCAAGGGGGGTCCTTCTGGTCAAGGGGGTGTCAGCGAGGGGGTCCTTCTGGTCAAGGAGGCCCTTCTGGTCGAGAAGGCGTCGGCGAGGGGGTCCTTCTGGTCGAGGAGGCGTTGGCAAGGGGGGTCCTGGGTCTGTCTGGTCAAGGTGCCTGCGTTGGGGAGGGGTGGGGTGAGGTATCCAGGGAATGTGAGCGAGGGGTCTGTCTGGTCCAGGGGACATGGCTGAGGGGTTCGTCTACTCAAGGGGTCTGTCTGGTCAAGGTGCCCAGGGAACGTTGGCGGGGGGGGGGGGGGTTGAGGTGTCCAGGGGACGTGGGCGTCCATCAGGTCGAGGGGTCCAGGAGGCTGCGGCGGTGGGGGGGGGGTTCAGGGGACGTGGGCGTCCTTCTGGTCGGAGGGTCGGTGAGGCGTCCGCGAGGGGGTCCGTTTGGTCGGGGTGTCCAGGGGGACGTCGGCGAGGGGGTCCGTTTGGTCGGGGTGTCCAGGGGACGTCGGCGAGGGGGTCCGTTTGGTCGAGGTGTCCAGGGGACGTCGGCGAGGGGGTCCGTTTGGTCGAGGTGTCCGTTTGGTCGAGGTGTCCAGGGGACGTCGGCGAGGGGGTCCGTTTGGTCGAGGTGTCCAGGGGACGTCGGCGAGGGGGTCCGTTTGGTCGAGGTGTCCAGGGGACGTCGGCGAGGGGGTCCGTTTGGTCGAGGTGTCCAGGGGACGTCGGCGAGGGGGTCCGTTTGGTCGAGGTGTCCAGGGGACGTCGGCGAGGGGGTCCGTTTGGTCGAGGTGTCCAGGGGACGTCGGCGAGGGGGTCCGTTTGGTCGAGGTGTCCAGGGGACGTCGGCGAGGGGGTCCGTCTGGTCGAGGTGTCCAGGGGACGTCGGCGAGGGGGTCCGTCTGGTCGAGGTGTCCAGGGGACGTCGGCGAGGGGGTCCGTCTGGTCGAGGTGTCCAGGGGACGTCGGCGAGGGGGTCCGTCTGGTCGAGGTGTCCAGTGGACGTCGGCGAGGGGGTCCGTCTGGTCGAGGTGTCCAGGGGACGTCGGCGAGGGGGTCCGTCTGGTAGAGGTGTCCAGGGGACGTCGGCGAGGGGGTCCGTCTGGTAGAGGTGTCCAGGGGACGTCGGCGAGGGGGTCCGTCTGGTCGAGGTGTCCAGGGGACGTCGGCGAGGGGGTCCGTTTGGTCGAGGTGTCCAGGGGACGTCGGCGAGGGGGTCCGTCTGGTCGAGGTGTCCAGGGGACGTCGGCGAGGGGGTCCGTTTGGTCGAGGTGTCCAGGGGACGTCGGCGAGGGGGTCCGTCTGGTAGAGGTGTCCATGGGACGTCGGCAAGGGGTCCGTCTGGTAGAGGTGCATGTCTGTCACAGAACATCTGTCTGGTTTTTCTGTGGAGCCAGTGGGCCACCAACTTGCGTATTTGAATACTGGATGGTAGGTCATCAAATCTGGGAAAGCTATAGGTTAAACTGGTCTGGTCAAACTGGCATGTGGTGTCAATCTATGCTGGTTATTCAGTTGTACCAGAACCACAGCGCTGCATTTGCAACAAAAAGCCAACCGTTTTCACCTATCAGCCAGTCGTCTATAATCACTTATCAGCCAGTAGATATCAAATGAGAACATGATCCCCCAATAATACTAAGCAACATCAGCAATAAAGATGGACCATACCAATCCTCATCAGCTGGTGGGGGGGCTTCATTCTGCTAAGTCACCTATGCAGCACTGGTGACACAGGCTGTAGGTGACACCCCGAGGATGGGGACATGGCAGAACACCCCCGTTGTCAGCCCGTACTAATCCGCCCTCTGCAGATAGTGGAGCTCGCACGGTGATATCGGAGCCCCGATCGCCCATGTATGGGCTGTCACTCGTCATACATTATATAACATGAGCACAGCTGTCTGTGTCAGCAGCATCACTGACACTGGGCCTCAGAGCTTGCACTCATTGCCACCTTCCCCTCCCCCTCCGTACCTGCACTCCGATCCCCGAAGGAGGCAGTGTGTGTCCGGTGATGTGTCCGCTCTTTGTACCGGGCTGCCGGTGACCGGGCCCGTTCTGATCACAGCCGCAACGGTTCTAGTTGTCAGAAGAAAGGAAAGGGCGGAGACTCGGGAACACACCCAGGAAAGGGCGGAGACAGCCGCCATGTAAACACAGCACGACCAGCTACACACCGAGCATACACACCCATACATTATTTATATATATATATATATATAGACGGATCATCATCACTAATATCCCATCTACAAATACTGTCACCTCTCCCATCATATACTGTATATGACACACCGATCAGCCATAACATTATGACCAGCCACCTTATCCCATAGAGGAGGCATGGACTCCACACCTGTGAAGGGTGCTGTGCCCTCTGACTGGTCCTAGCAGATACTTCGTTACACAGGGGACATCCCATACCATCTGTACATGCCGGTGTCACGCCACATTTGGCTACCCATCACATTTTGCTACCTGCTGGAGTGCGCGATGCCGCCATCTGCGTTCCAACACTGTTGCAAGACCACTTTGCCACAGGGCCCCTCGCAGGCCGCTTTGCTCAGCATAGTTATAATCTAACTCTATGTCCACTTGGATGGTGGGGCTTGAACCTGGACTCAGGGGCGTGGCCACAAAATTCTGCCCATGCGCAGATCTCCACAGTGTTGGAACGCATATGGTGGCGTCGTGCATGCGCAGTCCAGCGGGTAGATAAATGTGATGGGTTGCCATATATGACGCTACACCGGGCCGTGCTTTGTTGCAGAGGTCTTCCGTTCAGCCTCAGGAAGTCCGATTGATTTCTATTGGCTGTGGCATAAAATGCCACCTGTGTGGGTCCATGTCCCTGAAGTCACCCTGTGTATATTTGGGGACACATGACCCCCACAACAATATCATGTGGCTGTGTCCCTATAGAAATCAATGGGATTTCCTGCACAAGGATGGACGAAACGCACAGACAGCAGTGTTCATTTCATCGACGAAAACATTCGTCAATTTGCGTCAGCGGCCTTTTGACAATGACGAAAACTAAATGAAAAGTTCACCTCATTTTCATCCACTGACAAAAATCAATTGTTCTTTCTGTTTTAGTTAAAGGAGAAGTCCAGCCTGGGCTCATTTGGCTGGGCTTCTCCTAAGGCTCCTAGGCGCTTTGTTTTCAGGCAGAAAGTCATGCGATTTCACACGTCAAAAAGGTCACCAATGTAAAAAGCAGAAAACGCCTGTAAACTGCCACAAAAGAAGCTCCTGTACTTTTTTGAGCTTCGGGCATTTTGCTTCAGATGACAAAACCGCTCAGATGTGAACAGGGGCTATTGAAATGAATGGGATTTGTCTTGTTGGGCAGAAAAACACCCAAAAACGCCTAGGTGTGAACGGAGCCTAAGGGTCACAGGAGTGCAATTCATTTTGCACTCTTGTGATCCGTTTTCAGCAGAGAGTGGTTTGAAGTCCGCGCTCTGCTGATGTCACCAAGATCAGTCCAGGCTCCTCGTCATCCCGACTTCAGAAGTCTGGATCCGCCAGCTGCCGGGACTGATGGGAGCCTCAGCCTCTCAGCAAGCCGCTGAGACAGCCGATCCCGCCCCTCCACAGGTCAGCGCTCTAGTGAGCGTGGAGGAGCAGAGCAGGGGAGCTGCTGATTGACAGTCAGCAGCACTCCATTCAGGGAGTCGAGAGAACCGAGCCATCGGTGGCTTGGTTCTCAGTGCAGAAATGCCGGGGGACAGATGCAGCATCCACCTAGGTAAATATGAATATCGAATAAAAGCCAAACCCAAACTTCTCCTTTAACACATGAAAACGTGAGGGAGGGACATTTACCCATGTGAACTTCCGGCTTCCTTGGAGCTCTGCCTGTGTAGAGCCCTTGAGTGCTTCCGCTCCCAGCAAGTGTGCATTACATGTCTCCTCAGACCACTGGGTGCATTAAAGGCTTCCTCAGAGCACCGGATGCATTAAAGGCTTCCTCAGACCACCGTCCAGCGCACCGGGTGCATTAAAGGCCTCCTCAGAGCACCGGGTGCATTAAAGGCCTCCTCAGACCACCGTCCAGAGCACCGGATGCATTAAAGGCCTCCTCAGACCACCGGATGCATTAAAGGCCTCCTCAGACCACCGGATGCATTAAAGGCCTCCTCAGACCACCGTCCAGAGCACCGGATGCATTAAAGGCCTCCTCAGACCACCGTCCAGAGCACCGGATGCATTAAAGGTCTCCTCAGACCACCGTCCAGAGCACCGGATGCATTAAAGGCCTCCTCAGACCACCGTTCAGAGCACTGGGTGGATTAAAGCAGTGGTCATCAGCCCTGTCCTCAGGGCCCACTAACAGGCCAGGTTTGCAAGATAACTGAAATACATCACAGGTGATATCATTTGCTGCTCAGTGATTGCAGTATTCTAGTCTGCATCTCCCCAAGGTAATACATAAAACCTGGCCTGTTAGTGGGCTCTGAGGACAGGGTTGATGACCACTGCATTAAAGGACTCCTCGGACCACCGTCCAGAGCACTGGGTGCATTAAAGGCCTCCTCGGACCACCGTCCAGAGCACTGGGTGCATTAAAGGCCTCCTCGGACCACCGTCCAGAGCACTGGGTGCATTAAAGGCCTCCTCGGACCACCGTCCAGAGCACTGGGTGCATTAAAGGCCTCCTCGGACCACCGTCCAGAGAACTGGGTGCATTAAAGGCCTCCTCGGACCACCGTCCAGAGCATTATCTGCATTACAGGCCTCCTCAGAGCACTGTGCAGCATTACAAGCCTCCTCAGAACATATTCTTCCGGCAAATATAATGAGTTTTGAAATTGTAGAGAAATTCCTACATAATGCATTACAATTTAACTAAACACATTAGATTTTAGTCAACTAAAATGTACTGGAGATTTTAATTCACTAAATATGACTAAAACAACTGCAGATGACTTAAATGCAACCAAGGCTGGGTCCACATAAATGCAAATTGGATGCGTATTATGCCACATCCAATTTGCATAGCATGCGAGTGTGACTGGCTTTTAATAAAGCCGGTATACACATGTCCAGGACGGCTGCACTGCCAATTTTAAAAGGGTCCTGTGTGTTTTTGGGTCCAGTTCAGTTGTAAATTCAGGGAAAAATTTGCATCTGAACCAGTGAACACAAATGCAGAGGACACTGGATTGCAAACCGCAGCTGGACCTGTGTGAAGCCAGCCTAAAAAGTTTGCTGCCAAAATGAACACTGACAGGCAGACGGTATTGTACACCCTGCTTGTAAGTTGCCAGGTGGGGGCCTCCATGGATCAGACTTGTTTTTCTAGAACATCCCACAGATGCTCGATTAGATTGAGATCTGGAGATCAAACCCACACCTCAAACTATTCTTGAATTCATCAGAGCAGGCCACCTTCTTCCATTGATCTGTGGTGCAGTTATGATGCTCACATGCCCATTGTAGGCACTTTCGGCTGTGGACATGATGAGTCAGCATAGGCACCCTGACCAGTCTGCAGCTATACGCAACGCAGTGTGATCCACATGGGGGATTTACTAAAACAGATACAGCTGTGCATGGTAACCAATCAGCTTCTAACTTTAGGCTTGTTCAATTAAGCTTTGAAAAGAAAACCTTGAACTTGATTGGTTACTATGCACAGTTGCACCAGATTCTGTGTGCACCACTTTTAGAAAATCTCCCCCACTATTTTGATACCATTCTATAAGAACCAGCATTAACCATTTCAGCAATTTGAGCTCTTCTATTTAATCAGACTATACAGTCCAGACTTCACTCCCCACATGCATAAATGGGCCTATGAGCCAGTTTGCTGGTTTTCCTTTTCCTGAGCCCAGGTTCACACTGATGCGGGTTAGAAATCATGCGAGTTCAGCTGAACTCGCACAATTTCAAACTGGCAATGCAGTCTGTCCACGGGGGGTGATTTGACAGATTTCTGTGCAGGTTCATGCACAGATGTCCATTCAAATCATCCCTGAAGTTGCCAAAAGTAATACAGAAACTACTTTTGGGAATCAGTGCGGTGCTGCAAGGTCAGGGCCGCACCGATTTGGACGGTGCTATTGCCAGCAATAGCCGCCGATTTGGCATGTCAACTCGCATGCCGAATCGGACCAATGTGAACGTGGGCTGAACCACTTTTGGTAGATCCTGACCACTGCAGACTGGGAACATCCCACAAGAGCTGCAGTTTTGGAATTGCTCTGACAGTGGCCCATGTCAAAGTTGCTCATATCATTACATTTGCCCAGTTTTTCTGCTTTTAACACAGCAACTGCAGGGACAAAATCTTTGCTTGCTCAATGTATCTCACCCACTTTCAGATGCCATTGTAACAAGATAATCAATCTTATTCACTTTACCTGTCAGTGGTCACAATGGTTGATCGTTGTATAATAATAGGTATCTGATCACTTTTCTCATCACATGTATGATACAAGGCTCATCACTTCTTTATTCTCATTAGAGTCATAGTTCACCTTTACCAAAAAAACTGCCTATGCAGGTTAGGGGTGTCTGTAGATAAAAACAAACTGTGCAGCTCTGACTAAAGCAAAACAGTGCCCTTTGTATAAGTGTAGTCCATTTACATACCTCATGAAGCCTAACTGGATACCCCCAGGGCCAGTTCACACCAGATGCAGTTCCGTGCGCTTTTTTTCTGCACTAAAAATGCATGCACAGTGTTTTCCATGTATTCCAATGGCTCTAGTTTACACCAATGCTATCAGTTCCAGACAGTTTCTGCACCAGAAACTGACTGAAACTGACTGCACTGGTGTGAACTAGAGCCATTGGAATACATGGAAAACACTGCATGCATTTTTTAGGGCCAGCTCACACCACAAAAATGCACTCATACTTTCCGGATCAGTTTTTGCTTACAGTTTACACCACACGCAATTCCAGTGCGTTTTTGATACAATTTGCTAGGTTCCTGTACAGTTCTGTGCAGAAAAAATGCAGCACGCTCTACTTTTTTTTTTTCTGCACCACCGGAAACTGACTGCACTGGTGTGAACTAGAGCCATTGGAATACATGGAAAACACTGCATGCATTTTTAGTGCAGGAAAAAAAGAGCACGGAACTACATCTGGTGTGAACTTGCATTTAAGATGTTGCTAAGTGAGGCCTAGTCATTACAGATCACCTCCACCATCACAGGAGTGAGTTCTCAAACGCTGAGCTCAGAGCTACTGCACCAGGGGAGAGGAAGAGCATGTGATGGGGTTTAAATCAGAGAAAAAGCTCACTCAGCGCCATCCTAATAGCATCGTGAGCACCAGGGAACCTGCAAGCCTGCATTAGGTGTCCCCATCAGAGTACCCCTTTTACAGCACCCTCTAGTGTGCTAGGTTTGTTAGTGTAGGCTAAGCCTGAGCTGTAAATGTGGATCAGGGTTCAGTGAGTCAGGCTGGATAACTTATCCTCACAGCTCCTCTGGTGCTTCCCCCTGTTTCTAG
The DNA here is from genome assembly GCA_037952925.1 of Lithobates clamitans. Lineage (NCBI taxonomy): Eukaryota > Metazoa > Chordata > Amphibia > Anura > Ranidae > Lithobates > Lithobates clamitans. The sequence goes on along the minus strand of JBBGZY010000523.1, from coordinate 1,402,588 downwards.
GAGGTTGTAGAAACTTCTAGAGCTAATGGGTGGAAGTTAGGAGAAGCTGTTTGGAATATTTATAAGGGCCTCAGCCAATCCCCAGTAAAAGGGCTGGCAGGGAGCAGACCACCTCATAAATAGGCATGAGCCACGCCAGCAGAGGCAGTCAGGTGGAGGATGGCTGTTTAGTGCTGTGGAGGCTGTTGTGGCCCTCTGGGATACCCCCTAGTCTGGTGGTGGTGGTGGTGGTGGGGGGCAATGGCTTGGGTTCTGGAAGGATCCTTCCATAACACACAGAGGAAGCCCTTCCTGGAGGCACGGGAGCAAGGAGAGAGTACAGCAGGAGCAGGTCAGCACTACTGGGGACCTACAAGGGGGGCTGCCATACATAGCCAATTCTCCCTGAAGACAGCGGTGTGCATAAAGTGGATGTAAACCTGATTCATTGAAATTTGACCTAGGCACATATATCTGTAGTATTTACTTATCGCTCTCCAAGTCCTGTGTCTTTCTGTTGCTTCATTCCTCTGTTATCAGCATGGTAACGTCTGACAAGTTCTCTGACAACCCAGATAAAACCAGCCTGAAATTTGTGTTGGGGTGGGTGCTATAAATAGATTAGCTGAGAGCTTGTCTTGTCGCAGCACAGCTCTACACATTCCTTCCTTCCTCTGCCTGTGTGAGGGGGGGTGTGTGCCTTTCCTTCAATCAGCTGTCACATAGTGTATGCCAAGAATCCACTCCTATTGCTGAATGAGGAAGTAAAAATTCTAACACGATGTTAGAATTCTAAAGAATATATAAAGCTGAAGACAGCAGATATACATGTAAAACTTATGTAGGGAGATTTGTTTCATCTCTGTGTATCATCTGAGGCTGTTCACTTCACTGGGTATAGGAGAGGGTTTACATCCACTTTAAGTCTTCATCCCTTCCCTGGGAGATCTCCTGAGAGTAAGCAGTGTGGGCTGGTGAGTGTCAGTCTGGAGGACTGTGGGGGAGAGGTTAGCCTGGAGGGCTGGTGAGAGGGGCAGCTGCAGCCAGGTGGGTTGGCAGTGCCTGAGGAGGTGGTCCTGGGATCAGTAGCCACAGGAGGAAATGTGCAAGCTGTTTCACTGTATTTTTGCTACACTACAAGGGGCCTCAGTTTCCTGCCTGTAATGGGCCGTCGCTCAAACATCTGACTGAGAGCTGTCAGATATGCAAACAGTGATTCAGCTGGGGTCTGCAAGCAAATATGTGCTGGGGGAAGAAGTTGGAGCTGTATATAGACTGTATACAGAGACTGTATATAGGAAGGGTGTCCCTGGAGATGTTACTGAAGTTTTGCTGGGGTCAAGTTGACATCCCATGACCTCCCATCCCTATACAAGTTATTAACCCTCAATAAATAACAAAAACAAAGTCACAAACTATTCTCTGTCTCTAAAGTGCCTGTGAAAGTGCCTGGCTGTGCAGGGTGGGGGATCCCAGTTCATCTGCGGCTACTTGGGGGTTGCTCTACATACTGTACATCAGGTATCCCCATCACAGTAGCCCTTTACATCAGGTCTCTCCATCACAGTGCCCCTTACATCAAGTTCCCTTATCATAGTGTCCCCATACAGCAGGTTCCCCCATCACAGTGCCCCCTTACATCAGGAGTCTCCATCACAGTGTCCCCATACAGCAGGTTCCCCCATCACAGTGTCCCCATACATCAGGTGTCTCCATCACAGTGTCCCCATACATCAGGTGTCTCCATCACAGTGTCCCCATACATCAGGTGTCTCCATCACAGTGCCCCTTACATCAAGTTCCCTTATCATAGTGTCCCCATACAGCAGGTTCCCCCATCACAGTGTCCCCATACATCAGGTGTCCCCATCACAGGGTCCCCATACAGCAGGTTCCCCATCACATGGTCCTAATACATTAGGTGTCCCCATCACAATGTCCCCATATTTCAGGTTCCCCCATCACAGTGTCCCCATATATAAGGTGCCCCCATCACAGTGTCTCAAAAAATTAGGTCTCCCCATACATCAGGTTCCCTCATCACAGTGTCCCCATACATCAGATTCCCCCATCACATTGTCTCTTACATCAGAGTTGTGCCCCCCCTTCCCCCTTTTACTTACAGATCACAAATGCTGCTCCCACCTGCAATGAAGGTAGCTCCTCCTTCCTCTCCCGCTCTGAGACGTTAGAGGTGAGTTCTCAGTCTCAGTACTGGCTCTCTTCTGCCCTCTACAGGAGGGAGGAGAAAGCTGAATCCCCTCTTCAGCAGAAGCCCCAGCCACTGCTCCTTTTGACAGGAGTGACATTGCACTTACTCTTGTCAAAAAAAAGCATCAACAGCAGCCAAATCGCCAGTGCATCCCCTCGACACAGCGCCAACCTCCCCCTTTCCTGGCACTGATCAGGGGCCCCCATGCACCTGGAGTCCCAGGCTAGTGCCCTGGTGAGCCCATTCATTAAGATGGCTCTGAGCTCACTTCTGTTGTGGGGAGGGGGGCCAAATCGCTCTACACGTGGGGGTACATTTCACCGTGATGAACGCGTGCATTAATGCCCGGGCCCAGACAGGCACTGCAGTCATGTGAAAGTTTAACATTAGGGCAGTTCCCCAACTTAGAGATGAGCCAACACTGTGTGCAGTAATAAAAGTGCAGAGTTCCTCCGGAAGTGCTGTCCCATGTCACTACACACTGTAATTTGATGTAGTTTGCATTAGGAGGAACATGCTGAGCCTGTGCTCTCTCCACCAGTCCAGCAAACCTCTGTTACCTCACTCCCAGTGACAGATTGTAGCCCTGCTGTGCACATAATGCAGACCTCATGCATGCACTTATTAACTACTTCACTCTTATACCCATGTCACCAGGTCATGGATCTCTGTAATGCGGGTTTAATTCCGGTTGCTACTGGAAACCCGAATGCTGGGGAGGGAGCCAGAACATCGACCCTTTCTCTACAGGAGGACCAGGTACCAAGCTTTTTTAGCAGATTATTGAATAATTATGCTTTGGAAGCTTCTTGGATACAGCAGACGGCTTAACTTTTATGAAGAATATTAGGTAATGTCTTTACATAATGGGGAACAGAAACAGGAACAAGGAGGATACAAGTGCAAGTTTAGAGACAGACGATACATCCTGTTATTACATTACCACAGAGAATACCCATTATAACACTGCAGTGTCACCTGCTGGGTAGAAAGGTATAATGCATATATATATATATATATATAGTCAGTTTATATTAGCGACTTTGCTGTTGTTCTTCCAACACCCCTTCTCAACAGCATGTGCTTTGTCAAATTACATTCAGCTTCTTCTGGAAAAAATTATGACGTTCCTTCAACAAAGGCTTGGTGAGTGCTTCAGCAGTCAATAACACCTTGCTCTTGATTGTCCCACAGTAGGTGATACTTGACGTCGATGTGTTTGGTCCTAGGATTGACTCTTTCTGATTGCGTAAGCTTTATACAACCCTGGTTGTCTTCAAAAATGGGAATTGGTTTTGAGAAGTCTACCCCAATGTTCACAAAAAGTTGACAAATTCATATCGCTTCTTGACATGTGTATGCTGCTGCAATGTACTCTGCTTCAGTTGAAGATAGAGCGACAGTTGCTTGCTTTCGGCTAGACCAACTGATGGTTCCTTCCCCATACTGGAAGATGAATCCACTTGTGGATTTGCAGTCTGTCCCCGGCCCAATCAGCATTCACATATCCGACCAGTTTTGGATGTGATGTTGCTGGTAACCTCAACCTCATCTGAATCGTTCGTTTGAGGTATTGTGTCACTCTCTTCACTGTGTTCCAGTCACGCTGACAAGGTGCTGAAACTTTCCTGCATAGTATGCCCACTGCTGCGGCTATGTCTGGTCTTGTCACAGTGGCAACATATAGCAGCTTGCCGATTGCTCTGCAATACGTATCATTGTGGGGTAGCAAGTTTTCTGCTTCATTGCTCTTTTGATAGCCTGGTTCCATAGGAGTTTTCACTTCCTTTGTATCTTGCATATGAAATGGTTCCAAAATTTTCGAGATTTTCTGAAATTGGTTGAGAAGATAACTTCCATCTTCTTCTCTCTATTTGGATTCCCAGCTCTTTAAATTCAAAATTTTCTTTCAGCTTGTAAACTATTTAATTATAATCCCCTTCTTGTTCAAAACAGGCGACATAGATAAGGATGTACTGTATATCCATCTGTCTTCTTGATTCTTGGAGTAGAGACAGGGGTCTGCTTTACCTCTTGAGAATCCCGATGGCGGGGACTCCTGCAATGCTGCCCGCCCGCTGCTGAGGAGAGCCCTGATGTGATGGACGATGAGGCCATGGAGAGGCAAGGAGGAGGATGGATCCTCCGATCTACATTATATTGTGTGTGTGTGTGGGTGTATCAGGTCAGTGCAATGGTCAGGTAGGTCAGTGTATGTTGCACAGTGTATTCTAAGCATAACGCATTCCTGAACCCTGCATTCTGAGCACAACGCATTCCTGAACCCTGCATTCTGAGCACAACGCATTCCTGAACCCTGCATTCTGAGCACAGCACATTCCAGAACCCTGCATTCTGAGCACAATGCACACCTGAACCCTGCTGTCTGAGCATAACCCATTCCTGAACCCTGCATTATGAGCATAACACACACCTAAACCCTGCATTATGAGCATAACGCACACCTAAACCCTGCATTCTGAGTGTAACGCACACCTGAACCCTGCATTCTGAGCAAAACGCTCCTGGACCCTGCATTCTGAGCGAATCTGTCAGAATCGTGAATGAACCCCTTAGGGCTCAATCAGAGGGATGATCAGTCCCATCCTCTGTACAGAGCCGCTGGTAGGTTTAATTCCGTATTGGCACATTGAAATAAATTAGTTGGTTTTGTGTCGCTGTTTGTGCACTTGGACTCAAAAAGGTTTGCCATCACTGGTCTACGTGTTTCACTTGAATGCTCTTCCCAGCTGCAACACTAAGAAGCACTCTGATGGTGGAGTGTTTTACGACGGGAGCGAATGTTTCATCATAATCTTCACTGAATTTCTGGGAGTAACCCTTGGCAACTAGTCTGGCTTTGTATTTGTGGATGTTCCCTTCTGTGTCTGACTTTACTTTGAAAGCCCGCTTACTTCCTATAGTTTTGCAGTTAGGAGGAAGCTCTGTGAGTGTCCAGGTTTTATTTTCTTGAATTCTTAATTCTTCTTCTGCTACCTTTTCTCCATTCAATGGCTTCATGTTTTGTCAGTTTTTCTATGTCTTCCCAGCATGTTGGTTCAAGTATGCTATGTGTTTTGACAAAAAAAATGCCTATAACCTCAACTGCCCCTAAACTACTATAAACGACTGAGCGTACATGTACACATAACATAAAAAAAGGGAGCTGTGCTCTCAAGGTGACATATTAACCAAATATGAATACAAACAAATTTAAATAAATGAATAAAATTATAACAAGTCCCAATAAGTGAATCATGTGACATACATAAAGTCCTCCAGTGGACAGTGAAACCTTGAAAATTCCCCCAATGGAAAATGAACAAACCGCAAAGGTTGGTAAAAATCCTGTGACTTTTAAGGACGGGCAAAGTGAATCCACCACCACAAAGAGTGCATGCTTACCAGCTGCACAAGCTTTAACACTTGTGGCTAATACCAAGCCAGGGCCTTTTTCCTCCAGGGACTTCAGATGTCTGGTCGAGCCATATGACACAGTAGCACGTTGATCCTGAAGGTGCTCGGAGGCACGGCTTGCAGACCCACACGCGATGTAAAAGGTAATGTCAGCCCAGAAAAAAAGTAGGGAAAGTCCCCATAGGTAAAACCAAATGGTTGTTTATTAACAAAAAGCAGTATCGCTTCCAAAACGTATAAAAGATTCAAGTAAGAAATGAGGCTGGCCGGCAACAATACTAACGCCCGTCCAATCAGGACATGAACAGCGCGGTGACGTCAGCACGTTGCTCCTCCCTTGCTGACGTCACCATGCTGTTCACGTCCCCAATTGGATGGGCATTAGTGTTGTTGCCGGCCAGCCTAATTTTTAACCATCTGATTTTACCTATGGCGACTTTCCCTACTTATTTTCTGGGCTGACATTACCTGTTACATTGCGTGTGGGTCTGCAGGCCGTATCTCTGACAACCTTCAGAATCAACAGTCTGATGCGTCATATGGCTCAACCAGATATCTGAAGTCCCTGGAAGAAAAGGCCCTGGCTGGGTATTAGCCACAAGAGTTAAAGCTTGTGCAGCTGGTAAGCATGCACTATTTGTGGTGGTGGATTCACTTTTTCCATCCTTAAAAGTCACAGTATTTTCACCAACTTTTGCTGTTTGTTCATTTTCCATTTGAGGAATTTTCAAGGTTTCCACTGTCCACTTGTATTTCACTTTGAGTTGCAGCTAGTTATTAGGTTTGTATACAGCGCATTCTTTTTTCTTACACATAACATAACATAGAGGAGAGTCCAGGGGCTGCTGAAAAAAAACGCCCAACTGCTCCTAAACTTCAGTTTAGCAGCTGTAGTGTACAGGAGGCCTGTACTTTTGCAACCATAGCTGAGTCAGGTGTGTAGTACACGGGTTCCACCCTTACATCACCCTGCATGATTTGGGCTGCTTGTCTGGCGTTTAGCTACTATCACAGTCACATTTCCTTTCTCAACAGACTATTTTCTGAAGGTCGTCACCTTCACCAGACATGGTTGCTAAACAGTTTGCTTGTAGACAGTATAAGTGTTAGCATTCCGACCATACCTCATCTACTACAGTCCCACTTAGGCCACAACCAGACTTCAGGTTCTAGCCCCAGCACGCCCTGGGGCTCTGGTTACACAGGTCTGCGTATGACACAGAGTGGGAAACCGAGCTATCGGTTAATTTGCCAGTCACCTCCTGCCTAAACTTGGTTGCCCCACACCCTTAAAGTGGAGTTCCACCCACTTTTACAACTCTTCAGCATCCCTCACTAAACTGTGCACTGTAAACAAATTGGATATTTTTTTATTTTTTTTCTCAGCACCTACTGTATATCTGCTGTATTCATTTTTCACTTCCTCCTTCCTGGCCGCGGCCCATCGCATCATTTCCTGTTTGCAATGCCTTCTCTGAAGGGGCGACAACTTCCTCTGAAACTGCCGTTGCTATGGAAACCTGACCTGAAACCTATTACACTGCTTGTGCTGCACTGAGCATGTGCGAGATCTGCAAGGATGAGATCCAGGAAGAAATACAGTCTGGCTTCAGATGCCCACACTTAAGATGGCCACGGCCTGCTGTAAGTTTAAAAAAAACAAACTACTGCTATAAACTAACAAAACAGACCTTAGTTTACAGACTAACTTTACTAGAATACATTAAGCTTGTGTATTATAGGGGTATTTTTATTTAAAAAGTATAATTTCGGCCGGAACACCACTTTAAGTTTTCCAAATTTCTACTCATTAGCATTCGCCGGAATGCATTGATTTTCTTTACTATGTCTGTCATTCCTTTTTCTGTCCTCCAAAACCTTTTTTCTTAGTTATTCTAGCATACTCCGACTCTTCTCTTCCGTTCTTACCTTTCCGACTCTTAACATAACATACACCCCCCCCTTATCTTATAGCTGAAGCCATGTCGCAGGCTGGCAGCGAGAACCTCGGCTCCCCCCTTTGTCACCCTCCGCGGGTTCAGACCACTGCATCGCTTAGTTCCTGAGGGGATGGACCATGCCCAAACTCACAGCGGAACTGCGGCTTAGGAGCATTCCCTACCCCACCACAGCCAGGAAAGCCGAGCTATTCAGGCTGCTGTTCCCCCCCACTGGCAGCAACTGGACCCAGCACTCAGCAGGCGTCCCTACAATCTATTTCCTCAGCTCTCACCCAGCTGCACACTATGGTTGGTACCTTCACCACGGCGGTCTCCGACATCCGGTCAAGAATGGGAGTCCTGGAAGTATGGCCAGTAGTGCCCCCCCAGGCACAGTTGCAGCTCCTGTCCTAGCGCTCCCACCCACAGGTATGCTGGACATCAGTCCCACCATCTTCTCTGCACATCTTGTCCTAGCCTGCATTAGGAAGGACATCCTAGAGGGCAAGGATGTAAACTTGGCCTCTCTTCTCATCTCAGTCCATGACATAGCCGAGAACAAGTCCTTTGTCTGAGGGGACGTCTCAGTGACAGTGAGGTCCAAGTATCCTAGACTTAACCGCAAGCTGTCCGTCACTGAGTTTGTGTTGGCCTTTGGCATGTTCAGAGATGTCCTATGGTCGGCCAGCCCCAGCAGGAGGGAAGAGCTGGATTTATACCTCCATGACGTTATTGACTTGGGGTACAAGTACTGGGGCTTCGCCTTCTATGATTACCACCGCTCATTTGCAGCCAAGGCAGCAGCCAAACTTGCTCAGTTCCAAGCCAGCACTAATTGGACCGTCATGGGTATCAAGCTCTTCTGCCGCCACCTTGCAGGCTTACATTCCCTGCTCTGCACCATTTGCCAGTCCTCCACTCACATGGCGAACTGGAGTTCCAACATGCATGCCAGACACTCCATGACTTTCCGCGCCACCTCTAGTGCCAGCAAGGGCATGCCTGCCCCCATGCAGCATCCCCAGGTGGACAAGTTAGGGCGGCCTGTCCAGTCACTGGGGGAAGCGCAGATCTGTAATAACTTTAACCAATGCTGGCTGCTCCACATCTGCGTCATCTGCCACAGAGCACATCCTAAGATGGCATGCACCCTCAAACATCCCAACACATCATGACGAAGCCGCATGGACGTACAGTGGTTGGGGTTCTACCTCTCCTCTTACCCGTCGCCCATGCTCGCAGTCTACGGATTCACCCCCGGGTTCCACACGAGGCTCATCACCCTACCCCATACCACCCACGAGTGCAGGAACCTTCTCTCAGCCTCCACCGATGAGCAGGCCATAGACGCTCTACTACGGACCGAACTGGACGGAGGGATCATCATCGACCCCTTTGCTGTGTCACTGTTTGGCACATGGAGAGTCAGCCCCCTATGGGCTTGTCAAGGGCACGTTCTCAAATAAACTCTGTTTGGTTTATGATTTATTTGCGCCTCATTCTTCCCACATCCCTAGTTTAAACTTAAGCCCTGGAAGATTTGGCCCCTTAATCACCAGGCCATTTTTTGCGATACAGCACTGTGTCGCTTTAACAATTGCGTGGTCGTGCAACGTTGTACAAAAACAAAATTGATGTCCTTTTTTTCCCACAAATAGAGCTTTCTTTTGGTGGTATTTGATCACCTCTGCGATTTTTTTATTTTTTTTGCTATAAACAAAAAGAGACCATTTTGAAAATTTTTGCTATAATAAATATCCCCCCAATTTAAAAAAAAAACAAACAAATTTCTTCTTCAGTTTAGGCCGATATGTATTCTTCTACATATTTTTGGTAAAAAAAAAATCGCAATAAGCGTATATTGATTGGTTTGCGCAAAAGTTATAGCATCTACAAAATAAGGGATAGATTATGGCATTTTTATTATTTTTTTTTCACTAGTAATGGCAGCGATCTGTGATTTTTATCGGGACTGCAACATTGCGGCGGACAGATTGGGTACTTTTGACACTTTTTTGGGACCATTGACATTTATACAGCGATCAGAGCTAATAATAGCCACTGATTACTGTATAAATGTCATTGGCAGGGAAGGGGTGAACACTAGGGGGCGATCAAGGCATTAAATGTGTGTCCTAGTGAGTGTTTCTAACTGTGGGGGGTGGGACTACCTGGGGGAGGAGACCGATTGTTGTTCCTAAGCATTAGGAACAACTCATCAGTCTCCTCACCCCTGAGATAACGGAGATCTGTCTATTTACATTTACAGACCTCCGTTTTGTCTCTTTGTGGAGCGATCGCGGGTGCCCATCAGACATCGTGACCGCCGGGCACGTGCATCGGCTCAGCCATTGCGCGCCCCCGGGGGGTCTTAAAGCAGCCAAAGTACAGCTACGACGGCTCACCCAGGGGAGCCAACCTGCCACAGTATAACTGCGGTGGCTGGTCGGGAAGCAGTTAAACTCATTAATCCGATCTGAAGAGTTCTCCCTCAAGTACGTGTCCGTCATCCTAGCTATACAGGCCATTATTAGCATAGTCATGGGCGCATGGCTGTCCAAGGCGGACATTTCTGACACCTTCAAACTGTTACCCATCGACCCGTCCTTGTGGCAGTGGCATTGTATCAAATGGAAATGTTAGTACACTTCATGTTTATGGCCCACGCTGTCAAAGCCATCCTACGTGGCATCCAGAAACATCAGCATATAGGTCGCAAACTTTTACCCAGGTAAGTGCCATTTTCCGGGACATGTCGGCTATTCTATCACGGTCCCCCTTTCGTTTACCGCCCAGCCTGGTCATCCAAGCTGCTATCTACCTGGCCTTTTACAGTTTCCTGCGGCCAGGCGAGTTTACCTACAATAGCCTCGGCTGCCAGGTTCTACGCAGGTGCCACCTGGCCCACCTCCGCCTCGTGCTACACCTAGCAGTATCCAAGATCCAACAGTCTGGCAGTGGGGTCTACATCAAATTCTTCCAGACCCACAAAGTTTGGTGCCCTGTAGCGGTCCTCGACCAGTTGTTGACACACCTGCCTAGCCAATCTAGCTCCAGCCCCTTGTTTCCTTTTCCTACTAGCCCCCTGAGTGCTAGCCAGTTCATCAGACATGTTCGTATCCTCCTGGTTAACCTAGGCCTTGACCCCAGTCAGTTTACTGGCCACTCCTTTTCGTATCAGAGTGGCGCCTGCCGCCTCTCGCAAGTCATCAAGAGGTTGGGCAAGTGGAAGTCCGCTTGCTTTGTCAGGTACATTCCGAATGCACAGGTTGAAATATCGCAAGCCTTCACCAAGCATGCTCAGTAAAATGTCTCATGTCCAATAAAACATGATTTCCCTATCCTGGTATTTTTGCTCCCTTTTTTGGCATACCATCCAGTTGACCAGGGCACACCTCAGGTCTGTGTTATGTTGTGAGTCTTAAGGTGTCTTTATGTGGCTCCATGTCTGTCTCGGTCAAAGGGCTCTGACCATAAATAAGAAGGCCAGTATGGTGGCCTGAATTTATGGGAGGAGCCCGGAGGGAGGGGTATATAAGTAGCCCACTCACCTGTATCCCTTGTTGGTTCCGGTGCGCGATACCCTACCACTCATTCCCCTTTTCAGGGCATTTCCTTGCATATCCCTCTTCCTCAATCATCCATTATTTATCTTGGGTATGCCCCCATTCTTGGCGTACCAACCAGCTGAACAGGGCACAGTGAGTCTTGTGGCATCTTCATGTGGTTCCATGTCTGTCTCAGTTGAAGAGCTCTGACCATAAAATATATATATCTCTATCTGTATATACACTTGTAGAAAGATCTCTGGCCTCCTTCAGTCTAATGAGAACCTCCAGGGCCAGAGATAGCTGACATCCTTCTGTATGTAGTGGGTTGTGAGGCATAGTGGGTGCAAGGTGGATAAAGTTTTTGGGCGCCAGACACTTCTTGAATGCAAAAGAGATTTATTCTCTTACAAACTTTTTTGGGGGAAAGAGGGTTAGGGCCAGCCTTGAATAGTTGCAAGTTCAATTAGCAGACTCTGAGACGTCAATAGAACGACAGCCGTGCAGGAAAAGGCCTCCAGCAAAAAGCCACATCTGCACATGCAGAAATGTTGTCTCCTATGGCAACAATCTTTAACAGTTCCTAACACAAAGTGTAACAGTTCTTTCATCTTCACTACAACTTCTCCTTGTAGTTTTTCAGTACACTGAGCTCCCAGGCTCTCACTAGACCCCCTGATTCACTGCAACTGAATTCCTTGAGCATCTCCAATCTTCACGGTGGTATCTTCCTCAAGCGTCATCCCCGCCTCTCTGCTGGGTCCCTAGTTTGGCACTCCTGATACTTCTCGAGCTTCACCCCACTGGCCTACTCGGTCCCTGGCTTGACACACACAAGGCTGCTCTGCAAGCTTCACCTCCGCTGGCTCGGTCCCTGACTTGATCACTGCCTGAAGTTTCCAGATTCTCCACCGTGCCTGTTTGGTGAGAATACTGCTCCAGTACTTGCTTCAGTTACTCACTGTGTTACCCACTACCTCTGACCACTGACAGGTTCTTCGGCCGGCAGAACCGTCACTTCTGGTTGGACTGCAAGCCGCAATCCCAACCCTGCGCTGCTCTCTTGCTTCTGGATAGGCCCTCAGACAGCCTAGCAGCAAGATGCCCCCGGGATAGACCCAATCTCCGGCCTAGCAGCCCGGGGCAATACGACACACGTCCACCCAGACAGCCATCCAGGTGGCACAAAACATAGATCACCTGACTCCACCCAAATATAAAGGCTCTCCCAGCAGGCCAAGGGATTGAGGCAAACCCCTGCCCATTGGCTGAGATTACCCATAACCTGACCTTGAGTTGCCCTTCTCATATCTAGTACTACCAAGTACACGGCCATTTAGTGGTAAAAGAGAAAAGTGCAATAAGGCCAAACTTAGGGAGAAATCAATAGATCTTTAACAATCAACCAGGATAACTACTCCTGGCAAGTACATTTGTGAGGAGCATCCCTGCCTAAACTACAGAGTTCTGCACACTATCTATGTTGTATATAGATGCTTGCACTGCAGGCATCTGAACTCAGCGTTTTTTTTAAAGCCATGTGAACGAGGTCTTAGGTATGGCAATAATTACATAGTTACAATGGTCCAGCTCGGACCAATGTAAAGCTGGCCATACATTATACAATTTTCTTATTCAATTTCCTTAAAATTACCTTCAACTATGTAGTGCAAGGGCCTGCCTGATTGCATGCAAATTGAAAGTGTTTAGGTTTGACCTCATATTATATGGTTTTGGTAAATGTAAAATTGTACAAGAAAATTGTATAATGTATGGCCAGCCTAAGTATGTATGTGCCATACCTGTGGGATCCCTGTGGAAGCTTAGTAAGAGTAATAAGCACTGCTACAATAGTGAGTGCCACTAGCTCAGGGGTAGGCAATCCCCGGCACACAAAGTCCCTTTTGCCAGCACTCGACTCCCTCCCCATCAGCAGAGCAGTGCAGGGAAGTGTCAGTGAGACACTAATGCATTCCAATTTCAGAGTTCCCCACACTGCACCTGCATTGAGGGGAGGCACTGTGCCCCCACACATTGTAAAAGATGGGAAACGTTGTTTGGTTCTCTAATTTTGCTGTAGCTGCGATTGTCAGCTTTTGTGATGGGGAAGAAATTGGGTGCAGGAGGAGGAGGACTGTCATTGGCCACTGCTAAAGCCAATTACAGTCCTGCTAGTCCCACCCACCATCTGGAGGAATATGACTCGCTTGGTTGCCATTACCAATCTCAGAAAGAAGGGACTGCACTGTGATTGAGAAAACCACAATCGGGTGACAGTTTGTGGAATTACTGTTGAGCTTCTGGGAACTTTGTTGAAATGATTCCTGAACCTTTGTGTCCCTTACTACTGAACCCCTGCACTCTGTGTCCCTTTAAGCCAGAGCCAGTATTCAGCGCAATGAAAATCACGCCCAGCTTTTACTGTGGCGCAGAGCGCTGCACTTTTTCTCACCTGCGGGGGCCCAACTTATGATCCTGCACACAGGCCCACTGCTTTCAGAAAATGCCCCTGACCTGAGCTCATCATTGCACATCCATTCCAGATGCTTGTATGTGACATCACATACATCCCATACATCACATACATCATCACATACAAGCACGTGGGCTGGATGCGAGAGTTGGATCAGCAGGATGAGTGTGCCAGGACAGGTAGATGTGTCTCATCTCTGCTTCCTTTCACCACTCTGCATATCACGCATATCAAAGATGCGAAGAGGGTACAGCGGTGGAGCAGATGAGCAGGAAGGTACAACGGTGGGGAAAATGAGAAGGAAGGGTTCAGAGGTGGGACAGATGAGCAGGAGGGTACAGCGGTGGGGCAGATGTGCAGGGAGGTACAGTGGTGGAAGAAATGAGAAGGGGGTTCAGCAGTGGGACAGAAGAGCAGGGGGGGACAGTGTTGGGGCAGATGAGCAGGGGGGGTTCAGTGTTGGGCCAGATGAGCAGGGGGGTTCAGTGTTGGGCCAGATGAGTAGGGGGGTTTAGTGTTGGGCCAGGTGAGCAGGGCGGTTCAGTGTTGGGCCAGATGAGCAGGGGGGTTCAGTGTTGGGCCAGATGAGCAGGGGGGTTTAGTGGTGGGACTGAAAAGCAAGGGGGTAGAGCAATGGGGCAAATGTGAAAGGAGGTGTATTGGTGGGACAGAAGAGCAGGGGGTTACAGAGGTGGGGCAGAAGAGCAGGGGTGTACAGAGGTGAGACAAATGTGCAGGAGGTACATTGGTGGGTCAGATGAAAGCGGATTACGGTGGTGGGGCAGATGAGCAGATGGGTTTAGTGTTAGGACAGATAAGAAGGTGATTCAGTAGTGAGACAGAAGAGCATGGGGATACGGCGGTGTAGCAGATGTGCAGGGAGCTACATTGATGGGGCAGATGTGCAGGAGGTACAGTGGTGGGAGGGATGAGAAGGGGGTTCAGCGGTGGAACAGAAAATCAGGGGGTACAGCCATGGAGCAGATGAGCAGGGGGTTAGAGAGGTGGGACAGATGAGCAGGAGGTTACAGTGGTGAGAAGGATGAGCAGAGGGTTCGATGTTAGGGCAGAGGAGAAAGGAGGTACATTGGTGGGACAGATGAGCAGGGGGTTACAGCGGTGGGGCAGTGGAGCAGGGGGTACAGTGGTGGGACAGATGTGCAGGAGATACAGTGGTGGGGCAGATGAGAAATGGGGTTACAGTGATGGGGCAGGTGATCAGATAAGTTCAGTGTTAGGACAGATGAGAAGATCGTTCAGCGGTGAGACAGAACACCATGGGGGTATGGCGGTGGAGCAGATGTGCAGAAAGCTACAGTGGTGGGGCAGATGAGAAAGGGGAACATTGGTGGGGCAGATGAGCAGGGGGTTACAGTGGTGGGACAGAAGAGCAGGGTGGTACAGGTCAGCAGGGGGGTACAGAGTTGGGGCAGATATGCAGGGGGTTACAGAGGTGAGCAGATGTGAAAGGGGGTACATTAGTGGGGCAGATGAGAACGGGGGTACAGTGGTGGGGCAGATGAGCAGGAGGTTACAGTGGTGGGACAGATGTACAGGGGGTTACAGTGATGGGGCAGATGAGCAGATAAGTTCAGTGTTAGGAGATGGATTAGCGGTGAGACAGAAGAGCATGGGGGGTACGGCTGTGAAGCAGATGTGCAGGGAGGTACAGTGGTGGGGCAGATGAGAAAGGGGGAACATTGGAGGGACAGAGGAGCAGGGTGGTACAGTGGTGGGACAGAAGAGCAGGGTGGTACAGTGGTGGGACAGAAGAGCAGGGTGGTACAGTGGTGGGACAGAAGAGCAGGGTGGTACAGTGGTGGGACAGAAGAGCAGAGTGGTACAGTGGTGGGACAGAAGAGCAGGGTGGTACAGTGGTGGGACAGAAGAGCAGGGGGTTACAGACAGTGGTGGGACAGAAGAGCAGGGGGTTACAGACAGTGGTGGGACAGAAGAGCAGGGGGTTACAGACAGTGGTGGGACAGAAGAGCAGGGGGTTACAGTGGTGGGGCAGATGTACAGGGGGTTACAGTGGTGGGGCAGATGAGAAAGGGGGTACATTGGTGGGGCAGATGAGAAAGGGGATACATTGGTGGGGCAGATGAGAAAGGGGGTACCTTGGTGGGGCAGATGTACAGGGGGTTACAGTGGTGGGGCAGATTAGAAAAGGGGTGCATAGGCGACTACTCCTCTCCCTCTCTGCAATCTTCTGGGACGCGACTCGTGCATGCAAAGTGTGCATCTTACTGTGAAGCCGCAAGCTGTCACAGCCGGGTGTCCACACTTGCAATGCCGGCGCCGTGGAAAGGCGGGGAAGAGAAGCGAGGCTTCCGGCAGCCGCATCACTGGACCATGGGACTTTTACAGTTTTTGATCTGCAGATTTTTAATAAACTTAAAAACGGGCGGAACTCCGCTTTAAGGTAAGCAGGAGTCGACAAAAAAAGGGACATGTCTATTATTAGTAAACAATGCCCCTTGTGCTGTTTTTCTTTTTATACTAAACTAAAGCCAGCCACAGACGGTTCGAATCTCGGCCAGTTCAGCAGGAATCAGGTGAGATTCGAACCATGTATGGACAGGCTGAATGTACCCAAGCTGATTGATCGATCAACTTTGGTACAACCAGCCTGTCAGATTTTACATGTGATTATTGCTAGCGGCTGTTAAAGCTGCTATCATTAATCACTGTGTTCTCCCGAACCCCAGCAGTCAGTGTTGATAATGGGAATTGAGTGATTGTCCTTTCCTGCAAGCCGTGGTTGCAGGAAAGAAAATCGTTCCATCTATGGCTGGCCTTAGGCTTTAAAAGGGAACTTCAGTCCCCTTGATCATGGCTCCACCCCCCTCTACCAGCTGCGCTAGCGCATTGGCCGGACCTCCTTTACTGCGTCGTCCTCTTGCACTTGTGCATGAAAACCTGCCTGTGTGTTGAAGGTCTTTGCCAGGTCTCAAAGCCCAGCAGAGCCCTTCAGCACATTTGCGCACCCATGTGCAACGTCACTCTCACCTAGGCGAGAAAGAAGCAAGTGCTTAAGTAAAAAACAATTGTAATAAAGGGAGGAGGCTGGAGCCTGGTACACATACATTGTCTTTCTGGGTGAAGGTCCACTTTAAGATTACTATAGGAAAAATAAGTGCTGACGGCTGTACTTCTAACAAAGCATTGAGGCATCAGCTTATCTCCTTGCCTGGCTCACACCCAGCAGAATAATGGGTGCTCCTTGGGAAAAATCGAGTTGAATTATCATGCTTTTGCACAACCCTTTTCTGCACCTGAACAAAAATAGGAATTGCTTTTAATTAAGCACCTGAGTGTTTTGCATGTTTCCTTTAACCCCTCCTGACACTTGTGGTTCATCAATGTCTGCCCCTTCTAAATAGTGCCACCTGCAATCTGTTTGTAACATGGGCACCTAGACCTGGGTCCTGCTTCCTACAGGACACCTCACATATACTCAGCTGCTATGACATATGACATTAAAGGGTAACTAAAACCCAAAACAAACATATACTATCTTGTGGCTTACCAATCATAGGATGTGGTGGCTGCATTCGTTTTCCTTTTTTGTTCAGGTTTTTTTCTCTTTATTTGTATCTGTCTTAGTGTGGCTACATTCACTCTTTCACTGTATCTATGGAGGAACAATGTAGCCACCCCTGGACAGAAGCTTTGTTAATCAGTGGAAAGGGTGGTCGATTTAGACGGACATTACATAAGTGACTAATAGTTTAAAGTAATTCTAAAGGTTGTCATTAAAAGAAAAGCCAAACATGTTATACTTACATGCTCTGTGCAATGGTTTTGCACAGAGCAGCCCCGAGTCTCTCCTTTTTGGGTCACCCGCCAACAGTCCTAGCTCCTCCCCCTTGCCAAGTGCTGCTAATAGCAAGCCTTTTGCTATGGGGGCACTTGAGCAGGTTTGCTCCGGAGCTGCGCTCCCATGAATGGACATTTTCCATTCACAAATAGAGTGCGGCTCGGCCCGCCCCCTTCTCCTCATTGGCTCACTGACAGCAGCAGGAGCCAATGAGCCAAAATATATCAGGTTGTTTGAACCCAATGGGGGCACATTTATAAAAAGCAGTTGCATATCCATTAAAGTGCAATCTGTTTGTTAAAACGTTAGCATTAATCTTTGGGTCTATTTTGCATCCAAAGTGATCAGGATCCAAGTAAGGACAATATCTGCATGGAGTTTGTATGTTCTTGGTGCGCCTGCATGAGTTCCTCCCACACTCCAAAGACATGCAAGATAGGGACCTTAAATTGTAAGCTCCTTGTGGGAAGGATTTACGTGAACGAATAGTAAGTAAAGTGTTCCATAAATTGTCAGCACTAGCAACTAGTCAAGCCAGCCAAATAGCAACTCTTTGGGGGGGGGGGGGGGGGGGGGGGTTACTAAAACTGGAGAGTGCAAAATCTGGTACAGCTCTGCATAGAATCCAATCAGCTTCCCTTTGCCTTTTTTTCTCTCTTGTGCAGCAACATATTTACTGATGAAATCCAAAGCCCAACTAGACAAAATCAACCCTTGCATTGCCCCCCTCATCCTGCAAAGGTTAAAGAGGAAGTAAACCCTGATGGGTGTTAAATCCTCTTTGTTTCCCTGCAAAGGTAAAGCATAATGGGCTACTATGCATTGCATAGTAGCCCATTATGTGACACTTACCTGCAGGAGAAGCCCGCAATGTCCCCGTCTTCCTCGCTAGTAGCAAGCGTCCATTCTTCACTCCTCTTCCTTCCGGGGCCGCGAACTCCGGCTCTGTGACTGGCCGGAGTCGCGTGATGGCGCGTGATGTCACTCCCGCGCATGTACGTGGGAGCTGCCTTTAGTGGCATGACCTGAGCTGGAAACGGCACTTCGTGCCCTTTCTAACTCCGGCGCATGCGCAGAAGAAATCGCCCTATGGCGATTTGCAAATATCTCCTAGACCGTGCAGGTCTGGGAGATATTTCAAGCACCTACAGGTAAGCCTTAATCTAGGCTTACCTGTAGGTTAAAGTGGTTGTAAAGGGTTTACAACCACTTTAAATGTTCGTTGTCTAGGGGGGTATTGTGAGAAGCTACAATACTTATCCTATCCCCAGTTCCAGCAGACTCTGGTACTTTCCTCTTCTTCCTGATACTCAGGTCTGTGGGAGGTTGCTTGCATCATCACGGACAATGTAGGCCCATTACCCTGCATTGTACCTGAGGGGGGCAGCTTGTGACTGCAGCTTACAGAGGAGGCTCCGGATACCAGGCACACAGCGTGGAGGGAGTCTGCAGGAGCAAAGAATACATTTGTCCCTAACATGTGTTTTAAAAAAAGGAGCAACAGATTAGCAACTACAAGCAATAAAGTAGTTATGATAAATGTTCCCCATTATGCCTTCCGGTTCTGGTATTTACAGGTTGCTTAACCATATGAACCTCGGTGTACTAGAAGCCTACTAGAGACCTGCACTGGTCTGATTCTGAAAACCTGCTCCTGACTCATGATCCATGGAGCCATAAAAGTTTTGAACATATTCACAACCTGACATGCTCATTGTATATGTGAAACTTTAGCGTGTATTGATTTTTACTTTGTTGATGTCATGTGCTTCATTTAAAGTCTCAGGGGAATGCAAACATGTATGTAGCGCTGGTAGATTTGTGATCTACCATCTGATAGGTAAATTTAGTGAATTGCGCGTTATAGGAAGTTAGATTTGCCTCTGTTCCAGCTTGGCTGACGTTGCGTGTGGTTCCGCATTGTGCCGGTGGGTGTCGTTGTCACCATCGGCGCGTGTTGGAAAGGCAACGTGTTGAAGCGTATGAGTGCTCCTCTGTCCCGGAGACAACTCGGTGGAGGTGGTCCTCCGAGTTGCATTCTGGGAGAGGGTATTTATGGGACAGACGCCATGTTTAGGGGTTCGTTTTTCAGCCACCTGCTGACCCTCCTGGCCGACAGGTATGTGTTAGAGTACCACCCGAGGTCCGAGGAATGGTCCTGAGCTGTCTATCCAGAATGAAGAAGCTGGACAACCGAGGAGATCCCAGGGGAGGACCCGTCATGGAAGGATCATGCAGAGTGCTGGTCTGGAGAGGGGCCTGGTGACTCGGTTGGAGGACGTATCCTAAAGTGATCCTACCGCATAGTACTGCCGGGTTGGCTTAGAGGTCCAAGTACTGTGTCTGACATTCATCGTGAACCAGTACATCCTGTGGCAGAGGATCGTACGGGTTTATTTCAAGCAAGTCTGTGGCAGAGACTTTTGTTCGTGCTACGTACTGGCTGCTAGGCAAGTGAGAGAGGCCTATCCAGGCGAGCAAAGATCGTGTCCCACAAAAAGGGATTGCATTCAATTACAGTATTCAACTTTAAAGGATGTTCTAAAGGAACCTAAAGAAAAGTATTTGAGCTTCCCTACAGTTTTCCTCCTGCCTCTTTCCTGCTACTTCCTTTGTTACTTGGTTTAATAAAGCATTGAAAACGTACTCAAGTGTTTGGTGCTTATATCGTCCAGAGGTAAACTCAACGGAACCCTAGACCCGGTGCCGGTGAAACAGAGGTATCGAGAGTGAAGGTAACAGCCCGCTTAAACCAGCAGCTCCACCGAGAGTTAGCGCTACATGTATGTTTAGCTAAAACCCATTTGTACCACTACCAAAATGTGCCGCCATTTTAAAAGACTGCCAGATTACAGAAAGACTGCCAGAAACTGCCCAAGTTACATAACGATTGGCAGAAATTTCAGAAGAGTGGCCTGGCTATGCTCTAGTTTTCCTTTCTTCATTCATTATAAATGAACCCAGAGAATGTATCCTGAAATGCCATAGCATCCCATAAAAGAAGGAGCTGGCATAGAGGTTTAGTACTGAATACTAGCACATACTGGAGTTCTTAAGCAAAACCTGCTCTCTAGTGGTTGGAAGTATTACTGTACTTGTTGAAGGCATGGGATTGCACTCTGCACCCTTCCCCCCATCTCCAAACACACTTACCAAATAATGGACACAACCAGGGCCGGCCTAAAACATTGTGCTGCCTGGTATCAAGAATTAAAGGATGCGCCCCCCCCCCCCCCCAAAAAAAAAAACACGCCTACCAAAATGCTCCCACATCCATTATTTTATATCATGATAACTAAAGTGGACCTGTCATGGCTCTATTTATGTATATAGGAGTATAAAGAGGACCTGTTATGGCACTATACATGTATATAGGAGTACAAAGAGGACCTGTTATGGCTCTATTCATGTATAGGAGTATAAAAAGGACCAGACCTGTCATGGCACTATACGTGTATACATAAGTATAAAGAGGATCTGTCAAGGCGCTATACATGTATAAAGAGGACCTGTCATGGCACTATATGTGTATATATAAGTATAAAGAGGATCTGTCATGGCTCTATACATGTATATAGGAGTATAAAGAGGACCTGTTATGGCTCTATTCATGTATAGGAGTATAAAAAGGACCTGTTATGGCTCTATTTATGTATAGGACTATAAAGAGGACCAGACCTGTCATGGCAGTATACGTGTATACATAAGTATAAAGAGGATCTGTCATTGCGCTATACATGTAAAGGAGTATAAAGAGGACCTGTCATGGCACTATACGTGTATATATAAGAATAAAGGGAACCTGTCATGGCTCTATACATGTAAAGGAGTATAAAGAGGACCTGTCATGGCTCTATATATGTATAGGAGTATAAAGAGGACCTGTCATCGCTCTATACATGTATATGGGAGTATAAAGAGGACCTGTCATCGCTCTATACATGTATGTAGGAGTATAAGGAGGACTTGTCATGGCTCTATTCATGTGTATAGGAGTGTAAAAAGACGTATCATGGCTCAATACTTGTATGTAGGAACATAAAAAGGACCTGTTATGGCTCTATTCATGTATAGAAGTATAAAGAGGACCAGTCATGGCATTATACATGTATATAGAAGTATAAAGAGGACCGGTCATGGCTCTATACATGTATATAGGAGTATAAAAAGACCTGTCAGGGCTCTATACATGTGTATATAGGAGTATAAAAGGACGTGTGATGGTTCAATACCTGTATGTAGAAATATAAAGAGGACCTGTCATGGTTGTATACATGTATAGGAGTATAAAGGGGACCTGTCATGGCTCTATACATGTATATAGGAGAATAAAGAGGACCTGTTATGGCTCTATACATGTATAAAGGAGTATAAAGAGGAACGGTCATGGCTCTATATATGTATATAGAAGTATAAAGAGGACCGTTCATGGCTCTATACATGTATATAGGGGTAGAAGAACCTGTCTAGGCTCTATACATGCATAGGAGTATAAAGAGGACCTGTCATGGCTCTATACATGTATGTAGGAGTATAAAGAGGACCTGTCATGGCTCTATACATGTATATAGGAGTATAAAAGGACCTGTGCGTGGCTGGGGGTCGCAATGTCAGCCGGCCACCCGTGATCGCTCCACAGAGAGCCAGAACGGGGATCTCTCAATGTAAACAGACAGATCCCCATTCTGACAGGGGAGGAGAGACAGATCTGCTGTTCCTAGTTATTAGGAACAGAGATCTCTCTCCTCCTCCAGTCAGTCCCATCCCCCCCAGTTAGAAACACCTCCCAGGGAACACATTTAACCCCTTCACTGACAGTGACATTTACAGTAATCAGTGCATTTTTATAGCACAGATCGCTGTATAAATGTCACTGGTCCCAAAAATGTGTCAAGTGTCCGATCTGTCCACCGCAATGTCGCAGTCTTGCTAAAAATCACAGTTCACCGCTATTACTGGTAAAAAAAAATAATAATAATAAAAATGCCATAAATCTATCCCCTATTTTGTAGACGCTATAACTTTTGCGCAAACTAATCAATATACACTTATTGCTTTTTTTTCTTTTACCAAACATATGTAGAAGAATTCATATTGGCCTAAACTGATGAAGAAATTTTTATTTTTATTTTTTTGGATGTTTATTATAGCAAAAAGTTAAAAAAATTTTTTTTTTTCAAAATTGTCGCTATATTTGAGGAGATTAAATACCACCAAAAAAAGGCTCGATTTGTGGGGAAAAAAGGACGTAAATTTTGTTTAGGTACAACGTCACACGACTGCACAGTTGTCAGTTAAAGCGACGCAGTGCCGTATCGCAAAAAAAAATGATTGAAGTGCAATATTTCTATTATTACATTGTTATATAAGATAAAATAGTTCAACTCAGCATAATGCAGAATCAGTGGGAGCTCTGAGCGTGTCACTTGCGGACGACACCTGCCTTCAAATGCGGATTGTCACTTGCAGCATCACCTGTCACCAGATGCGGATTGTCACTTGCCACATGTTGCGGATTGTCACTTGCCACCTGCCACACATTGCGGATAGTCACTTGCCACGACGTCACCTGCCACACATTGCAGATTGTCACTTGCCACAGCGTCACCTGCCACACATTGCGGATTGTCACTTGCCACACGTTGCAGATTGTCACTTGCGACAACGTCACCTGCCACACATAGCGGATTGTCACTTGCCACGACGTCACCTGCCACACGTAGCGGATTGTCACTTGCCACGTCACCTGCCACACAATGCGGATTGTCACTTGCCACAACATCACCTGCCATACGTTGCAGATTATCACCTGCCACGACGTCACCTGCCACACTTAGCGGATTGCCACTTGCTGTGTCCCAGAGTAAAGGCAGGCAGCAGAGAGATGATGTAATCTCTCTGCTGCCCGCGGCTGCACAGTGAGGGTGGAACTGCAGTGATGCAGGGCGGACGGTGATAGATGATGTCATCTCTCTGCTCCCTCACCCGCCGGTGTTCTGACGAGAAAGGCCTCCTGTCGAATAATGCCCGCCCTGTACTGCACTTGTGCAGTACGGAGCGGTTGAAAGCCGCCGAACATTGAAATAAGCTCCCGATGCTCGTGCAAGTCTGCAAGGGGCAGACTTGTTCATGATGGGAGCGTATGAGGGGCGGATGGCAAGAGAAGGGGGCGTATTATGTAATGATGGGCAGTGCTGCTAAGATGGGGGCGGAATATGTCACAAAGCTGAAACACATCTCCTAAGCAAATATATCTCTGCTATTCTTCCTACACAAGTTAAGGGCAACACGTGTAGGAAGAATACCAGAGATATATTTGTTTAGGAGATGTGTTTGAGTGTCAAGACAAAATCCGCCCCATCTTAACAACACTGCCCATCATTACTAAATATGCCCTATTGTGCTGCCATCAGCCCCTCACACGCTCCCATCATGAACAAGTTCACCCCTTGCAGACTTGCACGAGCATCGAGAGCGTGTGACACTATGTCGGCTATAGCTGATCGTCAATTCGGATGTTCGGAGGCTTTCGGTGGCTCGCTACTGCGCATGAGCAGTACCGGGCGGGCATTATTCGACAGGGGGCATTTATTGACAAAACACTGGCCCGCTGATTGGCCAGCAAGCCCACTCATCTGCCGACTGTCCCGCTCGCTGCCTGTTCCCCTGTTCTGCCCGCACACTCCTTTCACCTCGGCGCCGGGCTCCTCACAGTGGGATCCGCAGCGGAGCAGGCGGAACGGGCTGGCTGGTGGGCGGCAATTTGCCGCCCCCCTGAAAGTGCCGCCTGGGAAGATGGTACCATCGGGTCCCATGGTTGGGCCGGCCCTGGACACAACACTCAAATATTGGCATAAATTTGCCGCGGCACCTTTATTGGTTTACAAATAAATTCCTCACTTTTCATAACCATATCACAATTCTAACTCAAATCAAATTATCATTCTCAAAATTGCTTAGCCTTGATGACTCAAGCTAATTATATTTCCTCAACTTTATAATAACCAGTCCCCCTTATATGTAAGGTGACATACCACATAAAGTGCACGGGAGGGGGGGGGATCTCTTCTTTACCAGACCTTCAGCCTCTCAGCAAAACTCCTGGGACAGTGGGCCCTTTATATAATGAGCCCCACTGCTTCCAGAGAGTTCCATTCACTCTCATTGGCCCATTCCTACTTGCCCCAGGTGAGCAGGAAGGGCCAAACGTCCCTTGATTACCTGAATAATCTGACCATCCTAATCAGCTCAGACCTGGGGGGAAAGCAGAGGCAACCCCATGCAGGTGCGCCCAAATAATTGTGCCCTCCTATTACATTCTCCTACTAGAATTACAATCTAGTAGTAAAATGCTCTGTTTTTCAAATCCAATCATTTGGTGTAAATTGTAACATGGGAGGTATGTCTTTACAAGTCTTTAAAAAAAAAAAAAAAATAGGCACTGTAAGGAGGAAGTGAACGATTGTAATACAAATATACAATTGAATTGAAAAACATGTATTATATGTGGTACCAGCAGAGCATTAGCATACCTCCTAAATTTCTAAGATGGGAAAGAGGAACACCTATTAGCTTAAAGAATGTAGAATACACTGCTGTTATACCTTCATTACATGGGGAATTAATACCCCTAAAAATGTGGTTAAATCAGATCATCACCCTAACTGTGAAGTTGTCCTCACTTGCCTTTTCGTTCCCCTTCTGATCTTCTTTATTGAAGCATTTTATTTGTGCTGCTTTATTTGAAGCATTGTATTTGTGCTTCCGCTTTTCTCTCCTAGGCGAGATTTTGTCACCGGTATCTGCACACGCACAAATTTTACCAGGTATGTGCAAAGAAGATAAACCCATTCCCTATCTTTGCATATACGTCCAGTTTCAACAGCATATGTAAAGATGAGCATGTACAGATGGGGCTAAGAAAAGATGAGCATGTACTAGTGGGGCCTGCAGAAGATAAGCATTTACTTTTGGGACAGCAGGGGATTGTCATGTGCTTGTGGGACCAACGGAAAAAATAGGATATACTTGTGGGGCTGATGATGTGCTTGTGGGACTTAAAGAAGGTAAGCATGTACTGTACTTGTGGAAGCTGCTGAAGATGAGACTTTATTAGTGGAGCCAACAGAATATGTGCATGTAGTTGTGGGGCCAACAGAAGATGAGCATGTACTTGTGGGGCCAGGAGTAGATGAGCAAGTACTTGTGGGGCAAGTAGAAGATGTGCATGTAATTGTGGGGCCAGGAAAAGCTTATCAAGTACTTGTGGAGCCAGCAGAAAATTAGCATGTACTTTGGGGCCAGGAGAAGAGCATGTACTTGTAAGGCCAAAACTAGAAGAGCATATACTTTTGGGGCCAGCTGAAGATGAGCATGTACTTTGTAGGGCCAGCAGAAGATGAGCATGTACTTGTGGGACTAGTAGAAGATGAGCATGTACCTGTTGGGCCAGGAGAAGATGAGCATGTACTTTGTGGGGCTATGAGAAGATGAGCATGTACTTTGTGGGGCTAGGAGAAGATGAGCATATAGTTATGGGGCCAGCAGAAAATGAGTATGTACTTTTGGGTCCAAGAAATCAGCATGTGCTTATGAGGGTAAGAGATTACAAGCATGTACTGGTGGGGCCAGTAGATGAACATGTACTTGTAGAACAAGCAGAAGGTGGACACCTATCAGCAAAAGTATGCAGGCATAGGACACCCCCTGGCCACGCCCCCTTAAAGGAGAATTGTACAAAAAAACAAGATTGGTTAAACCCACAAGTGCTTTTTTTTTTACCACTACTATTCTTTTATATTGGCTTTTGGAATTTACAAATACAGCAATTTAGAACTTAGATGAAAGGTTTAGTGCTGGAAAACACTTTTTGATTGATAAAAAGTGCATTTTATATACATTATATAGATCAGACCAAAATGAGGGACAAATGAGGAATGAGGGACAGAAGGACATTGCTCCAAATCAGGGACAGTCCCTCAAAGTCAGGGACAGTTGGGAGCTATGGTATTCCCATTCGCTAAAAAAACTGTTTCACAACTCAACCCAAATTATGTCATTTTTGCTGGATAGACAAAAGAGTTTAACTGCGGAAAAATTTAGATATACAGGGAATTAAAGCAGTAGATAAGGAGTATAAAATGTCTGTATACGCAGATGATATCCTACTATATATCACAAACCCACTGATATCAATACCAAATTTGATATCTGAATTTAATCGATTTGGCACATTAGGTAATTTCAAAGTAAATTATAGTAAATCCGAAGCTTTGAATATTAATTTACCAAGCGCTATGGTGGAACTCCTTAAAAAAGATTTCTCATTTAAATGGCAAGAAAACGCAATTAAATACTTGGGTATCTATATCCCTACTGATCTAGATAAGTTACAGGAGTATAACTACGTCCCAATGGTGCAAAAAATTGCGAGAACGTTACAACAATATGAAAAGGGAATGTTCTCCTGGATAGGTAGAATAAGTATAATAAAGATGGATATACTGTCCAAAATATTATATGTCCTTCAAACAATACCCATGTTTCCCTCAACAAATACTTTGGATAAATTGCATAGATCAATAGGAAAATTTGTCTGGGGAGGCAAGACACCCAGAATTAAAAGAACGGTGTTAAATAAAACAAAAGAAGATGGGGGCCTCGCCCTCCCGGATATAGATATATACCTTAGAGCAATAATGATAACCAGAATAGTAGACTGGTTTCACAACAGAGATAATAAACAGTGGGTGAAGCTTGAAGAGGATATTATAACTCTTAAGCTAAAGTCCCTTCCTTGGATTAAAAAAGCACAAAGACCACCGGAGAGGGAGATGCCCTCCCTAGTGGTAGCAACATTAAAAGCTTGGGATAATATGATAAAAAGAGGGAGTGGATCTACCTATAGAGGCCCAATGACACCACGATTTAGCAATCCAGAGTTTCCACTGACACTTGAAGCTAAAACATTTCTCAAATGGAAAAGAAGTGGGGACACTAGGATAATAGAAACGATGGAAGAAAACAAACTGCTCCCATTGGAAAAGTTGGGGGTAGAACACAAAAATAAATGGATGCAGTATGGCCTGCTCCAGCGGTATATAGAGTCTTTAACAAAATAATCCATAATAGATAGGCCCCTGACAAACTTAGAAAATTTTTTTTTGCAAGAACTAAGACCCACCCATGTCTTATCTAAAATTTATAAATATTTAATTTCAGAAAACAATAGACAGATATTACCATATGTTAAAAAGTGGGAATTAGAGATTGGAATAGAATTTCCTAGGGAAATGTGGGGAAAGGCAATTATAGCGACTCATAAACTCTCAATATCGGCTAAACAACAGGAAAGAAACTATAAAATCTTAGCCAGATGGTATAGATGCCCTGCGGATTTACATAAAATGAACCCGGATAACACAGACATTTGCTGGAGGTGTCATTTAACTCAGGGCACAATGTCACACATTTGATACTATTGCTCAGAAATCCAACCATTCTGGCAAAAGATATTTGAGATTTTTAGAGCACTGACTGGGATCAAACTGTATCCAGAAATACAAGTAGCAGTTTTATCCATGATTCCAGGATCAATAAAAAAGATAAAAAAGGGAATTTTGAAATATTTTTTGACAGTAGCACAAACGGTCATAGCAAGAAAATGGAAAAATACACGGGCGCCGTCTGTTACGGAATGGGAATGTGAGATGACGGAGAAGCGTACCCTGGAGGAAAGAATGATAATAGAAGAAGGTTTAAAAAAACAAAGATTAAATATATGGACTAGATGGGAGGAGTTCAGAGCCTCTTCGAAATTTTTGAGGACAATATAGAAACAGTAAAGAACATAATGGGAAGAGTCCCCTTTTAACAAGGAGGGTTTTTTTTTTTCTTCTCTCTCTTTTCTTTTTCTCTGTCAGTATGAATGGGTATGAGTGTGGGGATGTGGGTGGGTAAATAGGTTTTATATATAGGTTCTACATCCTTGATTTAAGAGTATGAAGAGTTGAAATGTAAAAGAAACCTTGAATGATGTTCTGATAAAAAATGATAGAATTGCTTTATTATACGGATGTATATAAGTTTGATAAATGTGTTTCTGAAAATGTTTTGATAAATAAAGATTATTAAACAAAAGAGTTTAACTGCTGCCCTCACAAGCATTTTTTTTTCTTTCTCATTCAATGCTGGCAGAAGTATCTAGTGCTTCTGGGTATGTGCAGCATGTAACTCTCCTTATTCTGTCACATCTTTTCACATCTTTCCACATCAGCTTCCTTTGCAGCTCTCAGCATTCAGCCACATGAGCCACAAAAGAAGGTGCTAGAAGACTTCTCTCTGACAGATTCTGTAATTGCAGGCCTGCATGGGAAGTGGGTAACTGTATAATGACTTGAATCCATGTGTCACTGCCTGCAGGTCCAACTCTAACTGTCATTTAAATGGTGAAGTATCTCCACTGGGGGACCTACCCAACATATCTTATTGGTACTGGCCTAGGAAGAAAGTGACCCCTGCCTCCAAGCCAAGTCCTCCCCTAGTCCCCAGCTACTGCTTGTTTGTTATCTCAGATATTTGAAATAATATATATTCTGACTCAAATGGTGCTGACTAGTCTGATTTTATCATGCAAGAAAAAAATGATTGCCACACATTGTGTTGCTGTACACTGGTTGATAGCATACCTTTGGAAATCTCCCACAAATCCTCTTTCACATTTGAAAACCAGAATTAACAATATTAATTTAATGGAAAAAATATTCCACACAATACAAAACACTAACCAATTCTACACAAAGAAATGGGACCCATGGTTTAATCATGCTAATCTCTTCTTTAACCCCGAATAATTCTACCAAATACTGAAGTACACTGAAGAGTATTATATGAATATACAGTTTAATGTATAATAGGAATTGCTATATTTATATATAAATTTATACTCTATTCAAGAACCGCTTAATATATATTGTTATTCCTTTTTGTAGAAATTACTTTGTACATTTTATGGCATATGTCAATAAGCTTTTTGTACTATTTCTTTGTACCAAATATAAAAAGTTTGTAAACAAAAAGAAAAAAATGATTGTTGCATGCATTATCCAGAAAGCACCATTAGGAGGCACTACAAGCACACATATGTTCATGATGAAGAGATAACTAGAATTCTACAGTGGTTTCTGGGTAGCATAATTATAGACCCCAGCATAGGCACAAGCTGTTCACTTACACCAACTGAGTGTGTTCCAAGAATACATAGGACAGCAGTACACAGTGCAAATGTACTTTAGTTCCAATTCTACAGTGCAGCATTTCTAGTTTCTGGGTCTGTTGGTAGAGTTAAGTACTTAATGATTTGATTTGCTCTCTTGTTTGTTTAAATGTATCAACTAAGGGAACTATTGTTATTATATAGGATTTATATAGCGCCAACAGTTTGCACAGCGCTTTAAAGCATGGAAACTACATAGAAAATTATGTATACTTGCACTTTGTTTAAAACTCATTTCTAATGGACATGTTGGTGTTGGCATTGTTTTCCCCAAGTTATGCAATTTTGTTATAAAGGACCCTGATTTTTTTTTTTTATTGATTTATACAGTGATGACATGGTCGACCGTGCTTTAGTAAGTACACCATGTACTGGCATAAGCCTCTACCACCAAGGACGCATATAGTCTATGCAGTCTAAAGTCCCAACCACTCCACAGTCATGATTGTGGATTGTGAAAGAAATCCAGAGCACTCAAGGGATAAACCATGCAGGTACTGGGAGAAGATACAAACTCCATGCAGACAGCATCCCTCTGGCAGCTGGTCTTGGCACACAACAACCTCAACTATGTCATACTTGGATAATACATTCTAGATTTGGTTATTCACAGGTGCATTCATTACAATTTTCACAAATTCTATTTTTCATTGTACAGTTTGCTGTTATATAGATAATTTGAAAGTAGCCTAGGAAAGAATAGTCTCAGGACTATCCGAGATTAAAGTTTTTTTTTTTTTTTACCTTTGCTCTTTAATACACAGTCACATGGTTATTTACCCAGTAAAAGGCACAAAACATGGGAGGTTAGCCAAGGTGATTAAGACCTAGGTTGCTTTGTTGGTAAAAGATTCAGGTAACCCATTTTATTTTCTCCCTGCCCTCACACGCGTCGTTTGGGAGGCAATTAACCCCCTTTGAACTGTTGTGCTTGGAACAAACTCCGCTGAGACATGCTATCTCTCAGACCTACCAACTATTACTTGCTCAACCCCAAGACTCTAGACTTCCTTACATATCCAAGTGGGAACGGGACCTAGGGGTGCAATTTACAGAGAAACAAATAGATCGGCTCTTTCCTTTCACCCATAAGACATCCATCTGCGCCAGACACCAAGAGGCAGGATACAAGCTACTAGCCTGGTGCTACTACACCCGGAAAGAATACATCTGATGTTCCTCTAGAGTACAAGCCTTTGTTGGAGATGCGGGGAGGAGACTGGCTCGCTGCTCCATGTCTTCTGGTCCTGTTGAACCCTCTGTCCTTTCTGCCGGAAGTGCATCGCATAGTGCAAAAATACACAGACCGAGAGATACCAGAGACCCCTGAACTCTTCCTTCTTCACCACCACGAGATTCCCACCAAAGCCTATAAGAAAGCAATTATCCCTCTCCTGCTTACAGTGGCAAAGAGTTGCATCCCCCTGCTTTTGGAAGCAGACGCAGTCCCCTTCGGTGGCCATGTGGCTGAGAAAGGTGTCGGAGATAAGGGCAATGGAAGATTTGGTGGCCACAGAGAAGGGCCTCAGTGAGCAATTTTCAAAAAAATGGTTTTGTTGGCACGAACCCCCACACAGTATTTTTTTTAACATTTTGGTTCTGGGTTTTTTTCGGGTTTTTTTTTCAATGAATTTGATCTATATTGCCAAGACCCAACAATTCATTACAGCCACGATCAGTTTTAAATGACTTTTTTCCTTTAGAAATGTAATTTTGCTATTGTTCTAAACACGGGAAAACGGCGCCATTTTACAGGCATACCATAGACACCCCCCAAGCACGATATTAAAAGAATATTTCATTTTTATTGTTTCACTTTAAGCATTATTAAAATCACTGCTCCCGAAAATATGTCAGTTTTTAAAACTGTTTTTTGCATTGATACATGTCCCCTGGGGCGGGACCCGGGTCCCAAAACACTTTTTATGACAATAACTTGCATATAAGCCTTTAAAATGAGCACTTTTGGTTTTTCGTGTTCGTGTCCCATAGACTTTAATGGTGTTCGCGTGTTCGTCCGAATTCTTTGCCTGTTCGCATGTTCTGGTGCAAACCGAACTGGGGGGGTGTTCATCTCATCCTTAGTTAGGACCACCGAAAAGCCAGGACATGTGGCCACAAGATCAGGATCCACCCTCCTCTGGCGTCACCCTCAGACATCCACAATGGGACGTGATTTAACCACATGCCGACTGGGCCATAGCCGAAAGACGGCTACAGCACGGCCGGCTTATTCTGGGAGGGCGTCCATGGACGTCCACACAGAATCGTGCTCTCGCGCGCCCCCAGGGGTGTGCACCAGGGAATGTCCATGACTGCCGGGTCCTCCGGGCCCGGCGTGTCACAGAATGGGGTAAAGGGCTAATGACAGCAGCCCTTTACCACATGATCGCTCCATCCAATGACGGTGAGATCACTTGTCAACAAACCAGAGCTTGTCCGGTGCAGCTCCTCCCCTCTCCTCACACCGATCAGTACAGTGTGTGAGGAAAGGAGGGAGCCGGGTGCAGCAGCACTGTGGGTTGTCTATGGAGTGCCCACAGTGCTGATCTGTGCCCATCCATGCTACATACCTGGTTCATCCATGCTCCACATGTGCCCATCCATGCGCTCCACATGTGCTCATACATGCTCCATATGTGCCCATCTATACTCCATCCATCCCTGGCTCATCCGTGCTCCATCCATCCCTGGCTCATCCATGCTCCATCCATCCCTGGGTCATCCATGCTCAATCCGTGCTCATCCATCCCTGGCTCATGCATGCTCCATTCATCCCTGCCTCATCCGTGCTCATCCATGCTCCATCCATCCCTGGCTCATCCATGCTCATCCATGCTCCATCTATCCCTGGCTCATCCATGCCCATCCATGCCCATCCATGGCTCATTCATGTTCATGTATGCCTCATCTGTGCTCATCCATGCCACAGCAGTGCTCATCCTTGCCACAGCCATACCACATCAGTGCTCATCCGTGCCACATCAGTGCTCATCCATGCCACATCCATGCCACATCAGTTCTCATCCATGACGCATCCTTGCCACTACAGTGCCCATCAGTGAATCACAAAAGTGTAATAGGTAGTCAAATTAGATTTGAAATGTATGTCCCTGATGGTGCTCCCTGTATGTTGGGCCTCTGTATGTGGCCAGGCTGTGGAAAAGTCTCCCACATGTGGTATTGCCATACTCAGGAGGAGTAGCAGAATAAATATTGGGGTGTAATTTTTGCTATGTACATGCTATGTGTTA
The DNA here is from genome assembly GCA_037952925.1 of Lithobates clamitans. NCBI lineage: Eukaryota > Metazoa > Chordata > Amphibia > Anura > Ranidae > Lithobates > Lithobates clamitans. The sequence continues at coordinate 1,369,671 of JBBGZY010000523.1, read as the reverse complement.
GAAATATCTTATAAATGGACAACTTCCTGTAAAACAAATGCATTTTCATTTTCTTTCCACGTTTCCAAAAACTTGTGGAAAAAAATGACATGTTCAAGAGACTCATTATGCCTTATAGAATATACGTTGGGGTGTTTACTTTCCAAAATGGGGGTCATTTTGTGGACGTTTCCATTGTCCTGGTGCTCCAGGGCCTTCAAAAGTGTAAGAGGTAGTCAAAAAATGAAATGTGTAATTTATGTCCCTAGGACACCTGATGTTGCTCCCTGCATGTTGGGCCTCTGTATGTGGCCACGCTGTGTAAAAGTCTCACACATGTGGTATCGCCATACTCAGGAGGAGTAGTAGAATGTGTTTTGGGGTATAATTTGTGGTATGCATATGATGTGTGAGAGAAATAACCTGTTAATATGACAATTTTGTGAAAAAAAAAAATTAAATAAAATATTCATGTTGCAAAGAGTTGTGGGAAAAAATGACAACTTCAAAAAACTTATAATGCCTCTTACTAAAAACCTTGGATTGTCTACTTTCCAAAAAGGGGTCATTTGGGGGGTACTATCCTGGCTTGTTAGTGTCTCAAGACAGTCAGTACATCAGGTGTGTTCAGGTGAGATCAACTTTCAGTGATTGGCACCATAGCTTGTAGACTCTATAACTTTCATACAGAACAAATAATATACACTGATTTGGGTTATTTTTACCAAAGATATGTGGCACTATAAATTTTGGCCAAAATTTATGAAAAAAAAGACTAATTTGCTAAATTTTAAACCCGAAACAAAGAAAAATGCATTTTTTTTACACAATTTTCAGTCTTTTTTAATTTATAGCTCAAAAAAATTAAAAACCCAGTGGTGATCAAATACCACCAAAAGAAAGCTCTATTTGTGTGAAAAAAAAGACAAAAAATTCATATGGGTAGCATGTTGCCTGACTAATTGTCATTCAAAATGTCAGAGCACTGAAAGCTGAAAATTGGTCTGGTTAGGAAAGGGGTTTAAGTGCCCAGTGGTCAAGTGGTTAAGGTGTCTCACCTCTTGCTTAGCCTAACTTTAAGGCTACCCACACAGATTAGGTGGACCAGGGGCTGGTCAGGAGCAGACTCATGGTGGACTGACTAGTAACACCACTGCCCACATACCCCAAAATTGATGGCTGTCATAAATAAGACGTGTTAAAAACATTATATTATGTTTAGAAGGCACTGTATGCTTATAAGCATGTTAAGAAGGTATGCTTATAAGACACAATAGTAATATGAAACCAATATAAACTGGTATATTTTCATAATAATAAGGGGTAGGAATCATAAATAGTGATGATCAAAAAATCTGAGATATCAATCCATAAACTGTATGTATCATTCATCAAATCATAAAGAACATATTAATTCTTATAATCTTTTTTACATGTCCTATTAATGACAGCCCTCGATTTTCGGGCATGTGGATGGCAGTGTTACTAGACTTTCCTTGTCAGTCTACTATAAATCTGTCCCTGGCTGGCCCCTGGTCCACTTACTACTGTGTGTGGGTAGCCCTAGAGTTAGGCTGAGGAAGAGGCACATGTCTGAGGGTAAGGTATGGTTTAGAGGTTTTCCTGTTGTGTTGGCCACATCCCTTTATTGCAATCTTTATTAAGAATTATGATGACTTTAAAGGGGCAAAAGAGTGTTTGTTGTTCTTGTTAAAATGTATACATTTTATTAAAGGTACAATAAAATTGGGTACACAAAACAATATTAAAATTCCATATAGTAAAGCTATATAGTAGAGATGAATCTGTGTTCGCTCTACCACAGTATATGGAATTTTAATATTGTTTTGTGTACCCAATTTTATTGTACCTTTTAATAAAATGTATACATTTTAACAAGAATAACAAACATTCTTTTGAGCCTTTAAAGGCCCACCCCATCAGGGAATCATAATTCTTGGTAAAGATGTCTGAGGATAACGTCAGAGGAGAGTGGATCTTGATCTCACGGCTTGTTGGCGGTCCTAACCATCTTGCAGCGGTCTTGGCACTCTGTTATCACTGGATCTATGCTTTCAGCCAAGGAATGGGGGTCCCTATCAGGGAGTGTTGGCTTCCTCACAGTGCAATGACCCAGTGGTATTCCATGATCCATCTGTCACTTTAACTTCTGTGGGTGCATTTCTTACGGTTTTTAATATATTTGTTGGATTTGACCTAGCACACTATGCTGGTAAACTGTCATATTTGTTCTTGGATTTAGATATGCTTTAAATTTTCAATCTCCCTCTTCCTATCCTTGCTGTTTGTTTGGCGAGGGAAGATCTGTCATTCACTATACATGTTTCGCAGGCTCCTATATGCACATAGTAAGACCAGATAAGTGCAGGAGCTTTAAAAATAATTATGATTCATACTGCTTACATATCTAGACAGGCAAGCCACAAAATATCATTAATAAAATTAAACATTGGGTTTATTGTTTTCTTTTACATCACAGACATTACCTCTTTGTCATCTTTCTCCATGTGAAAACTGGAAGCTTTACATGCATTATAATAGTAGGCTAGCATCCAATACCACACCCAGGTACTATACTAAAGAGTTCCACTTTCTGAAAACAATGCCAAATTGTCATTCACTGATCTCTTTAAAACGAGAACCTAAACCCTTCAAATGAAAATATTACATATATTACGTGATGGATATGTAAACCACAAGATTGTGGCTATTCTATTTTAACCTAGATGAAGCTTTCTGCCATTTCTTAAAGTGATGCTGTAGCTATGACTTAGCTTTACTTGTATTAAGGAAAAGGAGGCCAGGTACTGTATCTCATGGTCGCTGTATGGTCCACTCCTTGCTCTCCCCATCTCCATCTTAGCTACAAAGTATGATAGGCATCCATTCAATAATAATAATAATAATAAACGTTATTTTATATATAGCCTTTAAAGGTGGCTTCTCAAAGCGCTTTACAAGGAAAACACAAGGAATACACAGGATAACATAAAGAAAAAGGGGACAATTAAATGAAAGTTTGTCTAAAGAAAGATGTTTTTAAATTTGATTTAAATGAGTTTAGAGAAGACAACTCTCTGATGTACTTAGGAAGTAAATTCCAGAGTTTTGGTGCATAGCAGGGGAAGACTCTGTCTCCCATTGAGTGTAGGTGAGTAGAGGGAACGCACAGCAAACCAGTATTTGAGGAGTGGAGGTTACAAGGGGGAGTAAGTTGATTAAAGTTCAGAGAGATAATGGGGTGCCAAGCCATGAAGAGCCTTATAGGTGAGCAAGAGGATATTAAAGTCTATGCGAAACCTGATGGGTAGCCAGTGCAAGGACTCCGGGATAGGGGTAATATGATCACTTGTACCAGACCCAGTCAGGATTCTGGCTGTAGAATTTTGAACAAGTTGATTAATTGTGGATTTAGGTACACCAGCGAGTAGAGCATTGCAGTAGTCAAGTCGGGAGAACACAAATGTATGGATCAGCTTTTCAGCTACAGTGTATGAAAGGATAGGATGCAGCCAAGCAATTTTTCTCTAGTGGAAAAAAAGATGACAAACCAGACATACAAATCAGTAAGGAAGTAAGGAGAGCAGGAAATTGCAGACTACAAACTGACCATGAGGCATCTGGTTGACCTTTTCCTAATCCTGTGCACTTTTTAGGTTAGTGGGGAGCTATGCAGGACAACTAAAGCTGGCCGTACAGTTGGATTCTTTTCATTTATTCTGCAGGCTGAACAAAAAAAATCCACAGTTTCCTCCATCTACCCTATACAGCATGGATAGATGAATCTCCATATACAACACCAGAACACCGCTTGCATTTGATTGGAAGCAGCCCCTGTTCAGCCGATAAATTCCAGTCCAGTTCTTTCGATTTTTCAATTGAAGGATGTCAGATTAGAGGGTGGCGAACTGGGAACCACCTAAAATTTGCATAGTGTAGGGCCAGCTTAAATAATTATGCAGGCTCTAGTAGATAAATGCTCAAAGTAATGTGTATTGGCTGTTATACAATTAAATGTAAGCATGTCTAAAATTGTGTCTAAAGTGCACACTTGTTAATACACAATAAAACCACATATACAGTATATATAGATGTATATAACTATATATCTATATATATATATATATATATACCGTATTTATCGGTGTATAACACGTGGCGGCGTATAACACGCACCCCAAGTTTAGGAGAGAATTTTAAGGAAAAAAACTTTTAGGAGGGAAGTTTAAGGAAAAGAAACTTACATTAAAATGCCCATCAATGCAGCCTCATCAGTGTTCATCTGCAGCCTTGTTAGTGTCATTGCAGCCTTTTCAGTGTTAGTGCAGCCTTGACCCAGTGTCCATTGCAGCCTTGTCAGTGCAGCTTTGCCCCAGTGCAGCCTTGTCAGTGCAGCTTTGCCCCAGTGCAGCCTTGTCAACGCAGCTTTGCCCCAGTGCAGCCTTGTCAGTGCAGCTTTGCCCCAGTGCAGTCTTGTCAGTGCAGCCTTGCCCCAGTGCAGCCTTGTCAGTGCAGTCTTGTCAGTGCAGCTTTGCCCCAGTGCAGCCTTGTCAGTGCAGCTTTGCCCCAGTGCAGTCTTGTCAGTGCAGCCTTGCCCCAGTGCAGCCTTGTCAGTGCAGTCTTGTCAGCGCAGCTTTGCCCCAGTGCAGCCTTGTCAGTGCAGCCTTGCCCCCAGTGTCCATGCCTACCGCCGCCGCCGACATACACATGCATGTAGTGTTAAATATGGCGCTGCGGAGTTCGGAGGGACTCGGCGCCGGCGGAACTGAACGAACGCCGCCGAGATACACATAGTCGAGTGTATTCGGCTCTACCCAGCGCCGCTCGCAGTCCCGCCCAGACCCGCCCTATGATGGACATAACACAGGTCCAATGTCGGGACTGGGCGTGACTGTGAGCGGCGCCGGAAAGAGCCGAATACACTCGACTATGTGTATCTCGGCTCTGTGATTTCGGCGGCGCTCGTTCAGCTCCACCGAGTCCCTCCGAACTCCGCGGCGCCATATTTAAAACTACTCGCTATGTGAATGTCGCCGATAGCTCACAATTAGCGGGGATCGGAGTATTACGCGCACCCATGATTTTCCCCTGATTTTAAGGGGAACAAAATGCGCGTTATACGCCAATAAATACGGTATATACAGTGGGGACGGAAAGTATTCAGACCCCCTTAAATTTTTCACTCTTTGTTATATTGCAGCCATTTGTTAAAATCAATTTGTTAAAATCAAGTTCATTTTTTTCCTTATTGATGTACCCACAGCACCCCTTATTGATAGAAAAACACAGAATTGTTGACATTTTTGTAGATTTATTAAAAAAGAAAAACTGAAATATCACATGGTCTTAAGTATTCAGTCCCTTTGCTCAGGATTTAGTAGAAGCACCCTTTTGATCTAATACAGTCATGAGTCTTTTTGGGAAAGATGCAACAAGTTTTTCACACCTGGATTTGGGGATCCTCTGCCATTCCTCCTTGCAGATCCTCTCCAGTTCTGTCAGGTTGGATGGTAAACGTTGGTGGACAGCCATTTTTAGGTCTCTCCAGAGATGCTCAATTGGGTGTAAATCAGGGCTCTGGCTGGGCCATTCAAGAACAGTCACGGAGTTGTTGTGAAGCCACTCCTTCATTATTTTAGCTGCGTGCTTAAGGGTCATTGTCTTGTTGGAAGGTAAACCTTCGGCCCAGTCTGAGGTCTTGAGCACTATGGAGAAGGTTTTCGTCCAGGATATCCCTGTACTTGGCCGCATTCATCTTTCCCTCTATTGCAAACAGGATGATGCTGCCACCACCATGTAGTGCCTGGTTTTCTCCACACATACCGCTTAGAATTAAGGCCAAAAAATTCTATCTTGGTCTCATCAGACCAGAGAATGTTATTTCTCACCATCTTGGAGTCCTTCAGGTGTTTTTTTTCACTCTACCATAAAGCCCCGACTGGTGGAGGGCTGCAGTGATGGTTGACTTTCTACAACTTTCTCCCATCTCCCGACTGCATCTCTGGAGCTCAGCCATAGTGATCTTTGGGTTCTTTTTTACCTCTCTCACCAAGGCTCTTCTCCCCCGATAGCCCTTTTGGCCAGACAGCCAGTTCTAGGAAGGGTTCTGGTCGTCCCAAATGTCTTCCATTTAAGGATTATGGAGGCCACTGTGCTCTTAGGAACCTTAAGTGCAGCAGAAATTTTTTTGTAACCTTGGCCAGATCTGTGCCTTGCCACAATTCTGTCTCTGAGCTCTTCAGGCAGTTCCTTTGACCTGGCATGCACTGTAAGCTCTTATATAGACAGGTGTGTGGCTTTCCTAATCAAGTCCAATCAGTGTAATCAAACACAGCTGGACTCAAATGAAGGTGTAAAACCATCTCAAGGATGATCAGAAGAAATGGACAGCACCTGAGTTAAATATATGAGTGTCACAGCAAAGGGTCTGAATACTTGGGACCATGTGATATTTCAATTTTTCTTTTTTAATAAATCTGCAAAAATGTCAACAATTCTGTGTTTTTCTGTCAATATGGGGTGCTGTGTGTACATTAATGAGGAAAAAAATGAACTTAAGTGATTTTAGCAAATGGCTGCAATATAACGAAGAGTGAAAAATTTAGGGGGTCTGAATACTTTCCATCCCCACTGTATATATACAGTATCTCACAAAAGTGAGTACACCCCTCACATTTTTGTAAATATTTTAATATATCTTTTCATGTGACAAGACTGAAGAAATGACACTTTGCTACAATGTAAAGTAGTGAGTGTACAGCTTGTATAACAGTGTAAATTTGCTGTCCCCTCAAAAAAACTCAACACGCAGCCATTAATATCTAAACAGCTGGCAACAAAAGTGAGTACACCCCTAAGTGAAAATGTCCAAATTGGGCCCAATTAGCCATTTTCCCTTCCCGGTGTCATGTGACTTGTTAGTCTCAGGTGTGAATGGGGAGCAGGTGTGTTAAATTTGGTGTTATCGCACTCACTCTCTCATACTGGTCACTGGAAGTTCAACATGGCACCTCATGGCAAAGAACTCTCTTAGGATCTGAAAAACATTTTTTTTGCTCTACATAAAGATGGCCTAGGCTATAAGAAGATTGCCAAGACCCTGAAACTGAGCTGCAGCACGGTGGCCAAGACCATACAGCGGTTTAACAGGACAGGTTCCACTCAGAACAAGCCTCGCCATGATCGACCAAAGAAGTTGAGTGCATGTGCTCAGCGTCATATCCAGAGGTTGTCTTTGGAAAATAGATGTATGAGTGCAGCCAGCATTGCTGCAGAGGTTGAAGGGGTGGGGGGTCAGCCTGTCAGTGCTCAGACCATACGCCGCACACTGCATAGAATTGGTCTGCATGGCTGTCGTCCCAGAAGGAAGCCTCTTCTAAAGATGATGTACAAGAAAGCCTGCAGAACAGTTTGCTGAAGACAAGCAGACTAAGGACCTGGATTACTGTAACCATGTCCTGTGGTCTGATGAGACCAAAATAAACTTATTTGGTTCAGATGGTGTCAAGCGTGTGTGGCAGCAACCAGATGAGGAGTATAAAGACAAGTGTGTCTTGCCTCAGGTCAAGCATGGTGGTGGGAGTGTCATGGTCTGGGGCTGCATGAGTGTTGCCGGCACTGGGGAGCTACAGTTCTTTGAGGGAACCATGAATGCCAACATGTACTGTGACATACTGAAGCAGAGCATGATCCCCCTCCCTTGGCCACAGGGCGGTATTCCAACATGATAACGACCCCAAACACACCTTCGAGACGAATACTGCCTTGTTAAGAAGCTGAGGGTAAAGGTGATGGACTGGCCAAGCATGTCTCCAGACCTAAACCCTATTGAGCATCTGTGGGAGATCCTCAAACGGAAGGTGAAGGAGCGCAAGGTCTCTAACATCCACCAGCTCTGTGATGTCGTCATGGAGGAGTGGAAGAGGAATCCAGTGGCAACCTGTGACGCTCTGATGAACTCCATGCCCAAGAGGGTTAAGGCAGAGCTGGAAAATATTGGAGGCCACACAAAATATTGACACTTTGGGCCCAATTTGAACATTTTCACTTAGGAGTGTACTCACTTTTGTTTCCAGAGGTTTAGACATTAATGGCTGTGTGTTGAGTTATTTTGAGGGGACAGCAAATTTACACTGTTATACAAGCTGTACACTCACTACTTTACATTGTAGCAACGTGTCATTTCTTCAGTGTTGTCACATGAAAAGATATAATAAAATATTTACAAAGATAGATAGATAGATAGATAGATAGATAGATAGATAGATAGATAGATAGATAGATAGATAGATAGATAGATAGATAGATAGATAGATAGATAGATAGATAGATAAATATTGTGAATGTAGCGTTATGTTATGTAGCTGCACTTTCATTGAAAATTCTACATTTTTTCTTTCCCCAGCACTCTTGAAAAAAACTGCAATATACAAGATTTATCTTTAGTAAAGGTAACCCATCATATTGGTACTTTTTCACAAGCTAAAGGAACAAGTACAAAATTTTATTGAAAATGCAGGTATATCTTAAGAAAAATAAAAACATAAAGGTTACCATAAATCAATAAACTACATAGGTAAATGCACTACATGGGTACATGAACACATACACATTCAAACAGGTAATGAAACTTGTTTTCTTCAGGTGTGCAAAATCATGCTTTTGACTTTCATTCCCTGCTAAGATGTGACGATAAAAATTCCCTTGTGTTGTCAATGCACCTGACTTGTAAAACTGAACTGGATTTTCTTATCTCTATACTTTTCCATTATCTTCCTTTTAATTCAGTAATCGTATTATGAAAGCCCAACTTTTTTAAGTTTTCTATGTAGAAATGACCATGAATGTGGAAATAACCCATGGAAATATCTTATCTATGTATTATCATATCTGAGTAAAGATATATCAATGTCATTGAAACGACCTTACTACCAAACTGTTTTGGCCTTTCACTCACTTGGTAATAATTCATTACTGCAGTGATCATTTACTGTATCAACTACATTTATAATATGTTATAGAAAAATACTGTTCTGCAACCTACTTAATAGCATTCCTCATAGTGACTATAGTAGGCACATTGATAGTGATCTGTGTGTGACATCATCACAGGGCAGTATATAATTTTAGATAAAGAATTGTGCTATTAACAAATGGTGAGTATGTTCACAATATGTGTACTGGGATTGCACTGGGAAATCTGTGTGCAGTGGGTGCTGCCAATACATAAAGTGCCTCTAATTGCCCCTGTGCTAGCCCAGTTCTATGTAATCCTTGTCCAAGAGCCAGCTGGCTTTCAAATCTCATAACATAAGTGAATAAAAAAATATGTATTAACACAGAATTTGTAGCATTTTCAATGCAGTCAGTGTTATAGAAGACTAGTGACTGATGTAAAGGCAGTTTTTCAGAACATGCATCTTTCAGCTACTTCAAAGGAATACTATTTGTTGCAGTAAGATATCTGGTACAGCATCTTGCCCATTTTCATGTAAGGCTCGGTTCACACGGGGGCGACTTGTCAGGCGACCTAGCCGCCTGACAAGTCGCCTCCCGTTCTGTACAATGGAACCGTTCTAATCGGAGTGACGCAAGTTGCTCCGACTTAGAAGAAAGGTTCCTGTACTACTTTGGGGGCGACTTGCATAGACTTATATACAGAAGTCGTCTTGCAAGTCGCCCCGGCAGTCGTGTGCAGGTCGCCTCGGTGAGGCGACCTGCAAGTCGTGCCGCCTCTGGTGTGAACCGAGGCTAAGTCTGCAAGGAAGGTAATGTTGATACATAATAATAAAGAGAGACAAGGGGGTGATTTACCAAAGACAAAAAGGCTGTTCCCTTTTCAAGGGATTTTTCTCTTAGCTTAGCAAACGTGGCCAAAATTCACTATGCAAAGAATATCCAATCACTTGCAAGGAGAATTAAAACAAAACAGTATTTGGTTTGCACATGATTGGACAATGAAAGTCAGCAGTGCTTTACCTCACTCACTAAACCATGTAAAAAATCCCTTTCAAAGTGAATGGCCTGTTTGCCTTTACTAAATCAAGGTGTTCCAGTTTACTGATATTATAATAACACAGTCCACTGACAGCATGGGGTTGATTTATCAAAGGCAAATAGGCTGTTCACTTTGCAAGAGCCGTTGCACTTTGCATGGGAATTTGCTTCAGAGCTTTGTAAATGAGGTGAAGCTCTGCTGACTCCTATCATCCAATCACGTGCAAGAAAAAAAAAACGCTTTTTTTTTCCCCTCTTGATCGTGATTGGGTATTCTTTGCAAAGTGAAACTTTACCTCATTCAATAAGTTCTGGGGTAAATTCCCTTGCAAATTGCATCTTCCCTTGTGAAGTGAACAGCCTGTTTGCTTTTACTAAATCAACCCCATATTTAAATAGGATTTTAAAATAATATAATGAACATCAACAAGCAATCAGTTTAGTAAGAGCAGATACATAGTAGGTTGGTATTTGTGTACCATTCTGTTTAAATGAGTCTGTGACGATTTTGCTGAATGTTATATATTTTAAATACAGAAAAACCGTGTGGTTATGTAAGAGTCACAATGTTTCCAAGTAGAAGTAAATCCTGCACGAACAGTGTGAGTATAGGCAATGTAACCGGCCTCGTCAGAATGCACAGCATCCCTCCAGCTCTACCACCTACAACGCTCTTTGACCTTCAGAGAAGATGAAGGGACCTTCATCCCGTTTACTCCTGCTCAGCATGAAAAGTATTCAGGAGATGCTGCTTCTTCTTCTTGGTCGTACTACTTTTCGTCTTGCTGTTTCATCTTCTACATCACTTTCACAGTTCCTCTGAAATAAAGGAAATAAATGTATGTGTACGTAGGGAACATTTCTGTGCTGATCTATCCTCATCAGGGATGTTTGAAGATAGAATAAAAAAAAGTGTTCAATACTCAGTGAAAGGCTTGTGAATAGACCAGAAGTTCTGTGGGTGTCTTTCCTTCATAATTGCTCATTAAAAATATAAAAACAACTGTAACTTGGCAAAATTACTAGAAAAATACTTTTACAAAAAACTGTCACTGTGAACAAAAAAAAGAGCTTATAAACTTTATTACAATTTCTTGTATTGCCTATGCCACGTAACATTTACTGGAAGAATATGAAGGGTACCATTGTTGACCACCTTCTCAAGGTGCTGGTTGCCTGAAATAACATGATGTCTACTGTATTCTTAATATGCAAATCCATTAACACTTTAAGTTTGCCCTATAGTGGTTTTACTGCTACAGGGCGGCACCTCTGCGCCGGATCACATATACTGTGGAGAAATTAATTATTTGATCCCCTGCAGATTTTGTAAGTTTGACCACTTACAAAGAAATGAAGGGTCTATAATTTTTATCATAGGTGTATTTTAAATGATAGAGACAGAATATCAACCAAAAATCCAGAAAAAACACATAAAACAAATGCTGTAAATTAAGTAGCAGTTCAGTGAGCAAAAAAAGTATTTGATCCCCAAGCAAAACATGACTTAGTACTTGGTGGCGAAACCCTTGTTGGCAAGCACAGAATTAGGACGTTTCTTGTAGCTGGTGACCAGGTTTGCACACATCGCAGGAGGGATTTTGGACCACTCTTCTTTACAGATCTTCTCTAAATCCTTAAGGTTTCTGTCTCTTGGCAACTTGAAGTTTCAGCTCCCTTCATAAATTTTCTATAGGATTAAGGTGGCTAGGCCACCCCATTACCTTAATGTGCTTCTTTTTGAGCCACTCCTTGGTTGCCTTGGGGGGTATTTTTTGGGTCATTGTCATGCTGGAAGACCCATTCACTACCTATTTTCCGTGTTCTGGCTGAGGGAAGAAGGTTCTCATCCAAGATTTCACAATACATGACCCAGTACATTGGCTCCTCAATGCTGCAAAGTTGGCCTGCACTTTTAGCGGAGAAACAGCCCCAAAGCATCATGTTTTTACCTCCATGCTTGACTGTAGGGATGGTGTTTTTAGGGTCATAGTCAGCATTTTTCTTCCTCCAAACACGGCGAGTTAATGCCAAAGAGCTTAATTTTGGTCTCATCTGCGCACAACACTTTCTCCCAATGCTTCTCTGAATCATTGGCATGACTGTACATGTGCCTTCTTGAGGAGGGGAACTCGCTGTGTTTGGAGGAAGAAAAATTATACTTTGGGGCTTTTTCTCTGCTAAAGGTACAGGCCGACTTTGCCGCATTGGGGGGCCAATGGACGGGGCCACATATTGTAAAATCTTGGATTAGAACCTTCTTCCCTCAGCCAGAACACTGAAGATGGGTTATAAAATAACCCATCTTCAGTGTTCTGGCTGAGGGAAGAAGGTTCTCATCCAAGATTTTACAATATGTGGTTAGAGTTGCACTTTAGGAATCCAAGCATTAAGCAGTAAGTTGGACCACTGAGCCAGTATACACCAATCAGCCCTACCGTTATGACAGATAAAGTGAATAACACTGATTGTCTGATTACAATGGCACCTGAAAGTGGGTGGGATATATTACACAGAAAGTAAACATGTTGTCTTTGAAGTTGATGTGTTGAAAGCATAAAAAATGGGCAAGTGTAAGGATTTGATTGCATTTGAATAGGGCCACACTGTGATGGCTAGATGACTGGGTCAGAGCAACTCCAAAACTGCAGCTCTTGCGGAATGTTCCCGGTCTGCAATGATCAGGACTACCAAAAGTGCTCCAAGGAAGGAAAACCAGTCATTGGTCATTGATGGCTAAGGCTCATTTATACGCATAGGGAGAGAAGGCTAGCCGATGCAAAAGAGCTACTGTAGCTCACATTGCTGAAAAAGTCAATGCTAGTTCCAATAGAAAGGTGTCAGAACACACAGAGAATTGCAGTTTGCTGCATATGGGGCTGCATAGCCATTGACCGGTCAGGGTGCCCATGCTGTCCAAGCACCTGCAATGTGCCAAAAGCACCTACAATGGACATGTGAGCATCAGAACTGAACCACAGAGCAATGGAAGAAGGTGGCATGATCTGTCAAATTCAAGAATGGTTAGAGAAATACAACAATGAGTTTGAGGTGTTGACTTGGCCTCCAAATTCTTCAGACCTCAATCTAATTGAGCATCTGTGGGATGTGCTGAAAAAACAAGTCTGATCCATGGAAGCACCACCTAGCAACTTACACGACTTAAAAAATCTGCTACTAACAACTTGGTGTCAGATACCACAGCATATCTTCAAAGGTCTAGTGGAGTCTATGCCTCAATGGGTTATGGTGGGTGGTCATGATGTTATCACTGATTGGTGTAACAAAATGTGAGGACTCAACAATTCTAGAGGGATGTTGTAACTACTGAGAGTCCGAAGACAACAATATAAGATCAGCTCAAAAATCACAGTAACTAAAATATATATTTTTACCAATCTACTGTCCTCTTCAGGAAGTACTTTCTTTTTCAAGGAGCGGCTCAGATGATTGCAAAGAGATACAACACTGTAAGAAAGCTGAAGAGGGATTCACATTAGCTTACAAAATGCACTGCCACTGTACACAATTCTGGTCAGTCTGAAGAATGTTAAACAGATTCTGTCAACAAAATGTCAGGTAAAAGCACAGAAAGGTCAAGTATTTTAAATTCTTACTTGCAATGTTTTTTTTCCATAACTGATTTTTGAATTACTTGCAATGTACCATTGAACTTTCTAGAAAATATGACATGGCTAGGAAGAGTCAATGCCCTAGCCTATTCCTTCCTTTCTCAGACATTACAGTCCTCTCCTCTTCTGGGAGTTTCTAATTACTGTCTGTGCTGGCTCAGCTCCTCTGCCACCCCCCTTTACCTCCCTAAATAACCTTTTATGTAGTTGGTGGGGTGGTGCAAAGCAGAATACTATAGAGTTTCACTTGAGTAACAGCTCTGATCTTGTTGGGGCTGATGAGATCACATCAAAGATGACAGAGCCCAGCAACAGTCTGAGGTCTTTTGGATGTTTAAACTAAGGGAGGGTTAGGACAGCTTTTTTCCCTTAATAAATTAAATCATCATTTAAAAACGGCATTTTGTATTTACTCAGTTGTGTAATATTAAAATTTGTTTGATTATCTGAATCATTTAAGTGTGACAAATATGCAAAAAACAAAACAAAACAAGGAGGGAGCAAATATTTTTCACAGCACTGTAAATATATACCGTATATATATATTCATACATACATACAGTATCTCACAAAAGTGAGTACACCCCTCACATTTTTTTATATCTTTTTATGTGACAACACTGAAGAAATGACACTTTGCTACAATGTAAAGTAGTGAGTGTACAGCTTGTATAACAGTGTAAATTTTCTGTCCCCTCAAAATAACTCAACAAAATGTCCAAATTGGGCCCAATTAGCCATTTTCCCTCCCTGGTCTCACGTGGCTCGTTAGTTTTACAAGGTTTAAGGTGTGAATGGGGAGCAGGTGTGTTAAATTTGGTGTTATCGCTCTCACTCTCTCATATTGGTCACTGGAAGTTCAACATGGCACCCCATGGAAAAGAACTCCCTGAGGATCTGAACAAAAGAATTGTTGCTCTACATAAAAATGGCGTAGACTATAAGAAGATTGCCAAGACCTTGAAACTGAGCTGCAGCACAGTGGCCAAGACCATACACCGGTTTAGCAGGACAGGTTCCACTCAGAACAGGCCTCGCCATGATCGACCAAAGAAGTTGAGTGCACGTGTTCAGCATCATATCCAGAGGTTGTCTTTGGAAAATAGACGTATGAGTGCTGTCAGCATTGCTGCAGAGGTTGAAGGGGTAGGGGGTCAGTCTGTCAGTGCTCAGACCATACACCACACACTGCATTAAATTGGTCTGCATGGCTGTTGTCCCAGAAGGAAGCCTCTTCTAAAGATGATGCACACGAAAACCTGCAAACAGTTTGCTGAAGACAAGCAGACTAAGGACATGGATTACTGGAACCATGTCTTGTGGTCTGATAAGACCAAGATAAACTTATTTGGTTCAGATAGTGTCAAGCGTGTGTGACGGCAAACAGGTGAGGAGTACAAAGACAAGTGTGTCTTGCCTACAGTCAAGCATGGTGGTGGGAGTGTCATGGTCTGGGGCTGCATTAGTGCTGCCGACACGGGGGAACTAGTTCATTGAGGGAACCATGAATGCCAACTTATACTGTGACATACTGAAGCAGAGCATGATCCCCTCCCTTCGGAGACTGGGCCGCAGGGCCGTATTCCAATATGATAACGACCCCAAACACACCTCCAAGACGACCACTGCCTTGCTAAAGAAACTGGGGTTAAGGTGATGGACTGGCCAAGCATGTCTCCAGACCTAAACCCTACTGAGCATCTGTGGGGCATCCTCAAACTGAAGCTGGAGGAGTGGAAGGTCTCTAACATCCAACAGCTCCATGATTTTGTCATGGAGGAGTGGAAGAGGACACCATTGGCAACCTGTGAAGCTTTGGTGAACTCCATGCCCAAGACCAAGAGGGTTAAGGTAGTGCTGGAAAATAATGGTGGCCACGCAAAATATTGACACTTTGGGTCCAATTTGGACATTTTCACTTAGGGGTGTACTCACTTTTCTTGCCAGCAGTTTAGACATTAATGGCTGTTTGTTGAGTTATTTTGACGGGAAATTTACACGGTTATACAAGCTGTACACTCACTACTTTACATTGTAGCAAAGTGTAATTACTTCAGTGTTGTCACATGAGATATAATAAATATTTACAAAATTGTGAGGGTTGTACTCACTTTTGTGAGATACTGTGTGTGTGTGTGTGTATATATATATATATATATATATATATATATATATATATATATTATTACCAAAAGTATTAATGGCATCCCAGTCTTATGCCCTGTACATACGATAGGATTTTCCGATGGAAAATGTGTGATAGGACCTTGTTGTCAGAAATTCCGACCGTGTGTAGGCTCCATCACACATTTTCCATAGGAATTTCTGGCACACAAAGTTTGAGAGCAGGCTATAAAATTTTCCGACAACAAAATCCGTTGTCGGAAATTCCGATCGTCTGTACACAAATCTGATGCACAAAGTGCCACGCATGCTCAGAATAAATTAAGAGACGAAAGCTATTGGCTACTGCCCCGTTTATAGTCCCGACATACGTGTTTTACGTCACCACGTTCAGAACAATCGGATTTTCCGACAACTTTGTGTGACCGTGTGTATGCAAGACAAGTTTGAGCCAACATCCGTCTGAAAAAATCCTAGGATTTTGTTGTCGGAATGTCCGACCGTGTGTACAGGGCATTAGTCTGTGGGGTTCAATATTGAATTGTCCCACCCTTTGCAGCTATAACAGCTTCAGCTCTTCTGGGAAGGTTGTCCACAAGGTTTAGGAGTGTGTCTATTGGAATGTTTGACCACTCTTCCAGAAGCGCATTTGTGAGGTCAGGCCCTGATGTGGACAATAAGGCCTGGCTCGCAGTCTCCGCTTTAATTGATCCCAAAAGTGTTCTATCAGGTTGAGGTCAGGACTCTGTGCAGGCCAGTCAAGTTCCTCCACCCCAAACTCGCTCATCCATATCTTTATGGACCTTGCTTTGTGCACTGGTGCGCAATCATGTTGGAACAGGAAGGGGCCACTCCCGAACTGTTGCTGCAAAGTTGGGAGCATGAAATTGTCCAAAATGTCTTGGTATTTACCTTCACAACCCTGGGCGACGTACAGTAACATATCGCTCTGTCTGCGCATCACACATAATTAACACTAAGGGGCCAAGCCCAACCCCTGAAAAACAACCCCACGCCATAATTCCCCCTCTACCAAATGATTTGGATCAGTGCACAAAACAAGGTCCATAAAGACATGGATGAGTGAGTTTGGGGTGGAGGAACTTGACTGGCTGATTTTTCTGTTTTTCCTTTTGGCTGCACTTAGGCTTTAATGGTATAGGATCATGCACATATGATATGACTGCAGAAAAATCTTTCCTCAGTACATATGTTCTTAGTACCCAAGTATACATGTTTATGTAATAATTATATACCCACACTGCTGGCATAATCTTGGCCAAATCTCTAGGGGAAAGCATTATATGACTGAGAAAATCCAGAAGCAGTAAAGCTCAATCACTTTGTAGCACTACAAAGTAGCAAGGATATGTAATGAGTAAATATGGCTAACTGATCTCTTTCATATGGATATTCTGAATATTGAAAAGACTTACATACCCTTTAAGAGATCTCCTACATCAGCACCTTACAAAATGATCATTTAATATTTGATGGCTGCTGTAGACTTCCATATGGATGATTGTATATTTTTCATACATTCCACCTCTCATTAACACACTTTTACACGGTATACCGATTTCCTTTTATGCCTGCTTTTATAGTGCAATCTGTGGGCAATTCCGTATCTTTTAGGCAGAACATAACATCTTGTGTACAATCTGCTATCTCTGTTCCTAGCCAGCTATGACATTAGTTTCTAGACTAGATCATATACAGGCAGAAGCATAGCTAGATTTTAAATTACAATTCATTTCATTTCCATAAGGAAATGTAATGCTAGCTGTAATTGACTACACAATGCAATCTGAATTGGAACTGTGTTGCTGATACTTCTGATTACAAGCAATTAGATTAACCCTCAGGGTGGGACATGTATTAGTCACTGTTAATGGTTTCATTGCCTATTTCTGCATTCATAGTCATCAGGCATGACATTTTATAATAACCCATTAAAGAGGCATTGCATAAGGAAACTTTGCAAACTCAGCTTAGGGAACAAGACTGATCACCTCTTTTAATCAGCAATACCCATGATTTTATATCATAGCTGACTTTTTTATCCAAGCAAGGAGATTAGGAAAGGTTTACACTTTGCCAATTGCTTCTTCAGGGCAGCTGACCTTACAAGCTGTGAAAAAAAAAATCCTCTATCAAAGGGATGATCTGCTCCCTCACCACCACCATGGTCCACCTCACCATAGGGTTCATGTATTTGGGTCTAAGCCCTACATTGTAGAAATAATAGTCTTATCTTGCACCGACTAAGCTTAAAGTGACATTAAACTTACATTTTTTATAAAATAAATCTATTATGTCTAAACAGTGGTGTCGCTAGGGGGTGGTTTCACCGTGGCTATAGCCCCGAATATGGGGTCCATAGCCCCGAGTCTCTTACTGGGCATAGACGTAGACTGCACTCATCCTAGTCCGGTCCATAATTGTCAATGGACAGGAACAATGGCAAGCTCCTGTGTAGATCCAGCCGCTGTCATGCTCCCTGCTTCCCGCTCCCTCCTTTTCTCTCCAGGCCGCCTTAGAACTCGACTTAGCTCCGTGGGGGGGGGGGGGGGCGGGCTGTCCACTGACATCTCAACTAGGTTCGTCTAGGCTCGGGTGGGGTGGGACGGTGCAGTGCGCTGACATCTCGGCTTGGGCGGGGGGGGGGGGGGGGCGGATCGGTCCGCTGACCTCTCAGCTGGGCTCGGTGACATAAAGGTGCCTTTTTACAATGTAAAATGTACTCCATGGAGTCGGAGGAGAAGAAGACCAATTCCTACCCTCAGTACCCTGAAATGCACCAGAAAGTTAAGGTCAGTGCATGACAGCTTCACGCCACAGTCAGACTGCCCTGTCATCTGCTGAAAAGAATCTGCGGGGGGTCACTGATGTAAGAGGGGAGTAGGGACCCTAAGATAAGGGTAGTCCACCCGCAGTCTCTGGTTATCTCCTGTAGTCCAACCGCAGTCTCTGATTATCATCTGTAGTCCATCCGCAGTCTCTCATTATCTCCTGTAGTCCATCCGCAGTCTCTCATTATCTCCTGTAGTCCATCCGCAGTCTCTGGTTATCTCCTGTTGTTCATCCACATTCTCTGATTATAGCCTGTAGTCCATCTGCAGTCTCTGATTATCTCCTGCAGTCCATCCGCAATCTGATTATCTCCTGTAATCCATCCACAGTCTCTGGTTATCTCCTGTAGTCCATCCGCAGTCTCTGGTTATCTTCTGTAGTCCATCCGCTGTCTCTGGTTATCTTCTGTAGTCCATCCGCTGTGTCTGGTTATCTCCTGTAATCCATCTGTAGTCTCTTGCCACGGCCCTTAAGCCCCTCCCACTATCATGTTAGGCCATACCCACTTTATGGCGGTCTTTATCTCCTTGGTTTACCGCTCATTATCAACTTCAAAAGTTGAGAGGTATGTTTTATATTTATGCACAGTACCACTTCTCTTGCCTGGTATGCTGGGTAACAAAAAATCTGTGAGTTTGCTGCCTTCCACAAGATGGTGCCCTTTGCACCTGCCCAGTAAGATTGGCTATTACAGTGCACCACCTTGTGATAGGCAGTTCAATGGCTGAGAGCACTGACCGCCGTGTTCTGCTGGGAGGGGCCATTCCCTGTCAGAACACAATAGCACAGCGGGGAGATTGCTGTACTAACACTGCGTGTTTTAGTACAGTGATCTGTCAGGTTTTTTTTTTGGTTCAGCTCACCGGGCTAAATGAAAACAAGCTGACAGTGTGTACCAGGCCTTAGACTGGACAATGGCCAACATCATTGGGCAACGTTCATAAAAACTGGAGGAAGACAAAACTGAAATCAGGTTCAATTTTCAAGAGGATCTGAGAAAAAAGAATTAAGGATGTTATTGTTTACTATAAGCAACACATAGTTTTTGCTTTTCTAGTCTTTATGAATGTGGCGCAATTAGTCTCATTTAAAAATACTTTTACTTAGTACCTGCTGCTGAACCCCCCCAGAACAAAAGATTATCTACGGCCCTGTTACCGGGTGCAGCGGTGCCTTACTGCCACCCAGGGCCGGACTTGCCTACCAGCATACAGGGCCACCTGCCATGGGGCGGCTTTGAGGGCAGCGGCGCCTGTAAAAAATATTGGCTGCCGGCCCGGGTCGGCATGTCAACTGCGCATGCGCCACTGCCGCTCGGGCAACCCCTTATGTGTTCGGTCAGTTTTGGACAGGTAGGCGCATGCACAGTGACGTAAAGGCACCGGGTGGTGTCATTTTTAAATGTAGGGTAGCAGTGGCACTCTTTGAGATCTTGGCGGTGGTGCGTGCCTCTCATCACAGCCCGGTAAGACCCCTCCACAGCCTC
Organism: Lithobates clamitans; assembly: GCA_037952925.1. Lineage (NCBI taxonomy): Eukaryota > Metazoa > Chordata > Amphibia > Anura > Ranidae > Lithobates > Lithobates clamitans. Next base: position 1,349,580 of record JBBGZY010000523.1, on the reverse strand, counting down.
TGACATCTCTACCATGTCCACAGCCTCTGTCCTGTACCATGTCCACCGCCTCTGTCCTGTACCATATCCACAGCCTCTGTCCTGTACCATAACTACAGCCTCTGTCCTGTACCATATCCACAGCCTCTGTCCTGTACCATATCCACAGCCTCTGTCCTGTACCATGTCCCCAGCCTCTGTCCTGAACCATTTCACCAGCCTCTGTCCTGTACCATGTCTCCAGCCTTTGTCCTGTACTATATCCACAGCCTCTGTCCTGTACCATGTCCTCAGCCTCTGTCCTGTACCATTTCCCCGGCCTCTGTCCTGTACCATGTCCTCAGCCCCTGTCCTGTACCATTTCCCCGGCCTCTGTCCTGTACCATTTCCACAGCCTCTGTCCTGTACCATGTCCATAGCCTCTGTCCTGTACCATGTCCAGAGCCTCTGTCCTGTACATGTCCACTGCCTCTGTCCTGTACCATGTCCACAGCCTCTGTCCTGTACCATGTCCTCAGCATCTGTTCTGTACCATTTCCCCAGCCTCTGTCCTGTACTATGTCCTCAGCATCTGTCCTGTACCATTTCCCCAGCCTCTGTCCTGTACCATGTCCAAAGTCTCTGTCCTGTACCATGTCCACAGCCTCTGTCCTGTACCATATCCCCAGCCTCTGTCCTGTACCATATCCCCAGCCTCTGTCCTGTGCCATATCCCCAGCCTCTGTCCTGTACCATATCCCCAGCCTCTGTCCTGTACCATGTCCCCAGCCTCTGTACCATGTCCAAAGTCTCTGTCCAGTACCATGTCCCCAGTCTCTGTCCTGTACCATATCCCCAGCCTCTGTCCTGTACCATGTCCCCAGTCTCTGTACCATGTCCCCAGCCTCTGTCCAGTACCATGTCCCCAGTCTCTGTCCTGTACCATGTCCCCAGCCTCTGTCCTGTACCATGTCCCCAGTCTCTGTCCTGTACCATGTCCCCAGCCTCTGTCCAGTACCATATCCCCAGCCTCTGTCCTGTACCATGTCCCCAGTCTCTGTCCTGTACCATGTCCCCACCCTCTGTCCTGTACCATGTCCCCAGTCTCTGTCCTGTACCATGTCCCCAGCCTCTGTCCTGTACCATGTCCCCAGCCTCTGTCCTGAACCATTTCACCAGCCTCTGTCCTGTACCATGTCTCCAGCCTTTGTCCTGTACTATATCCACAGCCTCTATCCTTTACTATGTCCTCAGCCTCTGTCCTGTACCATTTCCCCAGCCTCTGTCCTGTACCATGTCCACAGCCTCTGTCCTGTAACATGTCCAGAGTCTCTATCCTGTACATGTCCACTGCCTCTGTCCTGTACCATGTCCACAGCCTCTGTCCTGTACCATGTCCTCAGCATCTGTCCTGTACCATTTCCCCAGCCTCTGTCCTGTACCATGTCCTCAGCATCTGTCCTGTACCATTTCCCCAGCCTCTGTCCTGTACCATGTCCAAAGTCTCTGTCCTGTACCATGTCCACAGCCTCTGTCCTGTACCATATCCCCAGCCTCTGTCCTGTACCATGTCCCCAGTCTCTGTCCTGTACCATGTCCCCAGCCTCTGTCCTGTACCATGTCCCCAGTCTCTGTCCTGTACCATGTCCCCAGCCTCTGTCCTGTACCATGTCCCCAGTCTCTGTCCTGTACCATGTCCCCAGCCTCTGTCCTGTACCATGTCCACAGCCGCATATTATATACATGTGTATGCCTGCCCAAGCGTATGACTTTCTTTACTTTGCTGCTATAAGCTCTAGCCCCAGATCTTTTGTAGACCTAGCGTGTCTAAATATAAATACAGTGAGGGAAAAAAGTATTTGATCCTCTGCTGATTTTGTACGTTTTCCCACTGACAAAGAAATGATCAGTCTATAATTTTAATGGTAGGTTTATTTTAACAGTGAGAGATAGAATAACAACAAAAAATCCAGAAAAACGCATTTCAAAATTATATATTGATTTGCATTTTAATGAGTAAAATAAGTATTTGACCCCTTTGCAAAACATGACTTAGTACTTGGTGGCAAAAACCCTTGTTGGCAATCACAGAGAACAGACGTTTCTTGTAGCTGGCCACCGGGTTTGCACACATCTTAGGAGAGGTTTTGTCCCACTCCTCTTTGCAGATCCTCTCCAAGTCATTTAGGTTTTGAGGCTGACGTTTGGTAACTCGAACCTTCAGCTCCTTCCACATATTTTCTATGGGATTAAGGTCTGAAGACTGGCTAGGCCACTCCAGAACCTTATTGTGCTTCTTTTTGAGCCACTCCTTTGTAGCCTTGGCCATGTGTTTTGGGTCATTGAGGGAAGGAGGTTCTCACCCAAGATTTGACAGTGCATGGCCCCATCCATCGTCCCTTTGATGCAGTGAAGTTGTCCTGTTCCCTTAGCAGAAAAACACCCCCAAAGCATAATGTTTCCACCTCCATGTTTGATGGTGGGGATGGCGTTTTTGGGGTCATAGGCAGCATTCCTCCTCCAAACATGGTGAATTGAGTTGGTGTCAAAGAGCTTTATTTTGGTCTCATCTGACCACAATACTTTCACCCAGTTCTCCTCTGAATCATTCAGATGTTCATTAGCAATTTCAGATGAGCCTGTACATGTGCTTTCTTGAGCAGGGGGACCTTGTGGGAGCTGCAGGATTTCAGTCCTTTACGGTTTAGTATATTATCAATTGTTTTCCTGGTGACTATGGTGCCATTGACAAGATTCTCCTGTGTAGTTCTGGGCTGATTCCTCACGTTCTCATGATCATTGAAACTTCACAAGGTGAGATTTTGCATGGAGCCCCAGACCGAGGGAGATTGACAGTTATTTTGTGTTTCTTCCATTTGCGAATAATCGCAGCAACTGTTGTCACCCTCTCACTAAGCTGCTTGGCGATGGTCTTGTAGTCCAGGGGCCGTCAACCCCTGGGCCGCGGCCTTTCTGCAGCCGGGCCACGGGTGCGGATGGCCAGCATGAGACACTTGGGTGGGCGAGCGGCATAAGAGAGCGATCGATGGGTGGATGGAAGGAGCGAGCGGGCAAGCAGAGATGAAGACATCTCTCTCCGCCCCCCCCCCCCACATCACCGCTCTTCCGCCCTCACAGCCGGTGTTCTGTCAGCCTCAGTGTCGGAGGTGCAGCGGGAAGCAGAGAGATGACATCATCTCTCACTACCTGCCATGCATCACCGCTCTCCTGCCTTCATTCGGAACCCAGCTAAATGGACCAGTGCTGCCGCCAATGCAGTGGTGGCAGGCAGCGTGGCAAGTGACATTCCGCATCTGGTGACAGGCAACATGGCAGGTGGCGTGGCAAGTGACAATCCACATCTGGTAGCAGGCGACGTGGCAAGTGACAATCCACATCTTGTGGCAGGTGGCGTGGCAAGTGAAAATCCGCATCTGGTGGCAGGTGACGTGGCAAGTGACAATCCACATCTGGTGGCAGGTGATGTGGCAAGTGACAATCCACATCTTATGGCAGGCAACGTGGCAGGTGACTTGGCAAGCGACAATCCACATCTTGTGGCAGGGAGCGTGGCAGGTGGCGTGGCAAGTGACAATCCACATCTGGTGGCAGGCAGCATGGTAAGTGACAATCCACATCTTGTGGCAGGCAGCATGGCAGGTGACGTGGCAAGTGACAATCCACATCTTGTGGCAGGTGACGTGGCAAGTGACAATCCACATCTTGTGGCAGGGTGTGGTAAGTGACAATCCACATCTAGTAGCAGGGAGCGTGGCAAGTGACAATCCACATCTTGTGGCAGGCGGCGTGGCAAGTGACATTCCGCATCTTGTGGCAGGCAGTGTGGCAGGTGATGTGGCAGGTGACGTGGCAAGTGACACATCCGCATCTGGTGACAGGCAAGGTAGGAGGTGGCGTGGCAAGTGACATTCCGCATCTGGTGACAGTGGCAAGTGACACGTTCAGGGCTCCCACTGATTCTGCATTACGGTGAGCTATTCAATTTATCACTACAATGTAATATTAGATACAATGTGCTTCAATCACTCTGACACCATATCAAGCATGGTGCCGTGATGATTGAAGCGCTAACACCAACCATTGCCCGCGAAAAATCGTTTACCCCCATGACCCCCCCCCCCCCCCCCCCCCCCCGATTAAGGGAGTGCTCCTAATCTCAGGTTGTTACCTGTATAGAAGACACATGGAAGCCAGAAATCTTGCTGATGATAGGGGATCAAATATTTATTTCACTCATTAAAATGCAAAACAATTTATAACTTTTTTGAAATGCGTTTTTCTGGATACTTTTGTTGTTACTCTGTCTCTCACTGTTAAAATAGACCTACCATTAATATTATAGACTGATCATTTCTTTGTCATTGGGCAAACGTACAAAATCAGCAGGGGATCAAATACCCTTTTCCCTCCCTGTAGAATGTACCTTTTATTTCTCTCTTGTTATTTTTTTCATCTTTCAAATGCAAGCTTTTTCTGCTGTTCTCAGACTTCCTGTTGTAGGGTGGCTACATCCTTTCTCCATTACCCCTTATGTATGCAAGTGTAGCCATCCTTTTCCAGCCATCCTTTTCCCAAGATGGACTACATATCTATATATAGATTCATTCAGTTCTATGGGAATTGTAGTACGTATAGAGCAGAGCATAGGGGTAATTCACTAAACTTTACCGCATACGATAAGGGTATCATATTACTCATTTGCAGAAATTATCACATGCGGTAAATTAAGTCCAATTCATAAAAAAAAATTCACAAACGGACCAGAGAGTAAAAAACGTGATATTTACCACCAGGGTTTTGCTGGCGGTATCACATGCACAGGACCCCCATGCTGTTTTTTGACAAATAGCGGGTTGCTATGGAGCGGGCCAGGAAGCCGACCGCCTTGTCCTTAACGGATGACTCATCAGCTGTCAGCAGCTTCCCCGCTGACAGCTGACTGTAAAAGAAAGGCTGCAAATTTAAAAAAAGGAAAAAACAAAACAAAAAAACAGCAGAACCACAAGGTCATGTAGTCAGGGGGCCCCACCCCTTACCTAAATAAGACATGTCAAACGGCGGAGTCTGCAGTAGGCAGCCAGCCTCCATCGACGGTGGGAGCTTTTTGTTTTTTTATTCTTTTTCGGGTGCGGCAGTCGGCGTGATTGACAGTGGATTTACATCGGGGGACACGTTTTTTTTATTTTTGAATACAGGAATTGTCAAAAACTGTCTCTGTGTTTTTATCACATTTTGACACTTTTTTGGTGAATGGGTAGGGGTACTATATACCCGATACTTAATCACATGGGGGGGGCTGGGATCTGGGGGCCCCCTTCTTAAAGGGGGCTTCAAGATTTCGATAAGCCCCTTGCCCACAACCACTGGCCAAAGTTGTGGGGATGAGTCCTTTGTCCCCATCAACATGGGGACAAGGATCTTTGGGGTGGGGAGGCAGAGCCCCTACCCCCCCCCATGTTGAGGGCATGTGACCTGGCATGGTTCGGGGGGGGGGGGGCGCTTGCTCGCCCCCATTTCTTGACCTGTCGGGCTGCATGCTCAGACAAGGGTCTGGTATACATTTTGGGGGGGGCCCCAAGCCATTTTTTTTTAGTTTTGGGGTGGTGGGGTTTTCATCATTTACTAGATTCTGTGTGTCGCATACAGCAGCTCATTCATTTGAATGGGCTGCCCCATGCATGTTTGTCCCTCAAAAAGAAGCTCCTGCTTTTGTTCGGGTGACAAGCTTATGTAAATGGTGCTGTTTGCTGCACGATCCTTTCTTGTATTTGAGTTTTGGGGTGCACATCCCAATGCAATACGCTGAGCACACCTATGATTAAAACCATGTATCAAATAAAAATCTTATATGTCCTTAAAACGGAGTTAGGTAAACAAGCTAGTTACAGAGTTATTGTATAGTTAACCTACACATTCTGACTCTGCTAAATTTTGTCAGGGCATCTAAGTTTCAATGACCTCTGGTCATAAAAGGGTGAAATAAGATATACACTGCTTAGATTTTAGACTTGTAAAGAATAGACAACTAAGTGAAACCACCAAGCAGAGCTAAGGGGAGTTGTGATCTTATGGAAGGAGTAATGCAGTAACCATACTTATGTAGTACAGGTTCCAGACTGGGCTGTCTGTAATATCCCAGGTTCCATTCCCTGTGAGGCATATGGCAGCCAGGCACACAGTAGTTCACAATCACTCAAGTCAGAAATCAGGCAGTGCATGTCTTTTGCAGTTTATTTGCTGGTTTAACTTGGGTAGGGTGTGGGTGAGCCTAGGAATCCTCCAAAACTAGTAGAAACACAAAGGAGGACACCTGCAACTGTTCTGTCTCTTCAGGGTGCAACCACCCTCTTGAATTCAGAATAAGAGAACTACAACGCAGAGGTACAACCTGAGTCAGAACTGTAGTGAGCTATCCCAAAGGTGGTAAGGAAATTCTTTAAGATCCTTAAAGTGTTACTAAACCCACAACAGTAAAATCAGTCTGTATATGCAGTAAAGCATGCTTGTTATACTCACTGTGGAACCTAGGGGGTTAATCCTCTGCATTGTGTAAAAAGGCTGCTTGATCTTGTATGCACAGATCCTTCCCTCCCTGCACTGTCCCCCTGAACAAGTCCGGATAAGACAGAGCCTTTGGAGTCAGGCTGCACATGCTCAGTTTGGTGTGCATTGCTAGAGGTTTTTTTTTTTTCTTGGGAGAGTGCATGTGATCAGCACAGGGCCAATCGGCACTGTCCAGACATGTCCAGACAGAGGGTCAAGAGCCCTGCATCCTGATAGAACAGCTCAGTGCAGTATAAAAACTCCTCCTACAGGCTTCACCAGGAACTGATAGAAATCACAAGACTGCTATATACTGCTGATTAGTAAAGGTATTTAGCTGTCTATATTTACTAAAATAGTTGCATTTCCATGTTCTGTGTACTGTGGGAGACCAGATATAGTGAATGCAGTGTCCTGGGTTTAGTAACACTTTAAAGCTAGTACTCACTGTGCTCTGGGCACTGTAATGCTTCTTGTAGTACCAGCCAGCCTCTGTACTGGTTGCCTCCAGATTGGATTCTCTGCAATAATTTCCTGAACTGCTTCAGGGGGCTCTGGACATGGGTCCCCAAGCTCTAGATGGAGCTGGGACTCAAAAAAGGATTTCTTTTTCTCTGTAGCTAGCAGCACAGAGGGCCTCAGCCCTCGGGTCGTCTTGTTTCCCAGAGGAACAAGGACCTGCTGTTCAAGGCCCTAGCCTATTTAGTCACCTCTCTGCCCTTTACTAGCCATTCTTCCTGCCAGGGATTGGCTGAGGCTGCATGAATATGCAGGTAAGGGTCTGCCTCTCCCACTCACTATATTCAAGAAATTACAGGAATTTTGCAGGGGAAAGTAGTTGAGCCTGCACCAGCAGAACCTAAAACAGCCAAAAGCAATTAAGCACTGCCCCTCTGTTACAGGGGACCCAAAAATGAAGTTTGCCACCTATAGCAACCTAACTAGGAGGGTGCTACATAAGGCAAACACAGGTTTGTCAATCTACGTTATACATTAAACCGTTACATGCTGATCTGTGATTGGTTACTAGGGCTTGAAGCATATCGTTGCCCTTTTCATGTCACTAAAAAGCCATTGGGGTACATCCAATTAAATTGTGTCATCTAATAAAACGGGATAAGTGATGTTTTATATATGGTATTATACGTGTCTGTACAGTATTTGATTCACTATATCAACTTATCAACTTATTACCTTCCAGCGCCTCCGAATATATTGCTTCCTTAAGTTCTCCAAGTTTACAATGGACTTTTTTCTTACAAAGATGTGATGCTTATCTTTCGGCTGTAAAGGAGAGAGCAAAAATATTACCTGATCAGTTATACTGTACATTAAGATTAAATACTGTATATATATATATATATATATATATATATATATATATATATATATATATATATGTGTGTGTGTGTGCCTATGCATCTGTGTGCATATATTTTATTGTGCACATGGAACTTTATAAAGAATAGAATGTTTTTTCACAAAGTTATTGTATTGAATGCAGTTTAAACATGTGTTCAAATAAAAACTGTCTATGTTGCTTACAACAAATAAAGATAGCATATTTTCAGATAATACACCCATTTGCATCTGATTTGTAGATGTGTGGCAATACAAATAGTCGACAGCAACTTGAAGGAGCAGAATGGTAAACTATTCTTGAACAACTTATTTTTTAACAGTGTATGCAGTGTTCAATCAGGAAAGTCATACTAACGCTAATTCGAAAATCTGCTAGCTTATGGCCAGCTTAAAGTGACTGTAAAGGTACAATGTTTTGAAAATAGTAAACATGTCATATTTACCTGCTCTGTGCAATGGTTTTGCTCAGAGAGGCCCCGATCCTCCTCTTCTGGTATCCCCTAATGGCATTCCTGGCTCCTCCTCTTCCCTTCCGAGTGCCCCCATAGGAAGCCGCTTGCTATAGGGGGCACTCATGCGGGCTCGATTCCGAGCTGGGATGTGTGGGTCACAGTTAGGGACTGTGTCAATGGGCTTTTGTTTGGGCTTTGAATGGGCTTTGCATGCCCATAGAAATCTATAGGGGTGCAAAATCTAATTGAAGCAGGGACATTCAGGTCCAGAGGAGATCAACTGCAGGTCAAATGCACCTGTCAATGAATTCTGAAGATCTCAGGAGAGTATCAAACCGGTGTCATCAATACAAGCCCAAAGCCCATCAACATAGACCATTATTTTTGTAACTTTTCCTGCCTCCTGCCTCCAGCCATCAGCCTCCTATCTATTATACTCACTTGTCCTTAATCCAGTGAGATATTTCTGATTAGATCATACAGCAGCTTGTAAACATCTGAGTCGGGCCCACTTTTTATTCTTTACTCTTCTATATTTCTATGGAACAAATTAGAACATTCCATAGGAATGAATGAATGCTGTATGACCTAACGGCACTATCTCACTGATTCGGAAACAGGTAAATAAAAGACTAGCTTTGCTTGCCCACCTAGGTACAATGTTATATTATAATACATTACAATGTTACTTATAATATTTTTCCACCTTACCTTTAAACTCTAAAAAAACAGAATTCAGATAATAAAGTACAAAGGCTTGCTTTTTAACATTTAATAATTATAAATGATTTTGTTCAGAAGAAGCAAAAATGGTTGGAACCTAATGAACCAAACATATTTATGAGATGCTCCTTTTCTCTGTCACTTTTTCGAATACCAAATACTTTTTTATTATAATTTTCAGAAAACAACGTAAAATTTTATCCTACAGCTGTACTTCGGTTGAACAGCTTAATAAACATATGAGATACGTATACAGAGAAGTTGCATGTGCATGCAAATAGGCATGATTGTCTCCTAGTGCTGTCTATTCTTCTCCCAGTGTGCGTTATGGTGGTATATGAACAAAGAGGAATAGGCTAGCTCAACAGAAATATACACTGTTTGCCATCCCATGTAAAAAAAAAAAAAAACAGTGCACAGCAAAATGGAGCTATTAGTCCTGAAATGTCAAAAACAGGGTATTTTACTAATATATCATTTTATTAACACATATAAACATGCAAAGAAGCATAATAGATTGTAATGGGAATATCTTCACAGCCTTTGAAGAATGGCACAACTATTAGCCCATCCCCACATGCCAAGGTTCTAGGTGTAGTCCTGGACTTTGAACTCTCCTTCAAGCAACACATCCAATCACTGTCCAAATCCTGCTGCTTCAACCTCCGCAACATCTCAAAAATACACCCCTTTCTAACCAATGATGCTCTTAATTCACTCGCTGGTCATCTCTCGCCTTGAGTACTGTAATTCCCTTCTCATTGGCTTACCTGTACATAGTCTATCACCTCTTCAATCCATCATGAATGCTGCTGCCAGACTCATCCACCTTACCAATCGCTCTGTGTCTGCCACTCCTCTCTGTCAATCCCTCCACTGGCTTCCGCTCGGCCAAAGAATTCAATTCAAAATACTAACAACTACGTACAAAGCCATCCAGAATCTTGACCCCAGCTACATCACTAGCCTAGTCTCTAAATACAAACCTACTCGTTCTCTTCGTTCCTCTCAAGACCTTCTGCTCTCTTGCTTCCTTGTCACCTCCTCCCATACTCGCCTCCAGGACTTTTCCAAAGCCTCTCCAATCCTATGGAATGCCCTACCCCAATCTGTCCGCTTATCTCCTACTTTATTAGCTTTTAGACGAGCCCTGAAAACCCTTCTCTTCAGAGAAGCCTACCCTACCCACACCTAACAACTGTATTTTCATTTTTTCCATCAGCTCATCCCCCACAGTTATTACCTTTTGTTTCTACTTGACCCTCCCTTCTAGATTGTAAGCTCTAATGAGTAGGGCCCTCTGATTCCTCCTGTATTGATTTGTGTTGTAAGTGTACTGTCTGCCCTCATGTTGTAAAGCGCTGCGCAAACTGTTGGCGCTATATAAATCCTGTATAATAATAATAATAATAATCTTCACAGCCTTTGAAGAATGGAGAAGGGTGCTTATTACTGCTGAGCTTTCCTGCATTCATTCTCCTTGATATATCAGTACTTATTTATATACCTCTGAGTAGGGGTTAGTTTCAGTTTTCTCCTGGAGTTCTCACATTTACATAGTTAACTACTGATTTTTTGATAATAGGGATTACAGGAGGCTGATACAAAGTGAATACTTGTTATACTTGCATTTAATTGCAAAAATTACTTTTTAATAATACATAACTTTGATAATTAGTGTTTTATATCTGCCTGGAGTTCAGCTCCATGGAGGACATCAGCCCAAAAGTAACTCTTTTTTGAATGGGTGGAATCTAATAAAATATATATAAATATCTGATAAAATTATAATTTTTTGAAGTGGAAGTAGGAAGTTCACATAATCAAATTTACTAAAGCAATTGCAGAAAGAGAACAGTCATTGAATGTTATCCAAAAAAGTTCTGAGAACATTCCTTAGATTATTCTTAGCTTCCTGTCCTCGTGTATGACCTTGAGGGAGCAGCTGAATTAGCCTAGAATGTGATGAGTTCCATGTGTAGATCTCATTTGGACGAGATCATACGTCACTTGGACATGTGCTGTACAGGTGAACCTCAACAGTAGACAAAACAACAGAGAAGAGAATGAGACTATATATTACATAAGCGTCTCTTTCTGCATCAGAAAATACTAAATTCTGCTTACAGATACAAGTGCTTAGCACCACTTGACAAGGAATTTCAGTGCTAAGAACTGTAATTATCATACACCGGGTTTAAAATGAACATCAGTGATACGTGGCAAATCCAGCCTAGCCTAGGCTAAAAATAATTGCAACTCTAACATAAAAAGCTTGTGCTTATATAGCTATCCCAGAAATATTGTCTTGTAAAGTGAAAAAATATTTCCTGTAAGTCCTGAATATTTATATCTTCTCCTTTTTAGTTCTTCTTTTTAAAATCCTTTATTTATACAATCTACCAAGAAAAAGATATTACAAGACAAACATAACCAGTCAGGTACAAACGTATTATAATTGTCCCAGGCATGCTGTAAATGGGAAGCACATCTTAAATAACAAAAAAACAAAAAAAACACAACTAGGTCGCAGATTAGGTCTTTGCAGAACACCCACGTCTAGTATGTGTGTTGTTAATATAACTTCCAGTATTAGCAGCATGGACTGCATTTTTATTGATTATAGAGGAAAAAAAGGAAAAAGAAAAAGGGTGGAAAAAAACAGGTTTGGACCCTTCTCTGGCATCTCCAATCGACCAAGAGGCCCATCCGCTTCAGTAAAATGTACTCACTCTGTCTACCTTATGTTCAATTGGTGGGCTCGGGAAGTGTTTCCAGGTAATTACAGTATTCCTGTGTGATTAGGTCTTCTTTTTAGTAATTATAAGACAGAGTATCCAAGAAAACAGTATGTTCATAATCAATACATTTATCATGATAAAAAAAGTTGTACCTTTGTGGTGATGTTGGTACAACATATTGCTGGTTAATCCTGACTGCTAGATCCAAGATGGCAAACAACCTAGTGTTAAACGGTTGGACCAAGTTGTACCCAACAACATTGTGGCTCAGGCGACATTATCAAACACACAGGGAAGCTCAAGTCAACACCAGTCCCTGTCCCCTGTGCCTGTGCAGAAGTAAAGTTTTTTCATTACTTCCCATTGTGTGGCCCAGAATTGTGTTTGTGCATGCTAGGAGTTACACTGGTCTCACACACAAACACAATCCTGAGCCACACAATGGAAAGTAAACTTCCCCAGCACAAACAAATCACACCCCAGTGCCCATACCAGAGGTAAGATGCACCTCCAATACACAGAGCTCTTGTGCCAGTTTTACACTAGCACAGTATGAGCATGCATCCACCAGTAAACAGTCTATAGTGTATGTGCATTAACCACTGAGTTGTCAATGCTCCTGATCTTCATTCCAGCATCCGGGGTTTGGCTATGGCACTCTCCTTGTCTGCCTGTCCATCTGCGGGCTGAATAATGTGATCAGTCTCTGGGCGGAGACCAAGCCTGTTATAAACAAACTCAAGCCTCATTTGGGTGCTTGTGATAGTGAGTGATATGTGAGTTGTTCCTGATCAAGCTCCCTGTCTGTCTGCCCTGCTTTGCTAGTTTGGATTTCCCTGTGTGTGACCTTGGACCAGATTATTTGACTATTCCTTGAACTCAGTCTGCCTTTTTACCTGGACTGTCATAGAACCACGTTATCTGTCTGCTAACCACAAGTATCTATTTGCTTTACTCAGTTCGCATCTGCCCTGGTGTGCTGGCCAGGCACTAGAGCATTGTGTATAAGTCCTGGGGGCAACCGAGTAACGGTAGGCTTGCTTGCCTTATAGGAAAGGGGACTGCTATAGGTGAAGCACACAGTAGCCAGCTATAGTGTCTGACCACCTGCGTTGGGGTACACGTGACATGAGTGATCAGCCCACAAAGAAGAAGCTAGGGTGCATTAACCCCTCAGTGCTCATTTCTCTGCGTTTATGTGATAACCCCACAGTGCCCAGTCCTCAGCACTATCTCCTCAGTGCTCAGTCCTTAGGCATGTATGGTAACTTTTCAGCTCTTAGAACCCACCTCTTTTAGGTTAACTCTATTTATGAGGTTCAAGTTACCATTACCATGGTTTCCTGGTGAATCTTCCATATTTAAGGTTCATGAACTCAGCAAATAGCATGGGTAGTCAGCATATTAACCATAATGTACTGCCCCACCTTAAAACTAAAGCCAGGTACACACTGTGGGGGTTATTTACGAAAGGCAAATCCACTTTGCACTACAAGTGCAAACTACAATTGCAAAGTGCACTTGAAATTGCACTGAACGTGCACTTGGAAGTGCAGTCGCTGTAGATCCGACGGGGACATGCAAGGAAAATAAAAAAACAGCATTTTAACTTGCACATGATTGGATGATAAAATCAGCAGAGCTTCCCCTCACTTCAGATCTTCCCCTCAGATTTACAGAAACTGCACTTCCAAGTGCACTTTCAGTGCAATTTCAAGTGCACTTTGCACTTGTAGATTGCACTTGTAGTGCAAAGTGGATTGTCCTTTCGTAAATAACCCCCTGTGAGTCTCCTTTCATTCAACCCAGCTGGCTGAACGAAAAGAAACTGAAGAGCTCAGAAGGAACCGCTGTACTAACAATCCAATGTCAGTATAGCGATCTCCTCTGCTGAACTATTGTATTCTCCCCCTACCAGAACACATCAGTGAGCATTCTCAGCCATTGGCTGAGAGTGCTGATCAGGTATCAATTGGCAGGCCTTTTTAGTTCGGCCGCCTTCTTTCGGACCGCCTGCCGTACACACGGGGCAAACATCAGGCAGTAGCGGCTGGTTCAATAGACTTTTGGACAAACCAACCCCCTCATTATAAAAAGATGAGGCCACAGCAACTATTTTAACAATGTGCTTTAGTTGTGATAAGGAAAGCATAGGAAGTGCTACTGACAAAGTGCATTGGCAGAGATTAGTGTTGGGCTGGTAGGCACTGGCAGGTCTGTTAAAGTGGATGTAAACCTTTATTGAATGTCATGTACCTGTAGGTAGCAAAATGCTGTGTATTTTAGAGAACTGCGGGAGGTTACCTTTTTGTATGTTTTTTTACATTTTAATGCTAATGTCCAGCTGCCACTTTACTGCCTGTCCCTGTCCACAAGAACTTCAGTAACAGCAGGCTACATGTGTTTTTTCATAGGGCTTATTTCCTAATGGTTGTTGTATTTTTTAAGGGCCTTTTTAAAATGGTGACAACAGTGAAATATGCCTGGGCAATGTGCATCAGCATAGATCCTTGGGAGAGCATGTAACAGGGTGATTTATAGGCAGGAGATTGTAAGAAATATCCAAAAACACAAAGGTCACAAATAGGGATATCTGTATCACCAGTTGTTAAAAAAGCTAGCGATTAAAATAAAAAAGGCTTTCAAAGTAATATTATCATGTTACAGCTAATATGAGATTTTAGTGATCGGGTTTATATATAATTTAACAAACTACACAAGTTCTTTGAATTGCAGTGCTGGGGTACATTTCATGCACAGATCTGTACACCCAAAATCCTTTTAAAGACCATTATCTATCTGTCCACAACACTTGATAGCTCTCAATTCTCAACATCTTAGCTATTTTTTTTATCTATTAATTGAGATATTTTCCCCTTCATTTCACTAACACATGCAACTGCTGTGTGCGCTGTATAAACTGAATGTTGCATCAGCTACATACAGTATACAGCTCTGTGTTTTGGCAGAGTGAAGGAAACTTCCTGCCCCACCCCCAGAACAAAATTGAGTTGGGTTGAGAACTGCTCAGCTATTCACAGAAAGTCTTGTATTTTATGAATGAATATAAGATTTTCTCTCAGTGGCTGGGGTTGAAAGGCAGGTGGATGACATAACGATCACCAATTACAGGAAACCTTGTATCCATTGAGAAAATACAAGGCTTCTATTGAATGGCCGAGCAGTGCTCAGTCTGACTCGATTTTGTTTTGGGAGGGAGATGGGAAGTTCCCGTCTCTCTGCCAGAAGACAGCACTGTATAGTGCACACAACAAACATCTGCATGTGTTAGTGAAGGAAATAGTTTCTCTGGACCAGTTTGGTCCAAACACACTATTTAAAGTTCATTATAACCTGGACTTAGGGTTTAAGATTTGTTGTGACTCCTACTTCCACCAGTCAATTCAGACTTATTACTGCTTAATATAAAATGAGGTGTCACAGCCAAATTCACCCCAAAAAGCCCATTTTCAAGAGAAAATTGATCAGATTGGGGTGTTGATGTTGTATTTAACTAATTCAATACAGGGCGCTTACACCCCCTTCCTGCCCAAGCCAATTTTCAGCTTTCAGCGCTGTCACTGTTTAAATGACAATTGCGCAGTCATAGGCGGCACTGATGGGCACTGGTAGGCAACAATGAGGGGTGGCACTGATGGGCATTGATAGGTGGCACTGATGGGCATTCATGGATGGCACTGATAGGCACTAAAAGGCTGCACTGATGGCTACTTATGGGTGGCACTGATAGGCAGAACTGCTGGGCACTGATAGGCAGCACTGATGGGCACTGATATGCAGCACTGATAGATGGCATTCATAGGCATCACTGATGGCACTGGCACTGGCAGGCATTTGGGATGGGCACTGATTGGCAGCTGCATGGGCACTGATTGGCATTTCCATGGTGGTCTAGGGTGGCATACCTGGTAGTCCAGTGTGGTGGCATCCCTGGTGGTCCTGGCAGCATCCTGGTGGTCCTGGGTGGGCATCCGAGGAGGGGCTGCGCTGATAAACACTCAGCACAGACCCCTCCTATCAGGAGAGCAGCCGATCAGCTCTTCTCTACTCGCGTCTGTCAGACGTGAGTGAGGAAATGCCGATCAACGGCTCTTCCTGTTTACATCGTGATCAGCCATGATTGGACACGGCTGATCACAGTGTAAAGAGACTCCGTCAGAGGCTCTTTACCGAGATCGGTGTAGCGGTGTGTCAGACTGACACATCGCACCACCGATCGCTGCGATGCGTGCCCCCACAGGTGCATGAGAGTGGTCGTTCTGGAGGGCTGTCATATGACGTCCACCCAGAACAAGAGTCACGCTGCCCAGCCGTCATTTGGCGGCTGGCAGGCGGGAAGTGGTTAAAGGGGTTGTAAACCCTTGTGTTTTTTCACCTTAAAAAAACACCTGGCAGTGACCAGCCCCCCGTTTTACTTACCTAAGCCCCGAATTTCCGTCGGTGGAGATGCGCTCTCCCTCTCTCCACGGGGTCCTGGCTCTTGATTGGATAGATTGATAGCACTGGAGCTATTGGCTCCTGCTGCTGTCAATCAAATCCAATGTTGCGGAGACGAGGCTGAGTCCGGCATTCGTGTCTATGGATGCAAATGCTGGACTCGGAAGCGTGCCCACAAAGTAACCCCCCCCGGGAGAGTGCTTCTCCTAGGGGGTTATCTGATGCGGGGAGAAGCCACAAGAGCTGCCAGGAGACCCCAGAAGTCGAGGATCAGGGCCACTCTGTGCAAAACGAGCTGCACAGTGGAGGTATGACATGTTTGTTATTTTAAAAAAATAAAAAAAGAGTGTTTACAATCACTTTAAGCCAAGCTAAATGGAAAATTTAAAACAACAATTACACATCCAAAATAACTGATGCCAGAATATGGTATTACTGATGCTGACCATGAACATCACCACAAACTGCTTTAAGGCATCTCCCAAGTATAGTATTTAAAGAACTAATTTTCCATGTCACCCTTAAAGTTGCATTAAAAGGACACTCTTTCTGTTGTATGGTATTTTTAACAATTGTTTTGGATTGTTAAATGTCCCCCACCGCAGTGACCAACTCCCTGTGTCTTTTTTTTTTTAAATTTTTACAATAGCTTGCCAACTAGCCTTGAAAACGAGCAGAATTTAGTATCAAGATTTGGCAATCGACCACTGCCGCCTTGCGCCACCATTAAACTTCAATGGGGCATGCTGCAAAGTTCAGGATTTGCAAATGTTTTTAAGTTGGATTTGATGAACCTTCACCCCCCCCCCCCCACAACCACCAGCGAATCCCTAGGTTTTCTCTTAGCGCATCCCTAGCTACCCCCTCAAGTCTTATGCGTAACCCTCAACACACAGTCTCTAGCATATGTGTGATAATCCCTCACATTTATTAAGCGTACCACACCAAATATCTGCTCCTCTGCCCAATTTCATATTTGAAAAATCCACAGCAACAAAGCCCTGCCCCATCTCCCACATCCCACCACTACCTCCATTGTTCCTGGACTTCATGACGCAGTCCCAGCTAATAATCCTGATTATATTTTGGTGTCTTCTTTTCCCTTGTCAAAATAGTTTTATTGAGTACGGAGATTATGTAAAGATAACATTGAATAATAACATACATTCAGTATAAGGAAGCTCATTTACAATTAAAGAATAGTTAATTCATTAGTAATATATTCTAACACAAGGCAATATATTTTAAAAGGAAATAAAGAAATAGGAGAGAATAAGAACTTTGGAGTCCTTGTCCATTTCAAAAGAATAGAATTAAATGAGTTATGTAAGTTCTGCTACATCGCTTGCCTTGTTTTATTTCTATTTCTAGACAATAATTGCGATTATTATTTAAATATCAATTAGAGCTTCAATATCATAGAATAATATAGTATAAGGGAAAGAAAGGATAGAAAGTATAGTAGGAAGGGGAGAAGAGAAGAAGGTTAAGGGAAAGAATCCGCGAGGTCAGGCCGAAAGTCACCACAACAACTAGGGCTGAAATATAGCCTATATCTTGTTATCACAACTACCATGGCAGTAGAACACTCTTGTCTAGGGTTGGCATGGAATATGTAATCCAAGGCTGCCATAATACCTCAAATCTAGGGATCGTGTCCAATTCTATAGCTATCATCTTGGCATGAGTCATATAGTAATTCATTTTAGCTTTTGCTTCATTTACATCTAATGTTGGTGATTTCCAAGATTTTGCTAAAGTCTGTTTAGCTGCTGTGAAGAGATATACCAACAATTTGAATTGGGTATGCGTTATGAATTCAGGTTTTAAGTTGAGAAGGGCTATTGCTGGATCGAAAGGGATTGTTTTCCCAATAAGGTTAGTTGCAATGTTAAAAATTCCCCTCCTTGGTGTCTTCTTTTCAATCTCCCAAATTCCACTGACACACTCCTTTAATTTCAGTGTCTTCCCCACCACCTTCACAATTCGTGTTGCTGCTGACACGATCCCCACAATCCTCCTCTGTCGCCGAATAACCTGCTTCAATCTTACCAGGTCCACTTCCTGGGCTCCACAGCTGCTGTTATACAGCGACTCTGTTTTGTAAAGCATTATGGGACACATACCCCTGTAATCTGTATGGCTTCAGTCATCATTTTCTAGTGATTTTGTTGCTTAGAAAAGATCAATAACCAACATTTATGAGTCAAAAGATTAATTTTTCCTCCCACTGTCATACCCTCCACACTCTTCTCCTGCACATAACACCTGATACCTACATAACATACCTACCACAATTCTCTTTGGCACATACTGCCCTTTGCCATACCTCCAGATTCCTCTACTGCACATACTTCTCACTGTCATACCCTTCTCCTGCCCACTGCCATACCCTCCATGCCCCTCTCCTGCACACATTTCCCCCCTGCAGTATCCTCTGCACTTTGTAATACCCTCTGTTCTCCCCTCCTGCATACACTGCCCGCTGTTATACAGTTTACACTCTCCTTCTGCATATATTGGCCTTGCATACCTCTCCTGTACATCCACAATCCTAATCTGTACATACTGCCTGCTGTCATACCCGCTGTACTTCTCTCCCGATACAGTCTGCTGCCATACCCTCCTATCTGACCTTAATCTACATAAAGAATTATGCAGATACATGCATGAAGTGTCACTATGTGATTCAAATATGGTTAAAAAAAGTAAAACGTAAAATGCGCTGAAACACACATTGCATTGTACCCTGCCTGCACAGTAAAGCACTGCATTTTCACATATGGGATAGTGTGAACGACCTCTCAGAGAGGAGGAATAATTTCTGTTGCTGCTAAGAACCAGGAGGACTGTGCTGACAGCCAGAGTAAGCTGGGAACTACCTTGACACACACAGGTCAGTGCTACTATTCTGTTGGGGCTTTCCTCTGACTTTGTGCTGTGTGCTGAAGTTGAGCCTCTTTACTGAAGAAAGTCATTTCTGTTTGTTTAGCAGAGAAATGAAGGGACTTTTATTTTCACAAGACTGTATTACTGACACCTAATTTCCCCAATCCCCATATACATATGGGTGTGTATATATATATATATATATATATATATATATATATACTGTATATATATATGTAGCAGGTGTCTTGTATCTCCTGCGACCCCGCCAAGCTGGCCGCCACAATGTGCACAGGCTTTCCAGCCTGAAAGAGGGAGAGAGCTGCCTGTCCCATCTGCATGGACTTTTTCACCCCCCCCCTCCTTCTTTCTGTTTCACTGACTGAATCTAATGTAATATGAGCTGACTTACATAGAGCGGCTGTTCATTCTGCAGCCTCCTTCTGTGTCCCTATTGGCAGGAGGAAGAAAGTCAATTAAAGGAGCAGTTATAGGAGCCAATCAGAGGGACTTTAACAAGCTGCAGGGAGCAGCTGCAAAGGACTCTGGAATATGAAGTTCCAGCACAGAGCAGCCCCATAGCTTTGTATAGGACTGAAACTACCAAGACCAGCATTCTCTGTGGGAGGAAAGTAAAAGACTCCATTTTAATTCCTGAAGAGATTTCAGTCACCACGAGGCAGTGAAAGAGATCAGACCTGAAGGAGAGATGCTGTCTCTCAGATGATCTCCCAGCGCTATCCAGGCTTCCACCGGCAGTCGGGACATCCAGCCTGAGAGAGGGGGATTCCAGGTGCATATCAAGGCGCACCGCATCGACGGTGAGGCGTTCCAGTGTGAGGTGACTAGTTGGGTCACCAGGAAAGCCTGCTGTTCCAGGACGTTAGTTTGGGCCTTGACCACAGGATTTGGTGAGAGGGCATTTTGCCTATCTGCAGGGAACAGAGACACTGCACCACAGGAGGAGTATGAACACTGTATACAGACATCTTTGCTGGTAGTCATCTTGTTGACACTTGTAGTGCCACATGGATAAGGGATAAGGCTATCCATCTCTGGGACACTGTATACAGACATCATTGTCCTCTCACCTTGCTGAGGAGGATCCTGCCTGTTTCACTTGATAAGCTGGGCAAGTTGTGGTGTTTGGGCCCACAATACTGGAGTTTAATTGCACCCACGAAAGTGGCTAGCTGAAGACACCAAATCTTATTTTTTCTTGAAAAGGACTTAAGCTACTAGTGCCATACGGATCCGCACACACATATTCAGGGCTCTGCATATGCATTGGGTGTGTGGGACAGTTTATCTAGAAAGTTAAGCCATTACTTGTTGACTTGAATAACGTGTTTAATGTTGGGCCTGTGGTGTCAGAGGACAGAGGAGAGAGGCCTGACACAAAGGGAGTCATTCCTCTGCTCTCCTCCTGCCTGGACTCATAGAGACAATTTGAGTAAAAGTAACCAATCCAATTTAAAGTGTTATATTGTGCTTTATTTACCATTTAAGTGTGCCTCTGCTCTTGGGGACATTCTCAGGTTTGGAATCCTCTGAAAGCAGCTTGGATATAGGATTGAGAGCTATATTGCTCTTAAATCTTAGTTATTGCTTTCTAGTTGATTACTTGAATATATATTGTTACTGTCTGTTATTCTTTCACAGAAATATTGCAGTACAGACAATTTCTGTGTTTTATCATAACGTGTGTGTTTTGCATAGGTCATTGCACTTACACTATTGCCAGGTGTGCCAGATGGGGCTGAGGCTGTTATTAGGGGTTGAGAGGCAGCGGACTGAACAAACAAAGCAGCTCCTTCTGGGATATAGCTACATATATATATATATATATATATATATATATATATATCTCACTAAAACAAATACTAGGCTGCAGCACAATGGGTTGTTTTCAGGGGCGTAACTAGAAATAGCAGGGCCCCATAGCAAAATGTTGTATGGGGCCCCCCTGCAAACAGCCCCCCCCCCACAGCTGCCCTAGTGTCAATGCAGCGTGACCTGTGCCACATACAGCGTGACCTGTGCCCAATGCAGCGTGACCTGTGCCCAATACAGCGTGACCTGTGCCCAATACAGCGTGACCTGTGCCCCATACAGCGTGGTCTGCCTGTGCCCCATACAGCCCCACTTATGCAGAGGAAGAGGCAAGCCACCCAGATCAGCAGAGAGCGGGATTGCCCGCTGTAATAGCTTTTGAATTTCCTGTCTTCCCGGGGCTCATCGTCACATAGCCCCACCTCTTTACCCGACGCCTTTGATGACGTCACATGTCCCGCATTGGATCGGTGTTCTGTCTATTAAAGGCACCGGGCCAAAAGGTGGAGCTATGTGACGTGAGCCCCGGGAACACTGGAAGTTCTAATGAAAGCTCTTACATCGGGCAATTCAGCTCTCTGCTGATACGGACAGCTCGCCTCTTCCTTTCTTCTCTCTTCCCCTGGTTGGGAAACTGTGACGGCAGTGCTCTTATCCTCACTGGGCCCCACTCGGCTCCGGGCCCCATAGCGCCCGCATGGGTCGCTATGGTGGTAGTTACGCCCCTGGTTGTTTTAATGTTCAAGTTGTGGAGCAATAACATCAGGCATCCCTGCGTTTGTCAAGCTTGACAAAGGGCAAGGATGCCTGAAACTTGCTGTTTTCTACTTCTTGAGCAAAAACTCATTGTGCTGCACCCCGTACCCTTTCCTTTGTTTAATTGATGGTGATTTCTGGAGCCCCACCTGGTTGCATGCATGCTTTGAGTTTAAAGGAAAAATGCTACATATAAATTGTGGATAAAAAAAATTATAGATGTTGCAGAAACAAAATAATTTCTAATGAAATAAACTGTAATAATGTCCTTGAAGGCTGAGACTTGGCATAATCTGTGTCCATATATTTACTTCATATCATGAAGTGTGTCCGTCTGTTCTAGAGTGCAGTGCCCAATCTTCGAAGTTAAAAAAAAAATAGACTTCAAAAAGCACAGAACCTGGTTTTTATTAAATTGGGACTCCATCCAAACAGCTGAATATACAGTTGAAATGCACATGTGAACAGTCTACCCACCAATTCTTCTCAGCCACATTATTTGGCAAGACTACTTTTTCCTAATGCAGCTTTGGGTGTCACTTTGATCACTGAACTATGAAAGAGCATCATCACACCGCATGTACCTCTTGCTCCAGTGTTTCATGGGTTAAAACATATAAGATTGTGTGCACTGTGCAAAGCAATAGAGCCTGCTTTGCATACAGTTTATACCCACCTATTCCATCTAATTTCCACTTTGCTGGGGAAAGATAACATAAAGACAGATTTAAAGCAGCTATGCTAGCTGCATTTTTTAAATGAACACACATCTATACTGAAGGCTATTTTTTTTTTATATATCGAGAGTGAGATGTGCCTATATGCCACCTTCTTTTAAAATTCTGATTTAATTTATTTAAAAAAAAAGTTAAACTAAATTAGGAAACATATTAAAAGAAAATTATTTAATAAATTAATAATTCATTAATTAATTATATTAAATTATTATGTTATCTGTGCATTTATATAATGCTGTTGTTTTATAAGATAGATCGATATCTCCCTGCTGCTTTAGACCTTTTCAGTTATAGTACAGAATGACCTGTTTCCTACTGCGCAGCTACCATAGAAAGTAGAATTGTTCTTTGTGTTTGTTTGGTGGAATAAGTGTCAGACTATGTTAGTTTACTCTTGGCAAAATATTAAAGCGGTAGTAAACCGCTCCAATAAAAAAAGAAAACAATTTTCCCCTGCAAAATAATAGCATAATGTGCTAGTATGGATCGCATACTTGCACAATATGAAATACCTTAAAATGAAGCCCTCCAGTGGAGCGCGGTCATGGCTGAGAGAGCTTCCATCTTCCCCCCGGACTTCCTTCCACGTTTATGTACTACAGCTGTGTGAGTGGCCAGAGCCGCGATGCCAGCACTCCTGTGCATGCGCGAGAGCCCTCAGTTATAGCACGGTGCTCTGAAGGTAAGGCACGGTATGCCAGATCTTTAGAGCGCATGCGCCAGTGACGTCACCAGTTGCATCCAAGTTGAATATCTCCTAAACGGTGCATGGTTAGAAGACATTCATTTTACCCACTGGTAAGCCTTATCATAGGCTTACCGGTAGGTAAAAATCACAAAGCGGGCTTTACTACCGCTTTAAATGAAAGCAGAGCTCAGTCCAGGTTTTCCTTTAAAAACCTTTATATTACAAAAGGTACTATTCATTTAGCTACTCCACTTACAAATATGAAAACAAGGTGCTTTCTGAACAAACTGTGTTCAAATACATTATTTTCTAGCTATTTTCACATATAAAATTACATATTGCTGTGAGGGTACCCTATAACCGAGGTTCTGTTACTCGCAAATTCGGTCTCTGCAAAAGATCTTCATTGCATGGGCCATTCAGAAGGTTCACAAATGACTCACTTAAATCTCTGTTGAAAACCGAGTCAAAGCTTCCACAGCTATAATCTGCACTTCCATCATAGAATCCATCCACCAAGTCCTGAATCTGCTTAATGTCCTCCTTTAGTTCTATGCTCAAAGCCTCATAATGAACCTCCAATTCGTTGTACCGCCCGGACAGATTTACAATACTAGTTTCCACCAAGAGCATGTCATGATGAAGGTTTCTCTTCATAGATTCCACTTTACGACACTCATACCGGAGTTGGGACAAGTTGTGTCTGACATTCTCATTTTCCTCTTTGTACCAGGTCTCCTTGTCATTGTAGATAGATATCAAGGCCTCCACATCTTCCTGCATTGAGTCATAGTTGACTGCCAATGAGCTGAGCTCTTTTTCTGCGCTAGACACTTCTTCAACTACCTTAGCAAAGCGCTCAAAATTAACGTAAGTGTTGTTCGGTGGCATGCTTGAATGAGACTTCATAGTGTATTCCTTTAGTCTCTTAGCCTTTAGTTTTCTCATGGCCGTTCTCTTTGTATCATGGACTTTGTTCTCCTCTTTGGATTGGAGGGTCTTTAGGTAAAAAAGAAAACGTAAGAAGGGAGAAAAAGACCATGCCGGGTTCTGCACACTTAAGTGCACAAATTCATACCAAGGAGGTCTCCAGTATGAAAGTCACACCATCCACGGATGCATCAAAACAGGGTCAAGACAGGGTGCAATCCACACCTAGTAAAAGGTTTAGTAGTTTTCCACTGCACACAATACACCACAGCAATGTAATCATATCATTAGTATGTATCAGTTGTGAGGAAATTCTGAATTCAAGGATTACAACATATTTCCATAATGTTTGCCCCCAATATTATAGTTTTTCTTGATTATCCAGTTGCATAGAATGAATTCTAATCTCTAAATATTCCTTATGTTTTCTAAAGCAAACACTGCTATAATGACATACTATAAAGAACAGTAATGTTTACAGTACTTGCTCGGCTATCATATCCACCATACTATAGTTTAAGCAAACATGCAGAAGATTGTGATCAATCGTGTATTATAATTTCACAGCATACAGAAAAGTGTGGAAGATTTCACAGCACTAATGGACCACACACCATCATCCAAAGCAGTCTTGGCAAAAGTAGAATCAACAGCAAAACTCCAGGAATCAGGGACATTTTCACTATGTATAGGGTTAGTGCAGGCTGTGATTAGAGATATTCTCCTATATTCTCTGCTGTATATAAACAACGATTACTCTGCAAAGCAGCTCAATATTTTCAGCATGAAACAATGAAGTAATATAGGTTTCACTGCCTGTCTCTGCTAGCTCTTTTGTAAGAGATCACACACAATGAGTATATTGAGTAACACCCTGCCAGGCCATAAGGCTTATTTACAGCAGAGACACTGCAGCCAACTTTTCTGCATGTTCAAATGTCTGTTCAATACCCAGCTTTCCACTGGACCTGTTCACAGCACTACATTGGATTGCAGTGTGTAGTGTGTCCTGTATGTGGCATATTGGATACATCCACCTTCCATTTAAGTTAGTTGCATAAAACCCCTGAAGTCTGTGTTACCCTAAATATTTTTTTTTAACCTACATTTATTTTATAAATCATAGTCTAATTTTCTTGCACTTCTTCCATGTGAAGTACCTGGTTGATCCTAAAAGTCACCTTCTAAACTGACCTCACAAAGTACAGAAGCTGACCTGTGTTATGTGTGGCCAGTCAGAGATACAGAACACTGTTCAGAGAAATAGCATTCCTGTATTGGGCAGTTTGTTCAGCCACCATGTCCGTCTCCCAATCACAGCCTGCCTCTGGCGCACGCCCCCTCCTAATCACAGCCTCCCTATGGCATACACCGGCTCCCAATCACAGCCTGCCTCTGGCACACACACCCACTCCCAATCATAGCCTGCCTATGGCACACACCCCCTCCCAATCATAGCCTACCTCTGGCACACACCCACTCCCAATCATAGCCTTCCTCTAGCACACACACCCTCCCAATCACAGCCTGCCTCTGGCATACACCCACTCCCAATCATAGCCTTCCTCTGGCACACACACCCTCCCAATCACAGCCTGCCTCTGGCATACACCCGCTCCCAATCATAGCCTGCCTCTGGCACACACACCCTCCCAATCACAGCCTGCCTCTGGCACACACCCCCTCCCAATAACAGCTTGCCTATGGCATACACCCGCTCCCAATCATAGCCTGCTTCTGGCACACACACCCACTCCCAATCATAGCCTGTCTATGGCACACACCCCCTCCCAATCACAGCCTGTCTCTGGCACACACCCCCTCCCAATCACAGCCTGCCTCTGGCACACACCCCCTCGTAATCACAGCCTGTCTCTAGCACACACCCGCTTCCAATCACAGCTTGCCTCTGGCACACACCCCCTCCCAATCACAGCCTGCCTCTGGCACACACCCCCTCCTAATCACAGCCCGCCTCTAGCTCACAGCCTGCCTCTGGCACATACCCCCTCCCAATCACAGCCTGCCTATGGCACACACCAGCTCCCAATCACAGCCTGCCCCTGACACACACCCGCTCCCAATCATAGCCTGCCTCTGGCACACACCCACTCCCAATCACAGCCTGCCTTTGGCACACACCCGCTCCCAATCAAGCCTGCCTTTAGCACACACCCACTCCCAATCATAGCCTGCCTCTGGCACACACCCCCTCACAATCACAGCCTGCCTATGGCACACACCCCCTCACAATCATAGCCTGCCTCTGGCACACACCCGCTCCCAATCACAGCCTGCCTCTGGCACACACCCGCTCCCAATCACAGCCTGCCTCTGGCACACACCCCCTCGTAATCACAGCCCGCCTCTAGCACACACCCGCTTCCAATCACAGCTTGCCTCTGGCACACACCCCCTCCTAATCACAGCCCGCCTCTAGCACACACCCACTCTTAATCACAGCCTGCCTCTGGCACACACCCCCTCCCAATCATAGCCTGGCTCTGGCACACACCCACTCTTAATCACAGCCTGCCTCTGGCTCACACCCCCTCCCAATCACAGCCTGCCTATGGCACACACCCCCTCCCAATCACAGCCTGCCTCTTGAACACATTCCCTGCTCAAGCATGTCTGCATCTTTGCCTCAGGCTATGGAATACAGGCACAATAGGTGTCTGCACTGTGTCCTGTAACCCACCCTCCACTATCAGGAAGAAGAGATGCATGGTCATATGACAGAACTTTTTAACCTTTTAAAAAAGATAATTTAAACAACTAAGCACAAGAAGTTATGGTACCTGCATAGTTATAACTGTATTAGCCAGTGTCTATAACATTGTATGTTTATAACTATTTTAAAGGATATATGTTAACCTGAACAATAAACTTATCTTATTTATCCATTTTAATATAAAAAACTATACTTCTCAAAACATTTTTTTTGATACATATAAAAAATACCTGTTGATCCTGACAGAAATCTTGTCATCTAATTACTTCCTTTGATCTCTGCTGATGCTGCACTCTTAGTTACATTGTTCCCAGCTATCTCTGAGAATTACTGAACACATCCCCTCTATGTTATGGAAGAGTGGAGGTTGTTCAGTAATCTTTTCCTAGGCTGATAGAGCCGCTTTTCCATAGGCATGCCGTACAGTGAGTGAGTGTTGTTACCATAGGACAGGAAATGTGATACTGGCAGGATCACTAGGTAAAATAAGAAAGCAAAAAAAAAAAAAAAAGCATGCATCCACCACATCTAAAGACGGCAAGCTGCAATCTATTCATTTTCTGTTCTTAGATTTAGTACTCTTTAATGGTTAAGGTTATTGTAGTCATATTAGTACACTTGCAACAATAAATTTGAGGGCTATTTCATTACCCATTAATATGTACACTTTTTTTGTTTTTATTTGTTTTATTTGTTCATTTTTTTTAGTTTCACAGTTAAAAAAGTGCATAATTGAAAAATCCCTTTATTTCATTTGTAAATAACTTTGTAATGCACAAGAATAATAATTTCAGTGTAATTTTAAACAGAACAAATATTTTTTTTTTTCAGTTATGCTATTTTTTTAAAGGAACACTGGTCAAAAAAGAAAAATGTGCCTGGGGAAACCTTCCCCTCCCCCATTCCCTCTTCCTATTATGTGATCTCCTCTCCTCCCGCTTCCTCCCTCACCATCTAACCGTCCCCCCACCCTTTTTTTTTTTCTTTTTTCTTTACCCTTCTTTTTCATTCTTGTTGTTTATGTATTATTTTTCCCAAATTTTGTGGATTGCTCCACACCCCAAGCCCTGAGCCATACAGCTCAGACACCCTGTGTTGACCCCCGGCTCAGGTTGTTGTTGTTGTTTGACAGTTCATTCCATAAAACATGTTCTATAGGTGTATTTTAATACTGTATTATGTTATGCTTACTGCTCATATCCCCTGTGTGGGATTATTAAAGCTGTATATTTTCTTATATTTCAATCAAAAATATTGTACTAGAAAAAAGAAAAATTTATAGTTTTATTTTGTGTAAAGATTGCATAATTTTTTTTTTGCAAGACATAAAAAAGGCGTTGTTTGTCCTTAAAAAAAGTATATATATGTATTATTTTGTTATTGTGGTTGCTCTTAAGTAATTAAAAAGTTATTGTCAAAACACAGGTCTATAACAGAAATGTAAAACTGCACTGGTCCATAGGGCGTGTACAGGTATGAAAGAGAAAGTGGTTAATGCAATGCTCATCAACACATATTAATGCATGCTTTTATGGGGTGAACTCTGCCTGCCACAAAAACCTTTGGTTTGTAGTGCACATCTGTCCATTAACCACCTAAGGACCAGGCCTCTTTTTTAGATGTGTTGTTTACAAGTTAAAAACTGTTTTTTTATGCTAGAAAAGTACTTAGAACCCCCAAACATTATTCATTTTTTTCTAATACCCTAGAGAATAAAATGGTGGTTGTTGCAATACTTTCTGTCACACCATATTTGCGCAGTGGTCTTACAATCGCACTTTTTTTGGAAAAAATACACTTTTTTGAAATAAAAAATAAGACAACAGTAAAGTTAGCCCAATTTTTTTTTTCTATTGTGAAAGATAATGTTTCGCCGAGTAAATTGATACCCAACATGTCACGCTTCAAAATTGCGCCCGCTCGTGGAATGGCGACAAACTTTTACCCTTAAAAATCTCCAGGTGACGTTTAAAAAATTCTACAGGTTGGATGTTTTGAGTTACAGAGGAGGTCTAGGGCTAGAATTTTTGCTCTCGCTCTACTGATCGCAGCGATACCTCACATGTGTGGTTTGATCACTGTTTTCATATGCGGGCGCTACTCATGTATGCATTCGCTTCTGCACGCGAGCTTGGATAGAAATAATAGAAAAAAAGCATGACAGGACCTCTTAAATATGAGATCTGGGGTCAAAAAGACCTCAGATCTCATATTTACACTGCAGCAACTTCCTCTCACCCTTCCTTAACAAGTGACTGATGAATAAAGTGAATAATGTATTTAATGCATGCTGTTTCAAAAGCAGAAAGAACAGGTAACTCCATAGCTTTTGCACCAAAGAATTTTATTGCATACATTCACCACATTGTTGCCTTTACTTTCATTTTTTACTATTCGGAAAAACATTAAAGCAGTTGTAAACGATCTCCTTGTAAAACAACCCAGTCAGTATAAAATTGACTGCTGCCCCTCTCTGCCAATCCCTTCACTGGCTTCCCCTACCCCACCGTATAAAATTCAAAATACTAACCACAACATACAAGGCCATCCATAACATCCCCCCCCAGCTACATCACCAACCTCATCTGCAGATACCACCCAAATCGTCCCCTTCTCTCCTCCCAGGACCTCCTGCTCTCTAGCTCTCTTGTTACCTCCTCTCATGTTCACCTACAGGACTTCACTAGAGTCTCTCCCATCCTCTGGAACCCCCTGCCCCTCCCCTGCCTCTACCCTGTCCATCTTTAGGAGATCCCTGAAAAACTCATTTATTCAGGGAAGCCTATCCCATACCCACCTAATAACTGTACTCGAGCCACCCCCATCAAATCATCTTCCGCAACTATTACCTTTTGTAAACATCCCTTGTAATAGAAAAAAGCATGACAGGACCTCTTCAATATGAGACCTGGGGTCAAAAAAATGCAATAATAAAATAAAAAAAAAATTGTCACTTAAAAAAAGATTTTAAAAAATGGCCCTTTAAAAGTGACCAATAAAAGTGATCTTGCGGCGAATCCACCACAGAGACCACTTTTATCTTGTAGCCGACCGCCGGCTGAACACGGGGATACCGGGGTTTTGGCAGCTAGCTGCTGCCATAACAACGATATCCAATCTCAAAGTGAGGACGTATATTGGCGCTCGGCGGTAAACAAGTGGTTAATGGCATACCTACTACCAAAACTACTAAAGGATGATGGCAATTAAGCTGCTTGTTGTTATAAATACAAATTTCCATCCACATAAAAACACTGAATTATTGCTCTTCAGGTTAGTCAGCATGCCGGCTTGTACAAGTGATATATTATTTTCATGCAGAGACATCCTATTCTACTCACCGTGATCCATGGGTGAAGCAGGGCTTCCTGGATAGCGAGACGCTTCCTGAAAACAAGAGTAAAACAAATGAGCACAGATCCTACTGGTGATATAAATACATAACACATACACATGTACTATAGGGACCAAGGGTATTTAAAAAAAAAAGGAATAACATATCAGATGAAAACCCACTATTGTGCAATTAAAGTGTATAGCTGTAAAAGTCAATTCTCTTTTACCTTTGAGCAAACAATGCTTGAAAGAATAAAGTATGATGCAGCAATACAAAATGCAAACTCCTACACTAAAACTCTGTGCAGCAATTAGTACCATACTCTCTGAATATACCATCAGCTCCCTACTGTTTCTGTTATTAACTAAGAATGAGTAATTGTGTGTTAACTATTACATGCTGATGAGGTTAACTCTCTCCCAGTGACAAGCACTGAGGACTGGGATCAGTAGTGCACACCTATTCCTGGTGACAGCAGATGGAGAAATGTAAGCCTGAGGGTGGGCAGTATCCGTATGTGACACTTTTGTCCCTATTAGGACACATCAGCTAACAAAAGGACTTAGCTGTCATTACAATACACTGCAGCAACTTCCTCTCACCCTTCCTTAACAAGTGACTGATGAATAAAGTGAATAATGTATTTAATGCATGCTGTTTCACAAACAGAAAGATCAGGTAACTCCATAGCTTTTGCACCTAAGAATTTTATTGCATACATTCACCACATTGTTGCCTTTACTTTTATTTTTTACTATTCAAAAAAAGCGGTTGTAAACAATCTCCTTGTAAAACAACCCATTCAGTATAAAATTGACTGCTGCCCCTCTCTGCCAATCCCTTCACTAGCTTCCCCTACCCCACCGTATAAAATTCAAAATACTAACCACAACATACAAGGCCATCCACAACATCGTCCCCAGCTACATTACCAACCTCATCTGCAGATATCACCCAAATCATCCCCTTCTCTCCTCCCAGGACCTCCTGCTCTCTACTTCTCTTGTTACCTCCTCTCATGCTCACCTACAGGACTTCGCTAGAGCCTCTCCCATCCTCTGGAACTCCCTGCCCGATCAGCCTCTACCCTGTCCATCTTTAGGAGATCCCTAAAAACTCATTTATTCAGGGAGGCCTATCCCACACCCACCTAAGAACTGTACTCAAGCCACCTCCATCAAATCATCTCCCGCAGCTATTACCTTTTGTACCACCTCCCCCCTCGCTTTAGCAAATAATCTTCATGAGCAGGGCCCTCCTGTCCCTTCTGTATTGAACTGTATTGTAATTGTGCTGCCCCCCACCCCCCCCCCCCTCTTCATTGTAAAGTGCTGTGCAAACAGTTGGTGCTATATAAATCATGTATAATAAAAATAAAAAAATTGAAATGAAAAGGCAAAAAAATGTGTATAGATATATACAAAAAATTATAAATATATTTTTTTCCCTTTTTTTATAAGTGATCACATTCCCTCTGTTCTCTCTGTTCTCAGCTGCATAAGAGCTGGGAGGAGGAGAAACAGCAACACACTGAACTTCCCAGTGA
This sequence comes from Lithobates clamitans, assembly GCA_037952925.1. NCBI lineage: Eukaryota > Metazoa > Chordata > Amphibia > Anura > Ranidae > Lithobates > Lithobates clamitans. The sequence goes on along the minus strand of JBBGZY010000523.1, from coordinate 1,317,872 downwards.
ATGGCAGTGCAGGGGGAGGGGGTTTCAGGACAAGTCTGATCATTGGAGGAGAGCAGGCAGAGTTCCCAGCATAGCTAGAGAACTGACCACTGTGAGCTCTCCTGCTTAGTGTGGTCAGTTCTCAATAGGAAAGCAGAGGGACTGGCAGGAACACCAGAGATTTCACACAAATACAAAGAGAACAGGAGACTTGTTCATACAAGTACATGGAACAGCAGGCACATATTCGGAAAATGAAATGCTGGGGTAACAAACACTTTAAATAATAAGAACAAGATGCAAACTTTTTTTTTTTTTAACTAAAGGTAAAGTCACACAAGCATTTCTGCCAGCAAGCATTCCTCATGTTATTTAGTAGAAGAGGGACAAGTATGATCATCTCCCCTGGGGCTGAGGTGAGGTCGTGAAATGGTCACCTGGTCTTCACCTGTCTGTTGTCTCTGGTCTGGATGGGACTCCTCACCTCAGCCCCGGGGGAGATGATCATCCTTGTCCCTATTCTTCCCTTGGATTTAAGGTTGGTCATCACCATTTGGCCGTACTGTAAGTTACACACCTTTATTTTGAGAGATTGTTCTCCGATTAAAGGATATCCTATACTTATAGATATCACTGGTTTAATTTCAGAGCATTTTACTCCTGATGACTGGCATGAGCCATGAAACGTGTGTCGAGTTACATCGAACTGATGCTTAGACAATTTTGGCTTACCATGAAAAATCAATTATGTTCATTGAACTTTTATGAATGGATGACTTGGATCGTCCTGCTGGTGACGATCCAAGTCAGTGAGCCAACAGAGAGAGAGAGGGGCGGGGCCAAGCCACTGCTCTGTGTCTGAATGGACACACAGAGCTGCTTGCTGTGGTGGCAGTCAGCAGGAGCTAGGGGCCAGGAGCGCTGGCAAGGGACCTTTGAAGAGGAGGATTGGGGCTGCTCTGTGCAAAACTAATGCACAGAGAAGGTAAGTATGACACATTTGTTATTTTTCAATGTAAAAAAATTAGACTTTAATATCACTTTAAACAAGTTTTTTGTATCACTTGACCCTTCCTTTTAGGTTGTAAACTCTAACGAGCAGGGCCCTCTGATTCCTCCTGTTCGGAACTGTATTGTAACTGTACTGTCTGTCTTCATGTTTTAAAGCGCTGAGCAAACTATTGGCTCTATATAAATCCTGTATAACAATAATATTAATAATGAAAAATTTGGACATCTCTTTTCTGTTAAAAAAAAAAAAAAAAAAAAAAAAAATTTGGACATCTAAGGACTACTAAACTGCAATACACTATATTACATTTTTTGGGGTTTAGATATGCTTTAATTTAGTTGCTGCTCCCACCACTTTACACTTGAGGGCTCGAGAGCCCCTAAATAATACTAGGTAAAGATTTAAAGTAGAACTATAGGCAAAATCTTTTTCCATGGTGAATCTCCCTAACGTGGGCACAGACTGCAATAAAAACCTAATGGTGTTCTAATCCCATTCTGCCTTTAGTTATACTTTAATACATGTTTCTTCTGAACACTAGGGGCATAAATTGTGTTATAAACGGTTTTATTGAAATCTCTACAGAACCAAACAGAAATGAAATATTAAATTAATTTTTAGTGAAATTAAATGCATTTTAGAAATGACAGTACATTAAATATACCATATTTATACCCTTTCATTTTTATTTTAACAAAACTGGTAATCCATATAAACAAAGATAAACATTATCCTTAAAGTTGAATTCTGGGATACCCTAACTATTCGTAAAACTGTCCCCTCCCCTCTCCTAACACCTATGCTTACTAACTTGTGTAATAAAGATGTACAGTTTATAATTATCTATTTTCAGGCCGCTCCAGTTCAGTCTCGTGATCTCCCCTGTGTCAGCCAACGCCAGCTATGGGGGAGAGGAGAGAGCGCTCAACAAGACTAGTACAGCCTGGAGCAGTGACGTCACCTATAGGCTTACTATGGCCCATCTGCTGTCGGCACTCCCTCCTTTCACCTGCAGAGATGCTGGCTGACTCAGGGGAGCAGGATTATGAGACTGGACCAGAGTAGCCTGAAAACAGGTAGGTGTGCACATCTTTCTTACACAAGTTAGTAAGCATAGGTGTTAGGAGGGGGAGGGGACAGTTTTGGGTGTACTCAAGTGGCATTAACATAACATGGACATTTATATCACCTTGTATTCTTCACAAGAAGCTTCCTGATGAAGTCTTTTGCCAGATCGCTGGTGTGGCTGAAGAATTCTTCATCAAACTCATAGTTAACAGCAGTAATATTAGAGAGAGTCTCCTGCTTATTCTCTCCCAAGAATGGCGATGCTCCACTCAGCCTGAATGATACAATTACATAAAATATAAACAATTAGCACTAAGTAGAACTATAGGCAAAACTTTTCTTTTCATTTTAGATTAAGGGAAGGTTATAACCCCTGTCAGTTTTTTTTAGCCACCTTTGTCCCATTTGGGAGATTTCCCTTCACTTCCTGTCCCACAGCCAAAACTGGAAGTAAGAGGAAATTCCTGTAAATTAAGGGATTTCCTTAAGGGCCCCCAAAGTCACCAGAACTAGGTGTTCTAATCCCTCTCCACTCTACCCAAAAGTAAAATAAAGTTTTGCCTTTAATTATAGTTTAATCATTTATAAATACTCATCTCTCAGATATCTGCTCTGCATGGTCATTCATACCTTCCCAACAAGGATATATGTACTGAAAATTCTCCTTTTCCTGATACCCCTTTAATAACCACTTATCATTTGTAGGGTTTCAAGAACTATGCACCAAACAATCCCAAGCTCTGACAATGATCCTGGGTAAAGCTGCATTACTGTTAACAGATTCAAACCCTATTTATAAATCTACAGAATATGTCTGGACCAGATATGGAGCTACAGATCTTACCATTCACATCCTCTTCAAGGGAATACCCTTTGTACCCAACAAATAATGACAAGTTGTTTGTCCTCCAAATCATACATGTACAGTATAATGGAGCTCTGCCATACAGTAGTATGCCTTATGAACAGAAGACATACACCAGGCAGGTGGCTCCACAAGAAAACTGTCCAATGGCTTTGTCTCTTCTTCGTGTGACAAGCAACAACAACCAGAATATTTTTTATTTTACCCAACTGATATATGTTCTTTGTTCAATACACATTCATTTTAGTAGTGCAGACATCCCTAAAAATTATCCAGGCTTGAAAAAGGTAATTGTCAGGAGAGTCTCTTATGTCCTCAAAAAACCATGAAGATGATCTTTCCTTTCCAAGCCATGTTGTCAAGTGAAGGATTTCCACCAAATAAATGCTAAACCACCTTTACAAGCAATGTAAACTGACTAATGACTCCATTATGCACAGCATCCTGGTAAAGACCTCTTGTCTAGTTGGCATGCCAGTAACAATGTGTACTATATAAGGGGCTCAGGTAGGAAGGGAGAGGCAAGTATACCACTGATGATATGCAATGGGTTGGCACTCACCAAGTGGTTGTAAAAGCAGTAGGTTTCTTTACCTTAAGGAATTTTCTGCATTAAGGTAAAAAAACCTTCCAAGAATAGCCCCCCCCTCCAGCCCCCCTAAATACCTACCTGAGCCTGATCTCAATCGAGCGTTGTGCTCGTGAGCAGCATCAGTGCTCTCTCCTTTCTCCTTACTGGACATGGAGGTAGCAGCAGGAGCCAATTAATCAAATCCAGTAAAGAGTAGGGGGCTGCGCCAAGCCGGGCTCTGTATGTCTATGGACACACAGAGCCCGGCTCAGCGCTTGCTATGGGGGCAGCCACAGGAGAGGAGGAGTGTACAGCGCTGGTGGTGGACCTGAGAAGAGGAGGTTCAGGGCCACTCTTTACAATACCACTGCACAGAGCAGGTAAGTATAACATGTTTGTTATTTAAATTTAAAAAAATAAATAACGTTCATTAACCTTTTAAGCTATATTCTTGAATAATTTTCACCAACTTTCCCCAAGTAGAGGAAAGTTTAGAATAGTGTTGTGTTGAATAGCTGCACGACATGCATTGGGTGTAGCAAATTTTTGAAAAATCACTAATTACAACAATTTGGAACTGTTCACACTTACATTATACATTAGTGTGTTTAAGAGAGACATATATGAAATTATCTGAAATGAATAAATTCAAGATGTTTTTTAATGCTCATCATGTTACATAGCTAGCTCAACCTAAATATCTAGTTCCAGGTAAATCATTGGTGGCTTTATGGTTTATTTTAATTGTCTTTCTATTTTATTTTCAAGACACAAAACACCAGTATTGCCTGTGCAGGGGCTGAGCCAAGCTGTCAGAAACCAGAAATCAAAATTTTGCAAGGTGTAGTAAGTAACAGGCATACAGGAAAGCAAATAGCTAGTAGTTGGTAATTAGAATACAATATAAAACATTACTGTTTAAATGTTTTGAACTCAAGACTGTAGTTACTTATCCACTATATATTCTTATCTACATATATCGTAGCAATTTATTTCTGCATTATCTTGCTGTGTTGTTCATAAAAATCTGGTTCATGCCCCATATGCTTTACATAAACGAACTGACATTGGGTGATTTTTTTTCATGCACGTGACTCTTTGCATATTATATGGTGCTTTATTTAGACCTTTGTCTTCCTTGCATGTTTGTACTGATTTGTGCTTTTTCAAAAACAATAAAAAATATTGAAACAGAATACAATATAAAACATTTGGAATATCAAAATAGATGACCCACATTCCATGCTATACATGCAAATTTGGGTGCAAAAAAAACAAAAGGCCATTCATGGCAATAGGTGAAAGGAAATGAGGTGGGGAGAGGGGGAGTAAGAAGGGGGCGGCTATGGAAACAAGGCGCAGTAAAAAAGAAAGAAAAAGAGAAAAGAGGGCCAACAACTCCCAAAGGCCCAGCTCAAGAAGCTGGTTAAAATGATTATAGGTCACTTAGGCTAAATGTATTCAATGTAGGGAACAAGCATCCAAGCTAGGGTTCCTAGACTTTAAGGAATTCTGGTTGCAAGTCTGTGAGGATATTGTTTTAATTGTCTTTCATTTGCTCAACATGCATGCACTGTCTAGCCAGCATTAAGAAAATGTATTATATTGTAATCATAACTCTTTGGTGAAACAACTCGTAAACGCAACCATGGCATGCATCCCAGCATAATGAAAATCCCCACTACCACCCATAGTCGGACATTAGATCAACAGGAAGAACGATATTTGGCATATGGAGGACCTTACAGCCTCCTTACGTAAGCAGGAAGCTTGCTTCAAGAAAACATGGTCTTACTGGATTCAATTAATCTTTTCTGAGAGATTTTGGGATTTCGCCACATCGGAATCCACCTAAGCGGACTACTTCTTCTCCCCTTTCTTGTTTAATTATCTACCTATTTGTTTCCCCCCAGCACCCTCTACCCCCCCCCCCCCCCCACACACACACCCTTTTTTCATTTATTTTATTTTATTCTTCTTACCTTCATTCTCTTTCTTCTTTTCCCCTCCTCCTTTTCCCCATCATGTCCTACTCTCTCACCCACACATTTCTCTTGTCTTTATATAAAAAATACATATTTAATGAGGCCCTTATGTTTAATTTCCCTGCAGGTGACTCCTGGGTTTTTTCGGTTTCACATATTTGTCTGACTTACTCAGAAGCTTAGAACTAAGGCCTTGTTCCATGCAAGTCCATTGGACCCGAGGCCCTTGATTGCAGCATCCCCAGTGTCAAAATTTTCTTTATATGCTAATTATTGTAAGGATCAGTGTTTACAGCATCACTTGGTCTGGATGATTGTCTGACATGTTACTATTTGGTCAATGGAGTTGCAATAAATAAAAGGAAAAAAAAAGAAAAAAGAAACTGTATTGTATATAAACTCTAAGAGCATGTTTTCTAACATTGAATATTTTCTATCATATAGATTTAAAATTATTTTTAACCAATGTAAATCTAGTTACTAGGGGAAAAGGGCGCAGCATGTGCTTTTACATATTTTTTCGCATGTTTTTCATGTGCTCCAACTAAAGTCTAGTGGGTCCCAAAATGTTTGAAGCTTGTAGCTCAAAAAAATCTCATGCAGTTTTTAAGCTACAAGTGTCAAGATTTAAGTGTCACTGCGCTCAGGTGTGAACATGCACACAAACCATGAAATTTTGGATGGTGAGATTTTGGGAGCTTCGAAATACAACATGCTCAGGTGTGAATGGGACCTTACTATTGTACTATATGGATACTTAACAAGGCTCTCAGATTCTTTACTTCTATCATATTTGTTTGCATTGGTCTGTTTAATATGTTTGTATGTAAAATGGTTGTAACTATAATTTCGGCATTTTAGATTAGTTTTCCAAAAACTGATGAAATAAGCCAGATACTCACAATATATATGTGATCACTCCAATGCTCCTAAAACAGAAAATTATGTTTATATTATATCCTTCATTAAAGAGCATTCTCATTTGACATCTGTGACTTATTTATATGCAAACTTACCACATATCTGCTGCCAGACCAAGTGGCTCATAATTGATTATTTCAGGAGCTGTAACAACAATAATTACAGTAATGGTTACATAGCATAGCTTGTGCTCTGAAGGACTCTGAAATGTGCAGTAGTGGTTGCTAAGCTATATGGATGGAATATAAACAGCTGCTACTAGTTCAGTACAAAATTAAAATTTTTAAATCGATCAATAGAAGAGCCCTAATCATGGGTGAAGTGTCGTAACCGTTAGCAGCCTGGCATTTTCTATTAACTGCTCTGACTTCACTAAACTGAAAACTGATTGGTTACTAAATGCGGTATACCATAACTGCACTTTGCACTGTTTACATAATAGGCCTGTTATCTGTTTGATATTTGACATGTGGTAAGTTGAGCTGAAGACATACGTCTATTACATAAGGACTGTGTACAGCTGACTAAATAAATGCCATCGCTTTCTACTGAGCAAAACAGTCAAACTGAAAAAATTGGCCTTATTTGATTATACACACTATCATTTTGTAGTAGGTTTAATAAGGGCAAAATAGTCTTACTATCTATCTATCTATCTATCTATCTATCTATCTATCTATCTATCTATCTATCTATCTATCTATCTATCTATCTATCTATCTATCTATCTATCTATCTATCTATCTTCTACAGTACAAATAAATACAACCATGGGGGGGACTTTAAGGCACCGATAGCCATCGACAATTGTTTACAAAATTTTAAAGATTTTATTAAAGCATAATTAAAAACATCAAAGGGAAAAAGACACACTATGTCTAATGTAGAAGAAAGATATAACATATGTTACTCTAGGTCTGCCACAAGGGCTGCGAAGCACAATGGTGATCCCTATGCTTTTCAACCCGGAGTCTTCTTCAGAGGTTTCTGGTGGACAGAGATAGTAGTAAGTTGAAAAATCAGCAAGAGATTGAGCATCCTATAGCATTGCCGGAGGACATCCAAATGCCCATATATCAATGGATAGCACAAGGGAGAGGAGCTCAATCATGAGTCAAATTGGGACCAAAAAAGAAATGTAGCCAGCAGATATTGGAGTAGTTTAACCGCACACAGCTCAACACAGGCAAGTATATTTCAGGAAGGGATGTTATAACTTACCTGATCTGAAACATGAGTATTCAATCAAGAAACAAGCCAGGGCAAGAGAGATATAGCCAATGGATATAAAATAAATGTGACTGTATATGGCTCAACTTTTGTCTTTCCCTATATGATTTGCTTAAGGAGATCCCCTCAATATTCAAGCTTTGGCTTAGATAATTCATAATATTTCCTCTGAAACATACTCACTGCTGTTGAGCCATATGCAATCATTTTTTTCTTATATCCATTGGCTGTATCTCTCTTGCCTTAGCTTGTTTCTTGATTGAATACTCATGTTTCGAATCAAATAAGTTATAACATCCCCCTGAAGAAGACTGTACGAGTTGAAAAGCGTGGGATGTTTTTAATTATGCTTTAATAAAATCTTTATAATTTTGTAAACATTTGACAATGGTTATTGGTACCTCAAAGTCCCCCCCCCCCCAATGGTTGTATTTATTTGTAATTTATCAATTGGGATTGGCACTTATACCAGTGAGATCTTTAGGCACAAGTATATACGTTGATATCATCTGCAGTATAAAGAGAGCTATCTATTTATTTATATAGAGAGAATATGATTTGTATCAACTAAAGCAGTGCTTCAAAACCCCAATAGTATAAAACAAGAATCAGAAAAAAAGATTTATACTCTAGTGTTGTACCTGAGGCTGTAGTTTATGTGTATCAATTAATTATTTTCATTCAAATATATAATGACCCAATTCCGCACTTCAGCAAAAATACCCCAAGGGAAAAGCACAATATCCAAATGTAAGATATACTGTATAAATATAGTGTATTCATGTTTTGCTGTTTTCTAGATGTGCTCCCTGATAAATGGGCCTTTTCCTCTATAAAATTTACATATATAACATATGTGACATTGAGTGCATTGAAAAGACCCTTCACATAAAAAAACATTGAAAAAAATGTGCTAATTACCGAGTTGTCTAAACAAAGGGGGGGGGGGGGGGGGGGAGAGCTGCCAGCACCGCAAATGACAATTGCAAAGAGTAAGAGTGGAAAAGTGATGGTGCAGCGCTAGTAACAATTTGAAATTTAAATGGGTGATCTAAAGTGCAAGATAACCTGATACACATCTAAATGTATCAAAGTTAGAATGATTGTGTAGATATCAAACTAACAGTATACATGTGCAATATTGAAATAATGATATCAAGTGATTAAACCAATATATACCATACATATAAATGCAGTGATATCAGGTGATTAAACCAATGTATACAATACATATAAAATGCAGTGATATCAGGTGATTAAACCAATGTATACCATACACATAAAATGCAGTGAACAACTTATTATAAACTCAAAAGCAATAATAGAAAAAAATAATAAAGGAAAAAGTCCACTGAGAGAGAAAGAGTGTTTGATGAAATGGAAATGTCCAAAACATATGTATCTTGACACCCCAGATGGTAATTTTCAAGCCACCGCTGAACGTGCATGAAAAGGGGAGATGGAGCACCGCCACCAATAACACTGAGGCTTACTGGAAAGTATGTATTCAATAGGACATACCCCTATGAATCAAACAGACTTGTCGTGATTCTTCAACAAAAATAGTAGAGCCCGGATGGATATAGGTGTTGATACTATTGGATAAAATAATCTTCTCACAAGGACCACAGGTCAACAAGAAAGGAAGCTCCAAGATATATAAAACGTCATGTGGATGCAAACATATAGGGCCAAAAAGGAATAAAAAACGTACATAGAGTGAATCCGCATAACACAAAATTTATTATTAAAAATTAAAGATTTACACCCACATTTTAGAAGAGGTAAAACAAGCGCTTGTTAATCGATAAAATGACGCAATGGGAACAGCAGGTTCAATCCGACGCGTTTCATCCCCAAAGATATCGTCTGGGGTGTCATCCTGCCTGTCCCACTGCGTGTATATATATATATAAAATATCCCATAAAGACAAACCTGTGCGTGCTTGCCCTAATTGTTCCTGTATGTGCACTGTGGACAAAGATGGCGGCATGGCTTGAATTTCAAGCCTCACTGTGGTATCATCACAACGTATGGAAACAGGAAAAAGGAAATGACACGTGCCACTCCAAGCCTCGCTCTGAAGGGCTAAGGATGGAGTGTATCAATTGACTGGAAACAAAAAATGGCTGGAAACATGGAATTACATATTAGAACTAAGTAGGATAGGTCTAAATAGACCCACTAGAAAGGTCAGGACTAAAACGAAAAGATAAATGAATTAAAAAAGTTACAAATGACATAATAAAACAAATAGGAAGTGCGCAGGTGGAACACACATCCGGGCGAAAACCAAGCCTCGCTATAGATGGCTGGGGATAAGCAGGCGCAAAAAAACGGAAAAGACTTATGTTAAAAGACCGGAAGTGGTATCTGTAACGCAGGACAACAAACTCCAAGCCTTGTTTTGATTGTTTGAGGCTTGTACAGACCTAATTGTTATATTGAAAAATAAACAGTGCGTCCCAGTAAGAAATGAACATAAAAAAATGAAAATAAATTAGAGAACAAGAAACATGATATGTCATAATACTTGAGTGGTGTTCACATGGGCAAACAACTCATATGCCCCGTACACATGGTCAGATTTTCCGACGGAAAATGTGTGATAGGACCTTGTTGTCGGAAATTCCGACCGTGTGTAGGCTCCATCACACATTTTCCATCGGATTTTCCGACACACAAAGTTTGAGAGCAGGCTGTAAAATTTTCCGACAACAAAATCCGTTGTTGGAAATTCCGATCGTGTTTACACAAATCCGAAGGACAAAGTGCCGCGCATGCTCAGAATAAATAAAGAGATGAAAGCTATTGGCCACTGCCCCGTTTATAGTCCAGACGTATGTGTTTTACGTCACCGCGCTTAGAACGATCAGATTTTCCGACAACTTTGTGTGACCGTGTGTATGCAAGACAAGTTTGAGCCAACATCCGTCGGAAAAAATCCTAGGATTTTGTTGTCGGAATGTCCGAACAAAGTCCGATCGTGTGTACGGGGCATTATATGTAAATATAAATTGTGTATGTCCTCAATAGTAATGGTTGGTAGTAATACAACCAATTTAATGAAAAACAGACTAAATATCTGGATATATGCGAAGCACTACTCAAAAGGTTGGTGCAAAGTATGTGTTATATATGAATCTGCACATATTAATATATATATTAATACAAAATTTAGGATTTTTTCCATTTTGTACCGCACTGGGTTGAATCCTAAAAATTATGATAAAGCATAAATACAAATATCAGCGAATCACATAAAACCACATTGGAAAATATATGTATAAAATCAATAAAATCTGAAAGGAAAAAGAGCACCCCTAAATATGATCTATATATGAAAATAGACCTATTGACTAAAATAAAAATCCATAAGGAATCCAACAACTTAACAATATTAGATGGATAGAAAGTAAGTATTGTGACCTCATAATCCTATAAAAAACTCTATGTTGTACAGACAGTAGAGTACAGTAAGGGCCTCTATGATTTATTTATAAAATAATTGATGTCCCATTCTACATTAATTCCCTGGGGGGAGTGGCACTATAATTCATAAATCCAAAAAGTCTCAAGACGAGTTTCTCGTCTCAAGACTTTTTAGATTTTTGTAGAATGGGACATCAATTCTTTATGTTTCCATATGTTGTGATGATACCACAGTGAGGCTTTAAACTCAAGCCATGTTGCTATCTTTGATACACTCCATCCTTAGCCCTCCAGAGCGATGCTTGGAGTGGCACGTGTCATTTCCTTTTTCCTGTTTCCATATTTTGTGATGATACTACAGTGAGGCTTGAAACTCAAGCCATGTTGCCATCTTTGATACACTCCATCCTTAGCCCTTCAGAGCGAGGCTTGGAGTGGCACGTGTCATTTCCTTTTTCCTGTTTCCATACGTTGTGATGATACCACAGTGAGGCTTGAAACTCAAGCCATGCCGCCATCTTTGTCCACAGTAGAAATACAGGAACAATTAGGACAAGCATGCACAGGTTTGTCTCCTAAATTTATTGGATATTTTATATATATATATTCAGTGGCACAGGCAGGACGACACCCCAGACGATATCTTCCTTAATGAAACACGTCGGTTCAAGCCTGCTGTTCCCATTGCGTCATTTTATCGATCAATAAGCCGTTTGTTTTACCTCTTCTAAAATGTGAGTGTAAATCTTTCATTTTTAATAATAAAATTTGTGTTATGTGGATTCACACTATGTGCGTTTTTATTCCTTTTTGGCCCTATATGTTTGAATCCACATGACGTTTTATATATCTTGGAGCTTCCTTTCTTGTTGACTGGTGGTCCTTGTGAGAAGATTATTTTATCCAATTGTATCAACACCTATATCCATCCGTTCTCTACTATTTTTGGTGAAGAATGACCAACAAGTCTGTTTGATTCATAGGGCGTATGTCCTATTGAATCCATACTTTCCGGTAAGCCTCAGTGTTATTGGTGGTGCTCCATCTCCTCTTTTCATGCACGTTCAGCGGTGGCTTGAAAATTACCATTTGGGGTGTCAAGATACATATGTTTTGGACATTTCCATTTTATATGTCTGATATACATTGGTTTAATCACCTGATACCACTGCATTTATATGTATGGTATATATTGGTTTAATCACCTGATATCATTATTTCAGTATTGTACGTATATACTGTTAGTTTTATATATTCGCAATTATTCTAACTTTGATACATTTAGATGTGTATCAGGTTATCTATGCACTTTAGATCACCCATTTAAATTTCAAATTGTTACTAGCGCTGCACCATCACTTTTCCACAATAAAAAACATCTAATACAGGATAATGTGTGACCATAATATGCGACCAAAACCAACATGTGCATAAAGTGCTTTTAATTTAGTCTATCCAAACGTCCAATAAACACTAGAAATTTTTCTAGAAGTTGAATCCAAAAAATACTCAGAAATTGGGTCCGTGATTCCACATCACCACTGTGATAAGACTCAACCTTACCAAGAAATATTACCCCCATATTGTGAGTGATCAAACAGCGTCCAGAAATGTGGATAACCCCCTATGGACAATATGGTATCCTCCATCTACTCAAGGTATTCATTATTCATTCAATCAGCCACATAAAAAAATCACAGTGAAACGCTCCCAATAGTGTAAATTAGAGTATATTAATAAGCAGGTTAAAATTCACATTCTCAATGGACAAAATGTGCTCTATACAGGTAAATGTGAACCAGGTGGCGGTCGGCAATCTCCATACACGGTGACAAGTGGAAGTTATCAGGGGCATGGTTTAGATCACAGAATTATTAGGGTCACATATTGTCCTGTAGTTGATGTAATTTATTATGAAGGGTTTTTGTATACGTTCAAAGTCACTTATGTTATTATGTAAATGTTTAAAGGGGACAAGCCACATGTATTAGGAACCACATCTAAAGAATAGCACAGTATTTTCATGGTCATATATATATAAAAATAAAGTTAATACAAACCTACAAATTCCGGTGTACCAAAAATATTTTTAAACTCTACTCCATCTTCAATTTTGTGTGCCAAACCAAAGTCAATAAGTTTTATGTGGGGTACAGGAATTGTTTTATCCAACAGCATTATGTTTTCTGGCTGGAAAAAAAAGAAGAAATATATTAGAATCAAGCAAGTGAGTGGAATTTCACATTATTTCACCTTAAAGTTAAATTGGGCAGTAATTTACTTACTTAAAGTGGTTGTAAACCCTCACATATACCCAGTGAAGTGACTGGCCTTGGGTGATACACAGAAATTAAACAAGTCATCCTATATAAGTTGGACCTGTTTATCTACAGCTGTCTTTCCCCTACAGCAATTCAAAGTGCAGAATTTACACAAAATCTCTTAGCTTTGAAAAGCAGGGGGTGGAGAGCTGAAGTTACATCAGTGAGGAGAGCTCTGAGAGCTGATTGGAGAGAAGGGAACTCCCCCACCTCTTTCATGCAGCACACAGGAACAAAGCTGAGGCTGTCAATTAGCTGAAAGTCCCTCCCCTTCACCATTTTTCTCTTCGTGTCGGGAAAACTTGTCAGAAGTGACTCATGCTTATAGCAGAGGAACAAAGCAGCAGACAGAAATGACACTTACGTGCTCTGGATTGAGACAAGCACACACTATAGGGGGGCATGCTTTGTTTATATTTCATGTCAGAGGTTTACAACCACTTTAAGTGCAAACTACATAGTTGGTTTGCAATATTACCCATTGTAACTACTAATATATATGAAAAAACATACAGGAAATGTCTAGGTGTTGACATATACGGCTTGATTCCATGCTGATTCCAGTCATTAGGCATGATTATTATATACACAGGGAAATTTTATTTTGCTGATTGACTCGATTCACTTCTTTTGTCAGGGAAGGATGTGTTTTATCACCAGTGCTGCTTCCATTTATTAGCTAAATTACAAGCTACACTGCGATGTGTCCCGGCATGTTGGGAGGATTGGCAGATGCCTCGCTGCTCATCATTCTCTGGAAGAAATCTGCCCAACTATTGCCAACCCAACACTCAGGATTAGCGCTGCTCAGCTTTGAAAAACCTCCATAAATTTGTATTTTGTGAAGTAATATTGATAATCCCTTCCATTGGACTAAATATAATCTGCTGTCCGTTCCTCCTCTCCTCTGAGGGGGCACCCTTGTGGGTGTGCTCCCAAGCTTTGCTGTGTGTATCCATAGACACACACATCGTGGCTCAGCCATGCTCTCCGCTCTCTCCTCATAGGATTTGGCTCACAGCAGCAGGAGCCTATGGCTTCCGCTGCTCTTAGTATATCCTGTGATAGCAGGAAAAGAGAGAGCATCTGCTGCACACAGGACATTGCTAGATTGGTGGAGGAGTCAGGTAAGTGTTTAGAGATGGGTGGGGGGAAGGGGGCATTTATTGGAAGGTTTTCTACCTTAATGCAGTGAATGCATTAAAGTGGATGTAAACTGCCCGAAATTATTCAGATATTGGAGTAAGGTAACTAACACCATATCACAAATATATTGATCCATTGTTCCATTACACCCGGTTACATGCTTGTTGGGTGTGGTGGACAAGGAATTGTTCATCCCCCCGGCCAATATAGCAGTTTCTAGATTACTATATATTGCACGTAAGCAGATAGCTCGCCTATGGTTATCACTACATAGCCCAACAACTAAACAGTGGATCGAACAGGTCAATAATACTCTAATTAAAGAAAAACTGACGTATCAACATAGAAATGCGATTAATACGTTTTACAAAATCTGGCAGCCCTGGCTGGACACTCCAGGTTTGGCACCCACTCAGCTAGTCCTTGATAGACTACTGCAAATGTAAACTTCTGGCTCCATAAAGGTAGTGACCATCTACCTATACCGTGTCTCAATAATACAAAGCCCTGAGTCAACTTTAAAAGTTAGGGTGTATTTCATAAATTTTATATCCTGGGGGTTGATTAGCAATATGGTCCGTTGCGACCTAACGGGGTCCGGTTGTGAGTGAAGACATCAGTCAGTTTTACCTTCCCGTTGGAAGGAACCAAGTTCATTAACAGTTCCTCTTTCGATTTAGAACTTTCAGTGCGTCGTGTACATTGTTACCAACCTACTAGCAGTACTATATGGAACCAAAAGCATAGAAGGAACGTAGTTGCTATAAGTATATTGGTAGAATTGTCATGACTAAGTTCCATGCTTTAAACCATCAACTGTATAAAATACTGTTGCTAATGTATATCCTAAAAAAAAAAAATGTTACTATGTATCTGTATACTATGTACATCTATTTTTTATGACAAAATAAAATCTTTTCTGATTGGAAGTGGATGTAAACCCACTACTCATGATAATCAATTATTGCCACCTTTCAAAAGTATATCTGTATACAACTCCTGCATGTATCCCTACTTTTTGCACCCCTTCTGCACACCCCCCTACTGCACACCAAGCCCCGCAAATCTCCGAAATCCATGGGTGGTGCTATGTTCCGGAGCTCAGTGGGTGGAGCCGTGACGTCACTAGACTCCCCACCCACCTCTACACTCCCCTTTGGCCAGGCAGCTTTGCGAGGACGAACCTCTCGCTTGGTATGTGTAAAGTGCGCGCACAGGGGACACAGAGCATTCTGGACATAAGCAGAGCGTGCTCACAGCCCCCTTGTGACTCCTGCGAATGTGCTACAAACACAGGCTGTATTGGAGAGCTGTGGTAATAGCTGTGAGATGCTCAGAGAGGCGATGATGACGCTGGGAAAGTACACATAATGCCTCTTTCACGCTCGCTCATGAATGAGATAAGGAAAATTACCTGTCACTCAGTGCAAGGGGGAGAAACGGACATCTATTTCTCTGGCTGACCATTTTTCTCTCACTGAAAAAATATAAGAGAACTGCTCAGAGCTGGATTAACTCTTTGTGGCAAGACTGAGCTCAGATGACATGAAACCCTATACTATACAAGGTGCAAGCCTTAATTAAAACATTTTTTTCGGGTTTACATCCACTTTAAGGTAAAAACAACTTTAATTAGCTTAAGATCATTGCTATCTGTGTGGCAGTGGAAATCTCTCGGCAATGGTCTGATACATCTGCTACTTAGTGAAACTGCAATCTGGTTTTAAGCCAGACCTAAAGTTTAGAGCCAAATCACATTTTCCATTGTAGTGGGCTGCCGTAACATGTACATTAACACATACAGTATTGCATTCATTTTGATGGTCACATTAAGACAATGCAGCTGTGATGTGCATGCATTGCAGCATGCCATAACACATAGTAAGGTGCTCCTGTGCATATTGTGGTGTGCTGCATCACATAATTGTGCATGTGTGTTTTTTGTCCACTGTTATGTATTGGCTGCCTCAACGCAATACACGGTAATGTGTTACACAACATGCATTAATGTACATGTGTTAAGACAATGCACAAGAATGGCAAAGTGTAAATGATCCCAAATAGTAAGCAATGCACAATCCTATAGGTGGCCTCATAATATGTTCAACACCAAATGGATCGTGCTGCTGATATCTATCTCCCTGGGTCAGCCTTTCTCAACCAGGATTTCGTAGACCCCTAGGTTTCTTCCAGAGGTTGCTAGGGGTTCCTTGAGCAAGGGAGCTTTCTTCCTCTCAAATAACTTCCCACAGACAACAATGATCCTGACTGCTGAGGCACATAGGCATAGGCAAAACCAACTATTAACATCATTAAAAAAAACTTGCCCCCTGTATAAGAAACCACACTTACAACCATTGAGTTGGAAAAGGGCAAGACTATAGCTTTATTTAATTTCCTACATAGAACATGTAAACACTTTAAACCACTGCCAGTCACAATTGTACTGTGAGCACACTTTAACATTACCCAGACAAATTCTAAAGAGGGCTTGTCCTTACCATAAGTGCTGGGCAGACAACCTACTTTCAATATCCAATCAAATGCATAGCCCATTACAGCAACTTTAAATGCTGGCAAGGTCAGAAACACTGCTAAAGCTGTGACAGACCATTCAAATTGTGGGGGGGTGGGCAGCTCTTCCAGCCACATGTTCTTCAAAAGGCCCAGAATTACCTGGGAGCAGTCTTTTATTGAGCTCAGGCCCAACCCCATCACCCCGTGACTCAATCAAATCCTCTGTGATGATTTCCATACTGCTTACTCCCACCTCCTGGCTATGCCCCCATCAGTCAAGACTCTCTTTCCCAAGAGGCCTTCATTTTAGCTGCCTGTTAGAGAGGAATTCCCACTGACCTCAAATGTAAGGAGCATTCTTCTCATTGGCCATCCCACTAATGTACATTGCGCTGTAAATACGGTAATTATTAGCAAGGGTTCCCTAAAACCAGAACGTTTTTTTTAAGGGTTCCTCTGTTTTAAATATGTTGAAAAAGGCTGCTCTGTGTGTATTTAAAAGACCTAGGTGACTTGTGACTAGGAAGAAATATTTTCTTTTAAATGTATCGCCACAGTGTAAGACTTTTTTCCCAAACTATTGGGCTATGGTAATGGTTATATTGTGAGGCCTTCCTATAAGACTGTGGATTAAGGTTTACTTTTTGTGCACTAATTATCTGTTATGGACCACTGTGAACTTTAAATATTGCCATTGTACACTGGTAACTATGTAGGGTTTCTTACCTTCAAGTCAAAATGTGCAATTTTACGGGTGTGCAGGTAATTAACTCCTTCCAGGATCTGTTTGATAAACCTAGTAGCCTCTTCTTCACTTAGTGACTCCTTCTGTGCCAGGAAATCAAAAAGTTCCCCTCCTGAAACCCTAAACAAGGGCAAAAGAAAAACACTTTATGTAAGGCATTGGTATTAAATGATCTAAAATCAAATACATGGTAGGTCGACTTTTCTCCATTAACACCAACTAGGCTTTAAAGCATCACGTTACAGATGTAATCATAAAATCAAAATTATTTTATTTCCTAAGAAAATCACATTAAAAGTGGCACCTCTCCTTTACCAGTAGTACATATCATGCCACGTTTCTGGTACAGCTGAAGATGCAACAGAACAAAACTTAAGATACATATCAAACCTATTTAAAACTTGAAACAAACCCTTAAAAAAAAAATAAGTAAGTGTATTCGTTTCTACTGCTGTCTACTTTTGATGCTTGCACTCTGGTGGTATAATACTTGCTGCATTGCCACAATGACCTCCATATGTCTACACACCCTGCTATTCATGTTTGTAACCAACACACACGCGGCAAACCAGAAAGAAAAGCAAACAAAGGATTAAAGCGGACCTTCACCCTCTTCAGTCACTTTCCATAATTTTCCTCCTCTCCTTCATATTTTATTTTTGGAAATACCTTTTTGGCGGGACCTGGCCCCACATTTTCAGCTTCCTTAACCTAAGCAAGAATGATGTCAGCCGGCTTCCCGCAGCTTCCTGTGGCACATCATCATGTGTCATAGGAGAGGAAGATGGTGATATGGGACAGTTGAGCAGCAATGAAATGGGGGGTACTGCAGAGCAATGCTTGATTTGCTGGGCTTGTGAGTATTATGATGAAGGAAAATCCATGGAAAAGGGTAAGAGGGGTTTGGAAAAAAAATGGAAAGGGGGCTGAAGGGTTTATTTTTATGAACAAACAGGAACACTGCTACTCAGCTACTGCTTAAAATATACGTATATATACTGTATATATATCGAGATACACACAGTACTGTGCAAAAGTTTTACGCAGGTGTGAAAAAATGCTGTCAATTAAGAATGCTTTCATAAATAGAAGTGTTGTTTATTTTTATCAATTAACAAAATGGAAAAAAGTAAAGTAAAAGTAAAAAGTAAATGAACAGAAGAAAAATCCAAATCAAATCAATACTTGGTGTGAGAAATCCAAATCAAATCAATATTTGGTGTGATCATGCTTTGCCTTCAAAACAGAACTGATTCTTCTAGGTACAATTGCACACAGTGTTTGAAGGAACTTGGAAGATAGGTAGTTCCAAACATCTTGGAGAACTAACCACATATCTTCTGTGGATGTTGGCTATCTCAAATCCTTCTGTCTCTTCATGCAATCCCAGACAGAATCAATGATGTTGAGATCAGGGCTTTGTGGGGGCCAAACCATCACTTCCAGGACTCCTTGTTCTTCTTTATGCTGAAGTTCCTAATGACATTGGCTGTATGTTTGGGGTCATTATCCTGCTGCAGAATACATCTGCCTGTATTTCTCAGCATTGAGGAAACCACTGATCCTGACCATATTCCAACTTCATTTGCAGAAATGCAGCCCCAAACTTGCAAGGAACCTCCACCATGCTTCACTGTTGCCTGCAGACACTCATTAATCTACCTTTCTCCAGCCCTTCGGTGAACAAACTACCTCCTACTACAGCCAAATATTTCAAATTTTGGCTCACCAGTCCAGAGCACCTGCTGCCATTTTTCTGCACCCCAGTTCCTATGTATTCATACATAGTGGAGTCACGTACCCTTGTCTCCACATCTGATGTATGGCTTTTTGGCTACAATTCTTCCATGAAGACAACTTTTGGCTAGACGTCTCTGGACAGTAGATGGGTGTACCTGGATCCTATTGGTTTCTGCACGTTCATTGCTAATGGCACTGCTGGACATCTTCTGATGTTGAAGGAAAGTAAGCATGATGTGTCTTTCATCTGCTGTATTAAGATTGATTGGCTGACCATTGCGTCATGGCCCTCAAAGTTGCCAGTTTCTTTTGCTTCTTCAAAAGAGCTTGAACAGCACATCTTAAAATCCCCAATCTGCTCTGAAATCTTTGCCCAGGAGAGACCTTGCTGATGCAGTATAACTACCTTGTGTCTTGTTGCTGTGCTCACTCTTGCCATTGTGTATGACCTGTTACATGAAACAGTCTTCCACAGCAGTAGCGGAGTTTGACTTTTCCTTTAAGCCTCCTGCACAGCTGTTTCTATTTCAGTTAATTACTGTGTTTTAACCTACATATGAAATTGATGATCATTAGCACATGCTTGGCATAATTGTTTAATCATACATCTGACTCTAATCCTACAAAATCCCTGACTTGGTGCAAGTGTACAAAGTGTGCAAGTGTAAGAATGGATGCTGGTTTGAAGCCAAAGGGTAGTCACACCAAATATTGATTTGATTTCCTTTTTGCTTCTGTTTGCTCACTTTGCATTTTGTAAATTGATAAGAATCAACAAAAGTTTTTTTTTTTTAAAGCCTTTTTGCTTTACAGCATTTCTTGAAGCCTACCTAAAACCTTTGCACAGTACTGTACATACAAAGACAACGATTATTAGAGGGAGATGATGGGTATATATATATATTGATAAGATAAATACTGCTTTGTATGTTACATCCAACCAGTTAAAGCTAAAGCATTTTACTAATTGTTAACATAGGGTTTTCCAAAGGAAGTGCATTTATTACATTTTACATTAATGGGGAAAACTGTCAGTGAAATGTAACAATGTTATCCAATTAGTGAACTATTAATGCCCAGGTACCCTTTTCTTGGTGACATAAAACACAAATAAGTGATTTCCTTCTTGTAGTTAAGTGGTAACACCGAATACAGATGTACTTAGCTTATTTGCTGTTATGTACTAAGCTTATTTGCCATTATATAATGAACTACACATAATTATACAATTTAGGATACAGAATAAAATAAAAATACCAAAGGCTGCCCATTTCACAAATTAACTGTTGTTAGATGTATTGTCCTTTCTCTTTATACTGATGCAGTATACAGTTAATAGAACATCATGCTCTACAGTAAATGTAACAGAGGACAACATTACCGGGGGAAGTAAAGAACCTGCAATATCCGCCTGGTGAACCACAGACCAGATATAGCACAGTTGTCAAGATCGGTAATACACCATCCCTGTCTGACTTCTTTGTGAAGCAAAGAAATGCATATGCATTCCTGTAGGCAAGTACATGGGATTACATGTAACTGGGGTTACCTCTCTGAACACCAATACTGCTTAAAGCAAAACTCGAGTCAAAATTATTAATTAATTAATAATTAATTCAGAAGGGACCTGATATGTCTCTTCTGCAAGAAAATAAATGTAACCGCCTGTTCAAAGTGTTCTGTAGAAGGTGCATTGAGTTGCGCATGCACAGCTAGGTTTACATTTCCGACACAGTGCCTGTGTGCCGGGATGACTGAACTCCTACGCATGCACAGGAGTTTCATCAACCAGTGCCTGCCAATCAATGGAAAAGACTGGCATCTGGAAAAAGCTGGGGGGGGGGGAGATGCCAGTGTAGAAGAGGAACCTTGTGGATTCCAGACGATTGGAGAGAAGGTAAGTATTGCCAACTTTAGTTCTGCGTTAATATATTAAATACGCTTATGAATCTGCTGTTTCTTACAAGCATCAGTGATTTAGTGGGCTTATTTATACTGAACATGATTTACCAACTCGCATTACACTTTATAATCTGACTATACAATCTTTGTACAATCAACTTTACGGAAGCTGTGTAATATAAAGACCAACCTAAACTATTCAATCAATCTGCATCCAGTCAGGCAGACCCTTGTACTACATAATTGTTGGTAGATCTAAAGGAGACTCTACAGTCAGATTGGAACAGGCGTGGCAAGCTTTAGGCTAAGTTGGCAAAGGCATTAAAGCAGAACTAAGGGCATTGTACTTACCTCCTCCTTAACAGTTCAGGTCCCTAGTGCCGGGCTTCGGACACTTCCACTGGCCGGTGCAGGATGACGTAACTCCCGTGTATGTGCAGAAATCAGTAATCCTGGCACACAGGGACCGTGCTGGCATTGTAAGCTGAGCTGTGCATAAGCAGCTCAGCTTACATGTTGCAGAAGACTGCGTGCAGCAAGTAGGTGTATTTTATTGACACATTGCGTGTCCCTTCTGAGATAATAATCTGTCTGCTCACAGTCTGTTGTAATATGGCTTCAGTTCCAACCAAGCACTCCCAACTGCCAGGTCTGAAACAGTGTATTGAGCGGAACAGCAGGAGATAAATGCATGCCACCTGCATAGAAAATGCAGATATTGGTTTCTGCCACAAGGCTACATAAGCAAAAATGGCGCCAAGATACATTTCATGTTTTCTCAATATGTGAAATATTGGTTGTTTCTCCTTTCTTCACATTCCTATACATTTTAGGATGTGGATTAGATTTGTTGATGAACAAGGACCTGAATCCCATTTTTTTCAAGATATATTTTATTTACCTCAATTGCTGACAGGGACCGATGATGGTTGTATAAAATAAAAGGGATATTTGTTCTGATAAAGCAAAAGGGAACTATGGCTTTTAGTTCTACTTCTGATGACACAAAAAGCAAATAGTAAAGTATAGCAGAAATATAAAAGAACAGTATAGAGCAAAGTGCATGATACTTTCACAAAGCATTTGTAGGACTAACTCAATAATTTCCAATAAAGATTTTGTGAAAAACTTTGTAAACCTTTTGCAAATTACTTGATTTCTGTATGAATGGCTCCCAAACTGAGATCTAATCCACATCTAATTAAATATAAATTTGGCATTACTGTACACATACATAATAGTTTATATTGCCGTATCTTTTAAAAAAATCTAAGCTTTTTTTTTTTTGCAGGGGTTAAGTGGTTGTGAACCTCAGACATGAAATATTTACAAAGCATATCCCTCTATAGTGTGTACTGATCTTACTCCAGAACACTAAATGTCATTTCTCTCTGCTGCCTCGTTCCTTTGCTATGTGCATAAGTCCCTTCTGACATGTTTTCCTGACAACAAGAGAAAAATTAAAAACCAAACAGAAAGATGGGGTAAGTGGCACTACCTACTGGTAATTAGTGACAAGACGTAAGTGGCGGGGGGAGGGGGGAACAGAAAAACTGCACCACAGATATGTGTACCCCGACAATGCTCAGTGCATGTAATCCCAACCTCAGTGCTTCAAGTATAAATGTGTCTGTAAGTGTAAGTGGGTATTATACTAAACAACATATGCACCCTATAGAGTGTGTACCTGAGCTACTATGCCCTAGGATAGCCACAGAGCACAACCTATGGGTGTATGAACAAAAATGTGAAAAAGTGGCATGTTCGTCCCAATAGCTAAATGGCCAAAGAAGTATGGGACACAATTACACAATACAACATATAGTGAATTCCTGGTGATTCCCTGGTAGTAATTTCTCCAGCTACCACAATGTGAATGAAAAAAATAAAAATAAAAATATTACATAATAAACATAATAAACCAATAACCCAGTGAAAATCAACCACAATCAAGGTTATCCCATGTAAAATATCCTGGTGTAAATATTGTGGTCAGGCCGCAAAACAAACTAAGAGACACGAGGTGGGGACAGCAGCGGTCCGCTGCGTTCCAGCTGTGTTCCACCAACTCGAAAACCCGGAAGTGACGTAGCGTGTGTGGCGCCGTCGTACACATTATTTATATATTCTTATACGGTAACAAGAGAAAAATGGTGGCAGGGGAGGGATCGCCAGCACACAGACTTTGATTGACAGCCTCAGCTTTGTTCCTGTGTGTTGTATGAAGGGGGTGTGTCCCTTTCCTCCAATCAGTTCTCAGAGCTCTCCTCCCTGGGCTATGCAAAGTGTAACTTCATCTCTCCTTCCCCCTTTTTTCTGACAGCTCAGACAGGCTCTGGACTTTGAACAGATGTAAAGAAGACTGAAGATAAACAAGTACGACTTATATAGGAGGATTTGTTTAATCCCTGTGTATCACCTGAGGCCTGTCACTTCACTGGGTATATGTCAGGGTTTGCAACCACTTTAAGTTTGATGCAGCTTCCCATAGTAGCACATATTCACCTTCTTTTCAGAGCAGCAGGGAAGTGAAACAGGGAAATATTTAGTACGTCTGGGTACTTCCAGCTACTTCAGGAGAAATACCTGGTACTTCTGGATATAGGAAGTAAGTGACCCTTTCCTCTCACATGACAAAGCTGGTGCTTGGCAGATGGCTGCTCAGGTACCATTGCTGTCACATGGGGCAGAGAGAGAGTCATCAGCCCTGTGTAAGCTCTAACTAGGATCAACTTGGCACTTGCTCAGGGTTTTCTCTCTTTACTTCTATAAAAACATTAACAGGATTCAAAATGAGAAATATGTAGAGAGCTAAACGCCAAACAATTATTTACTGCTACCCTGGCTGTGTTTTTACCAATATATTGTACCTCCTTTTACTATAAAATAAGACAAAGCTTTTCACTTTAACCACCCTAATTGAGGGTATGATTTTCCCCGCTAAGGGACCATCAACAATAATAGACAGGTTTTAGCTAGCTAGACAATTTTAAACTAATACCAGCAGACCCGAGATGCAAACATCCGATTTACATACGACTCACACTTCTAAATACAGGGAGACAACAGGAAGTGAGAGGAAATCTACCCCTAGAAATGGGAATTCACTCCAGTACGAGTTACCATGGGAAAAAGGTGTCTCCGCTGAAGATTTATCACCAATCCTTGTTTCCACAACAACACAAATTTTATAAAATCCAATTGTCACAGGGGCAGAAAGTGAGGTGAAATCTTCTGAACAGGGGCACAGACAGCAAAACAAACGTTACAAGGGTGTTAACCCTTCCCTATGCTATCCAAAAAAACATAGAAATTTTTTTGGTGGCTGGAGTTACACCTAAAAAAAAAATTGTACCTGTTCCAACTTACATACAAATTCAACTTACGAACGAACCTACAGAACTGATCTTGTTTGTAACCCGGGGACTGCATATAGTCAGATGGTATCTGACCTCCTCTGAGGCATGGTACTAAGTCCACCACACACTCCTCAGGCTCCTGGCAGAGTCGGAGATGTTTACAGGTTTTTTGCCCTATGGTGGTGCTGTAACTCAATCCAACCATTTTGGAAAGCTGTTTTCAACATTTTACACAAGATTCACACAAATTTTACCCAAGAATCAGGCATTTTAGTTGGAAAATGTGTGAATTATAGGTGAAAGTTGTGTGACTCTTTTGTGAAAACATCTACAAATATACCCCGAAATATATTATGGAGGCATGTGTAATAAGCTATCTGTCTCAGTAACTGCTTTCAGATGTGGAAAAAGGTGTTGGAAAGTACGACATGTAATAGGCCATATCAACACGGCCTTAAACAGGAAAAAAGTATTATTTAATTTGCTATGTGTTTGTTGTCTTTATGCTGTTTAGTTTGCTTAGGTCTAGACCTCAGTTCCATTAAAATGCTGAAGAAGACTGTTTAAATAAGACTTCCGAAAAAATGTACAAAAAATGAAATAGAAAAACAAGCCAGAATTCCTCCTTAGTGCTACACATGTAAGATCAGCAGCTAAAGAAGACATTTAAAGGAGAAGTCCAGCCTGTGCTCATTCGGCTGGGCTTCTCCTCTGGGTCACAGGAGTGCCATTCATTTTGCACTCCTGTGACCCGTTTTCAGCAGAGAGCGGTCTGAAGTCCGCTCTCTGCTGACGTCACCAAGATCAGTCCAGGCTCCGCTTCTTCCCAACTCTGGAAGTCTGGATCTGCCAGGTGCCTGGACTGATAGGCGTCTCAGCCTCTCAGCGAGCCACTGAGAGGCTGAGATGGCCGCTCCTCGCCCCTCCACAGCTCAGCGCTCCAGTGAGCATGGAGGTGCAGAGCAGGAGAGCTGCTGACTGACAGGCAGCAGCTCTCTGCTCGGGGAGGTGAGAGAACCAAGCCATCGGTGGTGTTCGATGGCTCGGTTCTCAGTGAAGAGGCGGCGGGGGAAAGATGCAGCATCAGTCCACCTAGGTAAGTATAATTATGGGAAAAAAAAATCTCATACTTCTCTTTTAACAGAGACTATTGCCAATGAAGATTTATAGTAGTAAATATAAGGATTCACACAAATCCACATACTGTACGTGTTTAATTATTACCTTTGGTTGTTACCTAAGTCATTAGTTCAATATAAATATGGCAATGTAAAAAGTGTGGGTCCCTGGCAGCAAAAACTATTATAGCTGGAGTGTAGAAGAAAACTTCGGTCTTCTTCGCTCAAGCCAAACATAAGATATCATGGATTATGACCCATGAACAGATAACGAGTATAATGAATCATGCTATAAAACAGTTTCAGAAGACATGGGACACGTGGGCCTAATATATGATTGTCCAGCTGTCCTCTTAGTTCCATATCGGTCTGGCTAGCTCTGGAGGTCAATAGGTCTGAAACTCGTCTTTTCCTTACTTCTAGCTTTCCTTCTTTGTACTCAGGTTCTGTCTCTTTACTGCCATTGGGTAATGCACTCAGTATCATTACTATTTCTTTGGTAATTTTGATGACATGTCTTTTTTTCATACAGTATATCTGCTAACTGATGGATAATTGCTCCGGCCTTGTAGTCGTCTTTGCTATTGGAGAGTATTTTTTTCAGCTACCGTATATACTCGAGTATAAGTCGAGTTTTTCAGCACATTTTTTTGTGCTGAAAGTGCCCCCCTCGACTTATACTCGAGTCAAGCACTTTTCTGCAGCAAAAAATTTCATTTTCCGAAACGAATTTGGGGCCCCGTATATCAAGGCCACTTGGTGCTAGGAACCCCATATTTGGTGTGCAAACCCAGTAGAACTGGTTCCACAACATATCCAAAGCTGGAGTTCCTAGCTCCAAGTGGCCCTGAGATACGGGGCCCCAAAATCGGTTCAGAAAATGTCATTCTCTGCTGCAGAAAAGTGCTTGACATTTTCTGAACCATTTTTGGGGCCCCGTATCTCAGGGCCACTTGGTGCTAGGAACCCCAATTTTGGTTTGAAAACCCAGTGGACCTGGTACCATAACATATCCAAAGCTGGGGTTCCCAGCACCAAGTGGCCCCGAGATACGGGGCCCCAAAATAGGTTTCGGAAAATGTCATTCTCTGCTGCAGAAAAGTGCTTGACATTTTCTGAACCGATTTTTGGGGACATGTATCTCAGGGCCACTTGGTGCTAGAAATCCCAGCTTTGGATATTTTATGATACTGGGTTTGCACACCAAATTTGGGGTTCCTACCATTAAGTGGCCCCGAAATACGGGGCCCCAAAATCGGTCAACTCTGTCCATCTGCAGCAATGTCATTTCTGGACCCTTTGGGTTCAGAGACCCCAAATTTTGGCTGCAGCTAGGGGGCATCTAGGAACCCTTAACTACCGAGTTTGAAGTTCGGGGGACCTATGGCTGCAAGTGGGCACAATGAGGCATGCAAATGGGCACAGTGAGGCTGCAAATGGGCATTGTTGACCCTCTTTTCCACTTACAGTAGCTGTGCATTTCTCACCCTCGTCTTATACTCGAGTCAATAAGTTTTTCCCATTTTTTTTGTGGTAAATTAGGGCCTTGACTTATACTCGGAACGACTTATACTCGAGTATATACGGTACTTTTTTTTCTGTCTGTTGTTACCTTATGACCTATGCTGCTTGGCATAACTCCTTTCTGTACATTGTACTTTATATTGTGTCTAATACAAAAATGTAACTTAAAAAGTATGGGTTGATTTGCTTCCTTTTTATATTATTTTTTAGTTTGATTGAGTAAAAAAAAAAAATTATAAACTAATTTTATAGAAGAAAAATCCTAAGGGTTCATGGTTTTGTTTTTAACAACTATAAGGACTTGTTCACACCGTGGTGCAGAAACGTACATTTTTCTGCATGCATTTTGCAAGGGCACAAAAAACAATTGTTCTCTATGTGCCCTGCAGTATTAATTTTGTCTACTAAAATATTTTTGTTGACTAAATTGACACTATTTTAGTCAACTAAAATATGACTAAAACTAAAACAATTCAGGATTACTAAAATACAACTAAAACTAAATTGGCATTTTAGTCAAAAGGCTATGACTAGAACTAAATCAAAAATTGACATCAAAATAACACTACTCTGCTGGCCATTTCTAAATTGGCAACGTAATTCTATCCAGAGCCTATAATAATAGCACATTAAAGTTTACACATGTATTGCACTATTCCACTGGATAAGGATAAGGATAAGTAAGGGGCATCTACTAAGCTGCTGAAAGACAAAAAAATAAGAAAAAGGCTTTTCTTATATTTTTTTCTTAATATTTAATGTTGGTAATATATTCAGGTAATACAGTATCTCACAAAAGTGAGTAAACCCCTCACATTTTTGAAAATATTTTATTCTATCTTTTCATGTGACAACACTGAAGAAATTACACTTTGCTACAATGTAAAGTAGTGAGTGTACAGCTTGTATACCAGTGTGAATTTGCTGTCCCCTCAAAATAACTCAACACACAGCCATTAATGTCTAAACCGCTGGCAACAAAAGTGAGTACACCCCTAAGTGAAAATGTCCAAATTTGGCCCAATTTGCCTTTTTCCCTCCCCGGTGTCATATAACTTGTTAGTGTTACAAGGTCTCAGGTGTGAATGGGGAGCAGGTGTGCTAAATTTGGTGTTATCGCTCTCACTCTCTCATACTGGTCACTGGAAGTTCAACATGGCACCTAATGGCAAAAAACTCTCTGAGGATCTGAAAAAAAGAATTGTTGCTCTACATAAAGATGGACTAGGCTATAAGAAAATTGCTAAGACTCTGAAACTGAGGTGTAGCAGGGTAGCCAAGACCATACAGCGGTTAAACAGGACAGGTTCCACTCAGAACAGGCCTTGCCATGGTCGACCAAAGAAGATGAGTGCACATGCTTGGCGTCATATCCAGAGGTTGTCTTTGGGAAATAGACGTATGAGTGCTGCCAGCATTGCTGCAGTGGTTGAAGGGTGGAGTGGTCCGCCTGTCAGTGCTCAGACCATACGCAGCGCACTGCATAAAATTGGTCTGCATGGCTGTCATCCCTGAAGGAAGCCTCTTCTAAACATGATGCACAACAAAACCCGCAGACAGTTTGCTGAAGATGAGCAGACTAAGGACATCTATTAATGGAGCCATGTCCTGTGGTCTGATGAGACCAAGATAAATGTATTTGGTTTAGATGGTGTCAAGTGTGTGTGGTGGCAACCAGGTGAGGAGTACAAAGACAAGTGTGTCTTGCCTACAGTCAAGCATGGTGGTGGAAGTGTCATGGTCTGGGGCTGCGTGAGTGCTGCCAGCACTGGGGAGCTACAGTTCATTGAGGGAACCATGAATGCCAACATGTACTGTGGCATACTGAAGCAGAGCATGATCCCCTCCCTTCAGAGACTGGGCAGAAGGGCAGTATTCCAGCATAATAACGACCCCAAACACACCTCCAAGATGACCACTGCCTTGCTAAAGAAGCTGAGGGTAAAGGTGATGACCTGGCCAAGCATGTCTCCAGACCTAGGAGACATGTCTCCAGTGGCAACCTGTGAAGCTCTGATGAACTCCATGCCCAAGAGGGTTAAGGCAGTGCTGGAAAATAATGGTGGCCACACAAAATATTGACACTTTGGACCCAATCTGAACATTTTCACTTAGGGGTGTACTCACTTGCCAGCGGTTTAGACATTAATGGCTGTGTTGAGTTATTTTGAGGGGACAGCAAATTTACACTGTTATACAAGCTGTACACACACAACTTTACATTGTATCACAGTGTAATTTCTTCAGTGTTGTCACATGGAAAGATATAATAAAATATTTACAAAAATGTGAGGGGTGTGCTCACTTTTGTGAGATACTGTAATGAGTTTGGAAATTTTAGAGAAATGTTTAAATAATGCATTACAATTTACCTAAACCCATTAGATTTTAGTTGACTAAAAAATATTAGATTTTAGTAGACTAAAATGTAGTGCAGATTTTAGTTGACTAAAATATGACTAAAACTAAAACAATTCAGACGACTAAAATACGACTAAAACTAAAATGGCATTTTAGTCAAGATTAAAACTAAATAGAAATTTGCTGCCAAAATAATACTGGTGCCCTCTTCACACCACAACGTGCAGATTTTTTCTGCGCAGGAATCTGCAACGTGTATGCAGTTTTCTGTATAAGAAAAAAAAAATGACGTGACACACATTGGTGTGAACAGGGCACATAACTGACGCGCATGAAAACTGATGTCAATGTGCATAAAAACTAACTGAAACACGCTTGAAAACTGATGTGAAACTGATGTCTCTGCAAGTGAAATCTGCACGGCTTTCCCATGAGTTTTCATGCAGGTATGGCCTGAACGAGCCCTAATGCCGCGTACACACAGTCGGATTTTCTGATGGGAAATGTTCGATAGGAGCTTGTTGTCGGAAATTTCGACCCTGTGTAGGCTCCATTGGACATTTTCCGTCGGAATTTCCGACAAACAAAATTTGAGATCTGGATCTCAAATTTTCCGACAACAAAATCTGTTGTCAGAAATTCCGATCGTGTGTACACAATTCCGACACACAAAGTTCCACGCATGCTCGGAATCAATGCTCGGAATCAATAGCCGCACTGGCTATTAAACTTCATTTTTCTCGGCTTGTCGTACGTGTTGTACGTCACCGCGTTCTTGACTTTGGGAATTTCTGACAACATTTGTGTGACCGTGTGTACGCAAGACAAGTTTGAGCCAACACGGAAAAAAAAACATTGATTTTGTTGTCGGAATGTGCGATTGTGTGTACGCGGAATAAGTGTCACAAAAACATGTTTGATTTTCTATATATATGCCTTAGGCATCATGCACACTAGGCTCTTCTGAACGTCTTTCTCCTGATAGGAGAAAGGCAGCGTTAAAAACGCGTCTAAAGCTGCATTTTTAACATGCATTTAGGTGAGTTTAGACGCGTTCAGGCATTTATTCATTACATTGGGCAGAATATTCATTTTATCTGGCCACTGAAGTGAATGAACACTCAAGTGCCCAATGAGCCTGGCGTTTAGGTGTGTTTAGACATGTTTAGGCATGCTGGGCATTGCTTCTGACCAAATGTTCGTCTCTCAACGTGATTTTGGTGCATTCAGATTTGTGCCCCTAAACTCCCCTGCCTCTAAACACCTGTAAACGCCTATGTGTGCGTGGACACATAGGCTAATATAATAGGGCATTTAAAGGCAGAAAAAAAGAACGTCAAACGCTTGTAAGACGGGTGCAGTGTGCACGAGGCCTTAGAAGAAGATCTAGGAACTTTTCATACAATGTCCTATTTGCAAAACAAATATTAATTAGCAGAAAGATGGTTTTCTGTTCACAAAGTGTCAAATTCTGCTACAGCGCTGATACTGTATGACCATTATCTTTGCAGCTTGGTAAATACCAGTTTAAGTGGTTCTATGACCTTAACAAGGGAACATCATGAAAATAACCTCATCAACATCCTGACATTCTGTAAGCAAAGTCCTTTCATGAAACGCACCCTCCCCCAGTGATCCTTGGGCCTCTGTACAAAAGATATTATGTGAAAGACATCACATAGGAAGATGAGGAGGAAGCTAAAGGAAGGAAGAATTATTTCATTTCCTTCTGCACTATGACTTGTCCAGTAGTGCTTCCTGTCTCTGTGTTTAATGTTTCCTTCATTTCAGCATTATTATTCCCTTTCTTGACAGCTTTTATATGCCTAAATAAGGTTTTCCTATGTGGCATTACCATTTAATTACTTAGTCTTGGGCTCCGTCAAACATGCCATGGTCATCAGATTTTACATACTTTTTCTACTACCCCATTACATAAAACAATGTCTCTAGGTCACATTGTACTGTCGGTGTACTGGACATTCTCTCTTCATTAACCCATGAAACTTACAGCTCCAGGATGAGAACCACATCAGTCTTGTTCTCATATACATCCTGAAGGGTGACGATGTTAGGATGCTGGATACCACGTAGTATGTTCACCTCCCTTTCAATCTCCTCCCGAGTTACACCTCTACGACTAATCTGGCTCTGTCTCTTCTTGATGAATTTTGCAGCGTATTCTATGCCAGTCTTCTTCTCTCTGCATCTCTTTACTATGGCAAATTGCCCACTGGGGAAACAGAAAACAAGCTGTAAGTCCAGAGCTATGCAGAGGGGAGGTTAGATTAGAACATATCAGTAGATAAGAGAAAGATGGCGCAAGAACCAACTGGGTAATAGCTATATAAATGTTTAAAAGGTCCCCAATGAAATACAATAAATATAGAGGGAAGAGGAAAAGGCGAAAGGGGATATTTATAAAAAAAATCAGTTCAGGTATATTCAGTTCCGATATACAATGGCGGCAGCAACCTCGAGAGTAGAAGCACAACTCTGGAAGACAAAACAGGACAAGGTGCGCCAGACTCAGTGTAGTATTTAGGTATTCATTTAATAAGAAAAACAAGCCAAATGGCTACTCACAAAAGGAAAATGATATCAGGCACATAAGTAAGGGGTCCAGGGTACCCCTTTCCAAGCCGTTTCTCCATCACACGGACTGCTTCAAGGACCGCAGAGTGACCCCGTACCCCTTACTTATGTGCCTGATATCATTTTCCTTTAGTGAGTAGCCATTTGGCTTGTTTTTCTTATTAAATGAATACCTAAATACTACACTGGCGCACCTTGTTCTTATCCTAGATGAGAACATATTGCAGTCTATTTAGGTATAACCTTCAGTTCTGGATTACAAATTTGAGCATGTATCAATATTATTAACAGCTATGCTATCTTTTTACTCCTCATCAGTATTCATGATGAGGGACAATGGGCTGAAACAATTGTATGAAGTCAGATATACCGGTAATCAAAGGGGTGCATATAATCAAAGGGGTGAACAGCGCTGATCAGCAGACAGAAATAGGACCCTCAGAGGCAAAGTAAAAACTTTTTATTATTGTTAAAAAAAATAATACAATGTTAATCAAGGCAGACAGCAGTCAACTGGTGGTCATGCAGAGACTTGGATTAAAAAAATGACAGTACCTGGAGGCTGGAGCCGCATGGATGACATAGGGGCTTAGAGAAACCCAGCACAAAGCCGTTGGACAAAGAACACAGGAGCACCGCTGGTGGGGGGCCGTTCAGGACCGCAAGGCCAGGGGTGCGATGAAGGGGGAACCAAACTGCAGGCACAGGAACTGTTGGGGCCAGCATACAGCGGCCGCTCGCACTGTGTACGAAGCCGGGAAGTGATGTCACAGCCTGGCGGAAGTCAGCCAAAGGAATCCAAAGAGTATGGGCAAACCCTGCTGCTGGAGCCAATTAGGACCTGCCGATGCCAAGGGACCAAAGTGAGTCACACATCGCCGACTGGAGACACTACATGTTTCGGGGACATGCCCCTTCTTCAAGTTATCTGGTAAGTCGGCTGAGTGTGAAGATTAAATAGGGAAAAATTACCTGAAGTATAAGTGTGGGGGGGAGGAGCTAGCAGCCCCTGTCATCCATACGGCCACACCCACCTGAGTGGATAGTAACAATACCTAGTGCACAATACTTTATCAACAACTGCATATCTTAAAAATGTACTGTTAAAAAGTAATAATATTAGTAATAATAATAAAAGAAAAGGTAAAACTAAAAACAACAATAATAATAATCCTAATAATACACATGCATAAAAAATCTTTCAAATATATATGTGTATTTTGTATAATATTTTTTTAACAATAATAAAAAGTTTTTACTTTGCCTCTGAGGGTCCTATTTATGTCTGCTGATCAGTGCTGTACACCCCTTTGATTATATATTCTGTCTATGAGTTTTGGACAGGAGTGGCCACAGCTACATTTAATTTTTCTTTTTGACTTTTTCTTGGCCTCTGGTCTGTGCGCCTGGATTTTTGTTTTTAGCATGAAGTTAGATAAACAGCTATATCGGTGCTTTAAACTGCTAATTCTGGATGGACAGTTGGTTATTGGGACATTAAAGAAGAAGAATCACCACAACTACAAAATCGTTATCAAATACTCCATGTAGCACTTGGTTCCGTACTGATCTGTACTGCGTTGCTGAGCTAGGGTGATCAAAAGTGCCCCCTCCTCTCCCCTGGCTGTTTGACCACATTACTCAGAAGGAGACTATGTTTTAATGAGGTCTGAGTGACAGTACTAACAGATGACAGGGCAAACCCTGCTGCTGGAGCCAATTAGGACCTGCCGATGCCAAGGGACCAAAGAGAGTCACACATCGCCGACTGGAGACACTACATGTTTCGGGGACATGCCCCTTCTTCAAGTTATCTGGTAAGTCGGCTGAGTGTGAAGATTAAATAGGGAAAAATTACCTGAAGTATAAGTGTGGGGGGGAGGAGCTAGCAGCCCCTGTCATCCATACGGCCACACCCACCTGAGTGGATAGTAACAATACCTAGTGCACAATACTTTATCAACAACTGCATATCTTAAAAATGTACTGTTAAAAAGTAATAATATTAGTAATAATAATAAAAGAAAAGGTAAAACTAAAAACAACAATAATAATAATCCTAATAATACACATGCATAAAAAATCTTTCAAATATATATGTGTATTTTGTATAATATTTTTTTAACAATAATAAAAAGTTTTTACTTTGCCTCTGAGGGTCCTATTTATGTCTGCTGATCAGCGCTGTACACCCCTTTGATTATATATTCTGTCTATGAGTTTTGGACAGCAGTGGCCACAGCTACATTTAATTTTTCTTTTCGACTTTTTCTTGGCCTCTGGTCTATGCGCCTGGATTTTTGTTTTTAGCATGAAGTTAGATAAACAGCTATATCGGTGCTTTAAACTGCTAATTCTGGATGGACAGTTGGTTATTGGGACATTAAAGAAGAAGAATCACCACAACTACAAAATCGTTATCAAATACTCCATGTAGCACTTGGTTCCGTACTGATCTGTACTGCGTTTGCTGAGCTAGGGTGATCAACAGCGCCCCCTCCTCTCCCCTGGCTCTTTGACCACATTACTCAGAAGGAGACTACGTTTTAATGAGGTCTGAGTGACAGTACTAACAGATGACAGGGGGCGGTGACAGACAGCGCACACAGAAGAGAGGAGTGGTTACGGCGCCCGTCTATGACAGCAGGCGCAGTGTAGATCACAACACAGGAAATGTCTCTGGCTCATCTATAGTAGCAAGCATAGTGCCCATCACAACACAAGTGTGTCTGGATCTTCTATAGTAGAAAGCATAGTGCCCATCACAACACAAGTGTGTCTGGATCGTCTATAGCAGCAAGCATAGTGCCCATCACAACACAAGTGTGTCTGGATCATCTATAGTAGAAAGCAAAGTGCCCATCACAACTCAAGTGTGTCTGGATCGTCTATAGTAGCAAGCATAGTGCCCATCACAACACAAGTGTGTCTGGATCATCTATAGTAGCAAGCATAGTGCCCATCACAACACAAGTGTGTCTGGATCATCTATAGTAGCAAGTATAGTGCCCATCACAACACAAGTGTGTCTGGATCATCTATAGTAGCAAGCATAGTGCCCATCACAACACAAGTGTGTCTGGATCGTCTATAGTAGCAAGTATAGTGCCCATCACAACACAAGTGTGTCTGGATCGTCTGTAGTAGCAAGTATAGTGCCCATCACAACACAAGTGTGTCTGGATCTTCTATAGTAGCAAGCATAGTGCCCATCACAACACAAGTGTGTCTGGATCGTCTGTAGTAGCAAGTATAGTGCCCATCACAACACAAGTGTGTCTGGATCCTCTATAGTAGCAAGTATAATGCCCATCACAACACAAGTGTGTCTGGATCTTCTATAGTAGCAAGCATAGTGCCCATCACAACACAAGTGTGTCTGGATCCTCTATAGTAGCAAGTATAATGCCCATCACAACACAAGTGTGTCTGGATCTTCTATAGTAGCAAGCATAGTGCCCATCACAACACAAGTGTGTCTGGATCTTCTATAGTAGCAAGCATAGTGCCCATCGCAACACAAGTGTGTCTTGATCGTCTATAGTAGCAAGCATAGTGCCCATCACAACACAAGTGTGTCTGGATCTTCTATAGTAGCAAGCATAGTGCCCATCACAACACAAGTGTGTCTGGATCGTCTATAGTAGCAAGTATAGTGCCCATCACAACACAAGTGTGTCTGGATCCTCTATAGTAGCAAGTATAGTGCCCATCACAACACAAGTGTGTCTGGATCGTCTATAGCAGCAAGCATAGTGCCCATCACAACACAAGTGTGTCTGGATCGTCTATAGTAGCAAGTATAGTGCCCATCACAACACAAGTGTGTCTGGATCCTCTATAGTAGCAAGTATAGTGCCCATCACAACACAAGTGTGTCTGGATCGTCTATAGCAGCAAGCATAGTGCCCATCACAACACAAGTGTGTCTGGATCGTCTATAGTAGCAAGTATAGTGCCCATCACAACACAAGTGTGTCTGGATCGTCTATAGTAGCAGGCTTAGTGCAGAACACAAGACGTTTGGACAAAGCAAAAACATCTTTTGGAAGGAAAACAGCTCCCTTATATGTATTATATTGTGCATTTTACTGTTGCCTGGAGTGCGGCGTTGCAGAATACACATTTCTCATGTAATATGTATAATGCTCTTGGTGTGTATTTAATATTTCTCCAAATCATGCAGCTGTCTGTCCTTGCCGAAACGTTTCTGTAATCAGTAACAAGATAATTGCTGCAAGATTAGAATATAGTATGTACAATAAAGTAGTATGATGTCTAGATGTACTGTACTGTGTACTCATAAAGTATTATTCACAATACTTATTTACTTTGTTTGCCCAACAACAGGTGTGTCATCACGTAGCAAACAGTTCCCCAACCATATCACCTTTCACCTAACAGATAGAGGCACCTGTTACTGCTTTTATACGGTGCTCCTTTACTATATAGTGTAGTCAAAAGGCTTATTTATTTATGAAAACAAGAAAGAAACTAAAGCTAGCCATACATTATACAATTTTCTTGTTCACTTTCCTTTAGATTTACCTTCAACTATGTCGTGCAAGGGCCTGCCTGACTTCAAACAATATGGAAGTGTTTAGGCTTGACCTCATATTATGTGGTTTTGGTAAATATAAAGGAAAATTGTACAAGAAAATTGTATATTGTATGGCCAGCCTAAGAAAGCAGATGCAGATGCTGTCTATAGTAACCAGTCAGAGTCCAGATGTCATTGTGGTGGACCTAAAAGTTAGTCTAACGCTGACCATAGATGATATGAAGGGTAGAAGGAAAGCGCTCGATAACCCCCATTAACACAGTCAGTGTTGATGGGCGAATTCCTTCCGCTGTGCTATTGTATTCTGCCAGCAGGGGGCACAGGCCATCAGAATACAGCCGCTGGCAGTAACCGTGTGTAGAAAAATACGACATGCTGGTTGTACCCAAGCTGATGGATTGATCAACTTGGATACAATCAGCCTGCCCATACATGGT
The DNA here is from genome assembly GCA_037952925.1 of Lithobates clamitans. Taxonomy (NCBI): domain Eukaryota; kingdom Metazoa; phylum Chordata; class Amphibia; order Anura; family Ranidae; genus Lithobates; species Lithobates clamitans. The sequence continues at coordinate 1,280,482 of JBBGZY010000523.1, read as the reverse complement.
TCGAACCGTCTATGGCCAGCTTAAGTAGGAAGAAATGTGGCATTTAGGGCATTAAAAAAATGCCCCAAAGCTGTTTTCAGAAAGAAGCTTATGAGCATAATTTACGCATGTTTAGAAGCAATAATTTATTCCAGTAGCTAGAATAAATGACTAGTCAGGCCAGTATAATTCTAAACACCATACTCCTTTAAATGTGTATAAACATGCATAATTACACACCAAAACAAGCATTTTTACACTTAAATTTAATGGCATCACTTGGCAGAAAAATACAGCATAGATAGTTTTTTTTTTTAATATGCCCTTGTGCATGAGGCCTTATGCAGTTTTACTCAAGTTGTGTTTCAAAAAGAACAAAATCATGACGATTGCTATCACCAATCTCTTTCTTTTTATGCTCATGGAGGTTAAAATGCAAGGTATGCAAGGCTGTTTGGGTTTCGGTATCACTGATTAGCATCTACAGACCTATTCTGTTGAAAAAGAGGCTGATAAAAGCTGCCAGAACACAAAGTATTGAACACGTAAACAATCAACATGGTCAATGTGTCAAATTTAAAAGTCCATGTATGCTCTTTCAGAGTACAGGCCTCATCTTAAATTATGCAGATTCTGGCCAGCTAGGACAAGAGAGGACACTGGAACTACAATATGATGATTTTTACTGAAGATCTCACACATGCAGGATAACTGCTTGCATATAAAATGGGGTTTACTCTTCAAGAGTCAATTTATTTAAACCCTTTCCTTCAGTTTCTGGTAGATATTGGAGACATAAATATGCAGAGCTACCCCCCCCCCCCCAGCCCCTCCAAATCCTTACCTAAGCTTCTGCCGATCCATCAATGTTCACGATAGCCTCGGCTGTCTTGGGACTCTTCTCCTCATTGGGCGAGACAGCAGTGGGAGTCAATGAGGCCAGTGATCTACTAAGCAAAGAGCGTGGGGGGGGCACAGCTCTGTCTTATGGACACATACAGCAAGCGAGCACGAGCAGGAGTGAGCAAGGAGCGGTTCCCCCCAGGGCAAGCAGCTCTTTCTGGGGGCACTGCTCGAGGGGGAGAATCCAGGAGCGCCGGCGGAGGATCCAAAAATAAGAGGTTCAGAGCTGCTCTGTGCAAAACCAAAGCTTTAATACCACTGGGCATTGGCGGATCGAACTGCATCAGGGAGGTCTTCATCCTTCATCCCTACACAAGAGTGGTGAATGGCCTATTACCCACTGAGAAGGCTATATGCAGCATGCTTGAAGGAACTGTTGAATTCTTATTTTACTGTGTGGATAACAAATCTCCCAGTTGGGCAGTGAAGGCTCCATGGTGAGGAAAGGGCCCCAGTAGGGGCAGGACTAAGATCATGTTCCACTAGCCAGTGGAGTAGGCAGGGTTGTAAAGTATTAGGTAGACTGTATTATTATTGTTCCTGGTATTTGTATTGCCATCAGTGACCATACTGTTCAACAGTGCTGAGGAAAGTATCATTCCCTAGTGTGTTTTATTTTGACCGGTTACTTCATAGGTGGGGAATGAGCTGATTGGCAATCTGTGACACATGTCAAACTGAATATGCATTGCTGTTATACAGTACAACTGTCTAACCCCTCCCAATCTTTTCATGGCCTTTCCTGTTAATAAAGCAGCAGGACAAGAGGACCCAGACAATAAAGTGGCTCCTCCAGGGATAGCACTACATTTCAAGTGGAACTTTACCCATAACAACTTAAAAATAATGTTCCTTAGCAAGGAACATACTGTACATTCTACATTAATAATTCTACTACCAAAATTAGTTAGTGCTGTAAATTGCCTTCAGCATCGTTACTCTTCCTTCTTGCAGGAGGCTGCCATTTTGCTGAAGCCCATAGCCCCTAAACATTAAATCTTTAGGCTGTCAGCAGATCGACCCCTACCAATTCGGCACAGTGCCTAAAAATACAGAGCAACTGAGCATGTGCAGAGCAGGGTGAGACCGTGTATTACTGGATTTAGAACAGTAGACACACTCTTTGTTAATGTTTTACATAGCTATACCTGCAAAAGGTGCAAACATGAAGTGATCTAGCAGGACTCAATTTTCTGACTAAAGTTCCACTTTAAATAAAACAAAAACCTCCTAACACAACACCACCCCCTAACAAAAAAAATTCTAGATTGATTTTTACTAAAGAAACATAGGCAGGCCTTTGGAATTACAGTTGTCTTTTTGTTTTTGTTTCTCCTGTAGCTTTAATAATGCTTTGTCACCTTGCTCAGGTATTTTAGGTTGAGTACCTCTCTGTCAGTAGCTGAGAGCGTAGAACATTGATACTTGAAATTAGTGTTTTTCATAGGTGAACAACAAATGTCTGACATGGATCAACACCTGTGATGAAGGATTTCTTGAAACTTTTTGCTGTCTATACACCACCAACGAACATAGTTTATCTGTGATGACTTTTTCTTATTGGTTTTCAATATAGAAACAAGTATTTCCTTCACACTTATGGAATGTTGCTTTGTAAGTAGGTGCTGATTTAGGTTTGAATGTTTTTTTTCTTGCATTCTTTGCACCTGCTGACATACTGGTTCCCAAACGTAGTCTCTGTACTACTTTTGGCGACTTCAGGGTGCGATTTCAATAGACATCTGTGCAGAAACCCGCACAGATGTCTCTGAAATCACTCCCAAAGTCGGACTAACATGCGGGAATGAAATCGTGCGAGTTCACTTGAACTCGCATTATTTCATTCCCGTTGTCAGTGTAAACCCAGGCTTAGAGAATTCTGTATTTTCTTTACACAAAGACACTATGTGGTTGATTTACTAAAGCTAGAGAGTGTAAAATGAGGCTCACACCTGCATAGAAACCAATCAGCTTCTAAGTTTTATTGCCAAAGATTTATTGAACAAGTTGAAGTTAGAAGCTGATTGGCTACCATGCACAGCTGCACCGGATTCTGAGTGCTCCATTTTTATTAAAGCGGAGTTCCACACAAAAATGGAACTTCCGCTTTTCGGAACCCCCCCCTCCGGTGTCACATTTGGCACCTTTCAGGGGGGAGGGGGGTGCAGATACCTGTCTAAGACAGGTATTTGCACCCACTTCCGGCATAGACTCCCATGGGAGTCTATGCCTCTTCCCGTCCCCACCGCGCTGTCTGCTGGGAACACACAGCTCCCAGGAGAGAGCGGGGACCACTTGGTACGCGCAGCGCGACTCGCGCATGCGCAGTAGGGAACCGGGAAGTGAAGCCGCAACACTTCACTTCCTGATTCCCTCACCTAAGATGGCGAGCGGGTTTTCGGCGTCGCCTTCCGACATCGCTGGACCCTGGGACAGGTAGGTGGCCATGTATTAAAAGTCAGCAGCTGCAGTATTTGTAGCTGCTGGCTTTTAATATTTTTTTTTTTTGGCGGTGTGGGTGGACCCCCGCTTTAAATCTACCTCAATGTGTATCAGCCTCTTAGGTGATCAGCACTCAAACTCAAATGCTGGGGGCAGACCATTGTGCTTGAGTTAGCCTGGCCATACATTATATAATTTTCTTGTACAATTTTCCTTTATATTGACCAAACCATATAATTGGAGGTCAAACCTAAACACTTTGAATATGTATGCAATCAGGCCGGCCCTTGTACTACATAGTTGACGGTAAATTTAAAGGAAATTGAACAAGAAAATTGTATAATGTATGGCCAGCTTAAAAATGTGTTTTAGTATGGCGGTTTATATTAAATGGGCTGTCAGTACACAAAAATGGTACTAAACATTTAATGCACCTTATTTTTCCAGGACACTGCAATACACAAACAGGTCCAGATTAACATAGGGGTTAGTGGAGCTGCAGCTTAAGATAGGCCCATTTGCCAAAAAAAAAAAAAAAAATCACAAAAAAAAAAGAAAACAAACGACTTTGAGGGTCGTGGCTCGGCGACCAGGGGTATGTAGCTTCTGATAGGCTGCACAAGGAGCCCTGTATCTCTGTAACCATAGATGAAAGGAGCCCCACATTTTGACCAGTGGTGGGGTAGATACTAAGCTACCTACCCCACCACTGGTCAAAATTTGGGGTTCCTATCATCTATGGTTCCGGAGATACAGGTCTCCTTGTGCAGCCTGTCAGAAGCTACATACAGAGCAGCCAGTTTAAATACAAGCCAGCACACTCTGTTTGCAGCAGACAGAGGATGAGCTCACAGTGCCTCTCCTCACTTCTTGTCAGAAGCACTGAGCTCATTGGACAGCTTGGAGCCTGCAGAGTTTGACAGGCAGCACCACCTGTCAAACTCTCCTATTGATTTCAATGGGGCCACTCTGCAACTGCAAGCCAAACTTGCTTGCAATAGCAGCATACTCCAACAATGTAAAACTACCATTCAGCAGTGTAAAAAAAAAACAAGGAGGTGGCAGTAGCACCTCGTGAACGCCTGTCAGCTGCTGCTATACCACTTGTTTAAAAAGCAATCCACCACAGATCACTTTTCAGAGGGCAGTAAGCATTACCTCAAATGTGAAAGAAATTTGAAACACGTCATCCATTTCACACTCACCACCAACCAGGTCACTCCCCAGCCACTTCCCATGTTAGCCATCTCCCTTCAACTTATATCACAGGTGGCCAATTCCCAACCTTCCGATGACAGACACTACTCCAAAAGATGTCACTCCCAGTTACTCCCCCCCACCCGCTGATTGATATCCCTCCATGACCACCTCACACCCCCCTGCTGACAGACCTCTCTCTCCAGCCTGTCCCCACACACCCTCTCACCTGCTGACCTGTAGATGGGGGGAATCACTACCGCAGTGTTATTGTGTTCTGCCAGTGAGGAGACTTCCCTACCCACAGAATACAAAGATCAGTGTTGCTAACTATAGCTGGCAGCACTGATTGTTTTAGGAAAAACCTGACAGGCTGGTTGTACTCAAGTCGATTAATAGATTGACTTGTGTACAATCCATGTATGGCCCGCTTAACCACTACGCAGTCCCTAAACATCCTTCCACAAACCTTTATATTTTTCCTTCCCAGATTCCTTTATCCTCCTCACCTGTACATAGTGCCAGCTGTCATACCCTCTACACTCCTCTCCTGTACATACTGCCCTTTGTCATACTCTCCACACTTCTCTCATGTACATAGCGCCCACTGTCATACCCCCCACATTCCTCTCCTGTACATGGTACCCACTGTCATACCCTCCACACTCCTCTCCTGTACATACTGCCCTCTGTCATACCCTCCACACTTCTCTACTATACATAGTGCCCGCTGTCATATCCTCCACACTCCTCTCCTATACATAGTGCCCACTGTCATACCCTCCACACTTCTCTCCTGTACATAGTGCTTGCTGTCATAACCTCCACATTCCTCTACTGTACATGCTGCTCACTGTCATACCCTCCACACTCCTCTCCTGTACATGCTCCCCACTGTCATACCCTCCACACTACTCTCCTCTACATACTGCCCACTGTCATACCCTCCACACTACTCTTCTGTACATGCTGTCCACCGTCATACCCTCCACACTCCTCTCCTGTACATACTGCCCACTGTCATACCCTCCACACTCCTCTCCTGTACATACTACCCTCTGTCATACCCCCCACACTCCTCTCCTGTACATACTGCTCACTGTCATACCCTCCACATTCCTCTTCTGTGCATACTGCCCACTGTCATACCCTCTACACTCCTCTCCTATACATACTGCCCATTGTCATACCCTCCACACTCCTCTCCTGTACATACTGCTCACTCTCATACCCTCCACATTCCTCTCCTGTACATACTGCTCACTACCATACCCTCCACATTCCTCTCCTGTACATACTGCCCACTGTCATACTCTCCACACTCCTCTCCTGTACATACTGCTCACTGTCATACCCTCCACATTCCTCTCCTGTACATACTGCTCACTGTCATACCCTCCACACTCCTCTCCTGTACATACTGCTCACTGTCTTACCCTCCACACTCGTCTCCTGTACATACTGCTCGGTATCAAGCCGTCCACACTCCTCTCCTGTACATACTGCCCTCTGTCATACCCTCCACACATCCTCTCCTGTACATACTGCCCACTGTCATACCCTCCACACTCTTCTCTTGTACATACTGCCCACTGTCATACCCTCCACACTCTTCTCCTGTACATAGTCCCCTCTGCCATACCCTCCACACTCCTCTCCTGTACACAGTGCCCAATGTTATACCCTCCACATTTCTCTCCCTCACCTGCACATACTTCCCACTTATCCCACCAAAATCCTCAGCACCAGGCCCATGATGTTCTTAATCTGGCCCTGTGCACAAATGGTTCACAGAAAGCTCATCTGCAGCTGCAAGACTGCATCATAGTTTTGTTTTTTTTCTGACATCCTGGAGAAGAAAATGACGGTCGTTGCAATACTTTATGTCCCACCGTATTTGCGCAATGGTCTTACAAGCGCAATTAAAAAAAAAAAAATACACTTTTTTGAATTAAAAAATAAGACAACAGTAAAGTTAGCCCAATTTTTTTTTTATATTGTGAAAGATAATGTTACGCTGAGTAAATTTATACCCAACGTGTCACGGTTCAAAATTGCGCCCGCTCGTGGAATGGCGACAAACTTTGACCCTTAAAAATCTCCATAGGCGGATTCAAAAATTTCTACAGGTTACCAGTTTTGAGTTACAGAGGAGTTCTCATGCTACAATTATTGCTCTCACTCTAACGATCGTGGCAATACCTTACATGTGTGGTTTGAACACCGATTTCATATGCGGGCGTGACTTACGAATGCGTTCGCTTCTGCGTGCAAGCTCGGCGGGACGGGGCGCTTAAAATATTTTTTTTTCTTATTTATTTTACTTTTTTTTTACACTGTCCTTTAAAAAAAAAAATTGGGTCACTTTTATTCCTATTACAAGGAATGTAAACATCCCTTGCAATAGAAAAAAAGCATGACATTACCTCTTTAATGTGAGATCTGGGGTCAAAAAGACCTCAGATCTCACATTTACACTAAAATGCAATAAAATAAATGAATGTATTTTTTTTTTTACAAAAAAAAAAATTCCTCTTTAAGACCATTGGGCGGAAGTGACATTTGACGTCGCTTCCACCATCCAATGGTATGGAGCTGAGTGGGGGCCATGTTTCCCTCACTTGGCTCCAGGCTGTTGAGGGGAGAGGACCCAATTGTCTCTCTGCCGCTACCAACGGCTCCGGTAAGTCGCGGAGACGACCGGAGTGCAGCGGGAAGGGGGGGGCCCTCTCCCGTCCCCGATGAAAGTAATCTTGTGGCAGCCGCAGCTCGCCACAGGGCCAGCAATGAATGCCCACCAGTGCCGCCTATCAGTGCCCATCAGTTCCACCTATCAGTGCCCACCAATGCCACCTATCAGTGCTCACCAGTGCCACCCATCAGTGCCGCCTATCAGTGAGCTATGAGTAAGCGCTCTGTAAGAGCGTGAAACGCGTTAGCGGCTAAGCTGTGTTGCTCCAGCAGTGTCATGTACTGATTTTATGCCATGTTTTGAATAAAGAAGATTTTATCTGCTCATCCCTGTGTGCGGCTGTCCAGATCTTCCCTGCACGAATACAAATATCAGTGCCCATCAGTTCCACCTATCAGTGCCCACCAATGCCACCTATTAGTGCTCACCAGTGCCACCCATCAGTGCCGCCAATCAGTGCTCATCAGTGCCACATATCAGTGCCACCTATAAGTGCCCATAGGTGCGGCATATTTGTGCCTCCTCATCAGTGCCACCTAATCAGTGTTCATAAATGCTGCCTCATTAGTGCCCATAAGTGCTGCCTCATCAGTGCCCATCAGTGCAACCTCATCAGTGCCCATCAGTGAAGGAGAAAAATTACTTACCATATATACTGGAGTATAAACTGACACGAATATAAGCCGAGGCACCTAATTTTACCACAAAAAACTGGGAAAACGTATTGACTCGAGTAAGACGAGGGTGAGAAATGCGCAGCTACTGTAAGTGGAAAAGAGGGTCAACAATGCCCATTTGCAGCCTCATTGTGCCCATTTGAAGCCTCATTGTGCCCATTTGCAGCCATAGGTCCCCTGAACTCCTGAACTTCAAACTCAGTAGTTAACGGTTCCTAGATGCCCCCTAGCTGCAGCCAAAATTTGGGGTCTCTGGACCCAAAGGGTCCCGAAATGACATTGCTACAGATGGACATAGTTGACTGATTTTGGGGCCCCATATCTTGGGGCCACTTGGTGCTAGGAAACCCAAATTTGGTGTGCCAACCCAGTGTAACCAGCACTATAACATGTCCAAAGCTGGAGCTCTTAGCACCAAGTGTCCCTGAGATATGGGGCCCCAAAGTCGGTTCGGAAAATTTCAAGCACTTTTCTGCAGCAGAGAATGACATTTTCCGAACTAAATTTGGGGCCCCGTATATATCGGGGTCACTTGGTGCTAGGAACCCCATCTGGATATGTTGTAGAGCTAGTTCCACTGGGTTTGCACACCAAATTTGGGGTTCCTAACACCAAGTGGCCCCGAGATACGGGGCCCCAAAGTCAGTTTGAAAAATGTCATTCTCAGCTGCAGAAAGTGCTTGACTCGATTATAAGCCAAGGGGGGCATTTTCAGCACAAAAAAATGTGCTGAAAAACTCGGCTTATACTCGAGTATATACAAAATTTACTGACAGAAGATAAATAAAACTTTTTTTTTTTTTCAAAATTTTCGGTCCTTTTTTTTGGGGGGAAAAAAAACTGAAGTGATTAAAGTGGAGTTCCAACCCCAAAAAAAAAATAGTAATGTGTTTAAAAAAGATTAAAAAAAAAACATTTGGAGAATTTTTTTTTTTTTTTACTCACCTCTAAATGCCTGTTGCTAGGGAGTCCCTCGTAGTCTGCCTCCTTCAGTGCCTGGGCTCCTGACGTCACTTCCCTCGGCGCAGGAAGGGAGATCGCCTCTCCACCCTCCCTCTTGTCAATCATCTGGCACACGTGATCGGTCCCAGATGACTGCGGGGCCAGTGACAGCGTGCGGCGTGGCTCGTGCGTGCGCAGTGGGTGCCCGGCTGTGAAGCCACAGCCAGGCGCCCACAGTTAAAATGCCGGCGCCGCCGAGCGGAGGGGGGACGAGCGGGGCTTCAATCCCCTGCATCGCTGGACCCTGGGACAGGTAAGTGTTCGATTAAAAGTCAGCAGCTGCATTATTTGTAGCTGCTGAATTTTAATTTTTTTTTTTTTTAATGGGAACCCCGCTTTAAATACCACCAAAAGAAAGTTCTATTTGTGTGAAGAAAATGATAAACATTTCACATGGTTACAGTGTAGCGTGGCTGCGCAATTGGCATTCAAAGTGTGACAGCGCTAAAAGCTGAAAAATGGCCTGGGCAGGAAGGGGGTGAAAGTGCCCGGTATTGAGGTGGTTAAATATAAAGTTTCAGCTTCAGCTCAGTCATAAATTTGGCAATAACACCAGTGCATGGGGTTGGATTCGCCCAAAGCATTTAAATTGCCTCTCTGTCACATTCTATTTATGTAAAGGTCCTTTCTAGTTAATACGAGTCTATTTGGGTTCCTGGCTATTTCACTGTCCTTGCTGGTAGATATCTAGCTGTAAATCACTGTATGTTTTCTTCCATAACAGAGTAATTACCACCTTGGTTACAGCTGAAAAATTCCACAGATTTAAACGGGTGTTTGTCTTTTTTTTTTATTAGAAAAAGCTGATTGGTAATGTACTAAAAAGTCTGTTCACAACTCAAGTATCTTCCATGACTCTTCATGAAATTATGTGTACAAGATCAGATATGAACATGGACAAAACAGGTTTATGAAAGTGACCTAGATTGTGTCATGCATTATTTATTGAACTTTTCATACAAACGCAACACTGTTCCTAGTGAAGGTTGCTTTTCTCTTTTGACCCTTTTCACAAAGAAACATGATGTAAAAGGAATACAAAGTGTTAAAAAATGAACGCTTTATTTAGCAAATTCCAATAATTTGATTCAATAACATTATTTTCAAGGAATAAGCAAGAAAAAAAAAAAAGTTTTATCCTATAATGGCTTAATCTTCTAAACCAGGCATGGGCAATTCATTTTCCCAAGGGGCCACATGAGAAACTGGGACTGTTGTGGAGGACCAAAGCAAAGTTAATTGTATAGTAAAAAATATTTTGTTTAGGGGCGGTTCATACCATAATAACGCAGTCCAGATGCGTTTCTGCAAGTGCATTTTTTATGCGTTTGTTTGATGTGTTTCGGAGCATTTTCGAGGCATTCCAGTGTATTTTTTCCCCTCTTTTTTTTTCTTCATCTTAAATAAGGTCATGTGTGGTTTGGTGCATTTTTGGAGCGTTTAGGTGTGGTCTGGTTTGTTTTTTATGCATTTTACCATGTTCCAGTACAGTTCAGTGCAGAAAAAAATGCAGCATGTTCTACTTTTTTTCTGGAACTGTAATGTACTGGAATGGACCATGTTGGTGTGAACTATGCCACTGGAAACCATATAACCTACTATCCATGTGTTCTTGATGCAGAAAAAAAGACGCACTGGACTGCATGTGGTGTGAACCGACCCTTAATCAGCAGCCTTAGGTGAAAAACATTGGACTGGGAGGGTCAGTAAGTATGTAACCATAAAGAAAACAAAACCTGGCACTTGGAATAATAGGTACAACTGCTCATGAAATAGTGTGCACACTCACAAGTATTAGAAGCAGTAGAGAAGAAATGTCTTCTGCTGGTCACAATGTTGGTGTAGAGCAGGCCAGCAAAAGCAGAGAGGGAGTTGACAGGCCCAGGGGTTGACTAAAGTGGTTGTAAAGTCTAAAGGTTTTTTACCTTCCTGCATTCTTTGCATGAAGTTAAAAACCTTCAGGGTGCAGCTCCCCTGACAGCCCCCCTAATACCTGAGCCTAATCCAGCAATGTGCACAACAGCTGAAGTTCTCTCTGGACTCTCTTTCCTGATTGGCTGAGACACAGCAGCGGGAGCCAATGTCAATTACAGCCAGTGAGGATGGAGTGGTGGGCAGGACTGAGCCCCACTCTGTGTGTCCCATAGACACTTAGAGGCGGCTCGGGAGTGAGCACACACCAGTGCCCCCAGTGCGAGCAGCTTGCTCTGGGGGCACTTGGCAAGGGGGAAGGGCCAGAAGTGCCGACAGGGGACCCGGGAAGAGGAGGATAGGGGCCGCCCTGTGCAAAACCATTACACAGAGCAGGTAAGTATGATGTGTTAAATTTTTTTTTTAAAGAAAAAAAAACAAGGCTTTAGAACCATTTTAACTGATCTTCTGTTCTGAGTCCCAATGTGAGACTGGCAGGCTCAGGGGGATGGCCTGCAAGCAATGTGACTGGAAGGAGAGAGCCTGAGATAGATAAAGCAAGGATTTCTGCAGATCCTGACCTGTGTGAAGAACAGGTGCTCGACTCCTGGGTTTTGCAGTGTGCAGGCACCAGTGCCGGGATAAGGGGTTGGCAGAACGGGTTGGATTTGTGTTGGAAGGAGAAATTGGGGGGTGGGGGTAAGTATTGTTCTAGGAGGCAATATTTGGTGGGGGAGGGGTGCTTTAGCGGGGGGTGAAGAGTGGTGATTTAGGGGGATTTGTGTAGGGATGGGGGAAGAAGATTTGTGCTTGGAGGAATTTGCTGGGAATGGGGGTTTTGATGTGTGTGTGTGTGTGGGGGGGGGGGGTAGATGTGTACTAGGAGGGAAAATTTTAGGGGTAAAGGGTTTGTGCTAGGAGGGGTAATTTATTTTTATTTATTTGGGGGGGGGGGGCATTTGGGGAATGGGGGGGCAAAACATTTGTGCTGAAAGGGGGGATTTCAGCAGGGGGTAGATTTGTGCTGGGAGGAGGGGGAATTTATGTTTAGGGGGTAATTAGTGCTCAGTGTTTTTGTGGGGGATTTTTGCTGACACATAATGCTCATACATAATCTGGAGAAGGAGGGTGGGTGGCGCAGTTTGACATGTTTGTCCTGGGCTCTAGATGACCTTGTCCTGGCACTAACACTGGTAGAACTTGGCCGGGTAGCAGAGTAGCGGGAGAGCATCAGGGACATCTCCTAGCCAATGCTCTAACAACAGAACTAAGCCTCCCTGCTGTACTGATCAGATCCTCAGGCTCTCTCCTTCCAGTTCTTGCAGCTCTCCACATGGACATCTGTCAGTGTACCTCTCTGATCCTGGCAGCTTCCTCAGCAGATTCATCAGCAATGGCTAGAGGCGAAGCGCATTGCCATTACTGAACCAGGACATGGCTGCCTATTCACAGTAACAGTAGAATGTGAATCACATGATTGAAACCCTTGGCAGATAAACAGTTTGTAAGGCATTTCAGTTTAACAATGTAACTATGGAAATGACAGAAATCTAATTCAAGCAGAAGTCAGGCCCTGAACAAATCCAACATTTTCACACCAGATTTTACATGTAACATAAAATAAACAATAGGTAAGCCGCAAATCCTCATCTAGAATTGTAAAATGTTATCTAAATTTAGTCTAAATATATAGCCCCACTCCATGTTTCTGAACTTGGTCTCCAGTAATTAGTTTATATTTTCCATCACTTTTCAAAGAATCCCAGGTAAAAAAGGTGTTCTTCTTTTAAGCTGAAATAGTTAACCTGGAAGCCCATACAATGTGCACTTTTGGCCAATGGGTTCTAGAGATGAGCGCCCTGGTAGGTAGTCCGGAGTGTCTTTTAGGCAACCCTTGAAAACCCTTCTCTTCAGAGAAGCCTATCCTGCGTCCACCTAACTGTACTTTTATTGTCTCCATCAGCTCGATCCCCCACAGTTATTACCTTTTATATCACTTGACCCTTCGTTTTAGATTGTAAGCTCTAATGAGCAGGGCCCTCTGATTCCTCCTGTATTGAATTGTATTGCAACTGTACTGTCTGTCCTCATTTTGTAAAGTGCTGCGCAAACTGTTGGCGTTATAGAGATCCTGTATAATAATAATCTCAGGATAAGCTAAACACATGTCATTGGTGGAAAAAAATAAACCAATATTTGAACAGAATACTGGAAAAAAAAACTTCATACCCAGATCACATTTTTCAAAAAAGTAAAGAATAGGGATGAGCCGAATACCCCCCAGTTCAGTTTGCGGCAGAACATGCGAACAAGCAAAAAATTTGTTCGAACACGTGAACACCATTAAAGTCTATGGGACACGAACGTGAAAAATCAAACGTGCTAGATTCAAAGGCTTATATGCAAGTTATTGCCATAAAAAGTGTTTGGGGACCCGGTCCTGCCCCAGGGGTATCAATGCAAAAAAAGGTTTAAAAATTGAATTTTTTCGGGAGCAGTGATTTTAATAATACTTAAAGTGAAACAATAAAAATGAAATAATCTTTTAAATATCGTGCCTGGGGGGTGTCTATAGTATGCCTGTAAAGTGGTGCAGTTTTCCCATGTTTAGAACAATACCACAGCAAAATGACATTTTTAAAGGAAAAAAAGTCATTTAAAACTGATCACGACTGTAATGTATTGTCAAGTCCTGGAAATATAGATGAAAATCATTGAAAAAAACAGCATGGGTCCCCCCCCCAGTCCATTACCAGGCCCTTTGGGTCTGGTATGGATATTAAGGGGAACTCCGTCCCCAAATAAAAAAAAATGGCGTGGGGTTCCCCAGGCACTATATACTCTGAACAGCAGTATATACTATACAGCCTGCCTTATCTACACTGCAGAAAATTGGGCCTTAGGTGTTGGTGGTACCAGAACACTGTAAGCCCTCACAGTTAATCTTGTTGGGCGCAGAACGGGCAAGATATATATCAAGATTTGGAATTACATGCCCCTGTTAAACATGAGGAAAGGTTGTGAACACTGAACTTATTCTCTCTGGAGAAGAGACGCATGAGAGGGGATATTATTTCAATTTATAAATACCGTACTGGTGACTCCACAATAGGGATAAAAGTTTTTTGCGGAAGGGAGTTTAACAAGACTCGTGGCCACTCATTACAATTAGAAGAAAAGAGATATAACCTTAAACTACGTAGAGGGTTCTTTACTGTAAAGGCGGCAAGGATGTGGAATTCCCTTCCACAGGCGGTGGTCTCAGCGGGGAGCATCAATAGGTTCAACAAACTATTAGATAAGCACCTTAACGACCACAACATATAGGGATATATATTGTAATACTGACATATAAACACACACATAGGTTGGACTTGATGGACTTGTGTCTTTTTTAAACCTCACCTACTATGTAACTATGTAATGGACAAAGAGAGCAGCGGCTCGGCTCGGATGCCTCCATAGCAAGCTGCTTGTTGTGGGGCAGGAGGGAGGGGCTAGGAGCTCCGACGAGGGACCCGACAAGAGTAGGATCAGGGCCACTCTGTGCAAAACCACTTCACAGTGCAGGTAAGTATGACATGTTTGTTATTTTTAAACAAAAAAAAAAAAACGAGACTTTAAGCGGGGGTCCACCTATCTATCGTTTTTTTTTTTTGAGTTCATTCACAAACTTTTCTTCTCAGAATTACATACTCACATATTGTGTGTAATATGTCCGCCTGTGTCAGATTTCGACGGAAAGAATAACTTATATTGTTCACTGCAGGCGGTTTTCATCTTCATTGTGGGCATTTGAAGCCCACAAGCATTTATTTCCTGGATGCAGTGAATGCTGTGCTCCCAGCATTCACTGCTCGTTCCCGCACATGCTCAGTGACATCCTGGGAAGCCTGAGACTAGCTCCCAGGAGTCTGGGAGAGGCTAGAAACAGGCCTACTCCCACGGGAGGAGAACCAGGAAGTGCAAAGAAGAATAGAAAAATAAAAGGTAATTACGGCGATTTAAATTTTTTTTAAACGGCATGTCAGCATCTAGGCAAGGAAGAGAATACATACAGATATTGTTCAAAATTTGGGTGGAACCCCGCTTTAGTATCACTTTAAATGAGCTTACATTTTCAGACATTTCAGGTTCTAAACTATTATAAAATGTACCCAAAAGTAATTCTCGAATGTTTGTATTTTATATTCTTGCTGTGTTACAATGATTGATATGTGAATTTGTAAGCTCTTTTTAGAGTCAAATATATTTTTATTGCGTTTAACAGGGTGAAACAATACAATGTACATTACAACTGGATGTTCAATACAGGGGGTAGTACAAAACAGTCTGCATAGTAGGTATATTTTTGAATATAAACCGATGAAATTTATATATATAACCGTATGCTAGTATGGGATGGTTTAGCCCGCCGTGTATTGCAGAACATCTGGTGGAGAATAAAAATTAGAACGTCCAGGTCTAAGTCATTATAACATAAGATTGAGGGGAGAAGAAAGAGGGGGGAGAAATCGAAAGGTCAGGAATTAGTAGGGGGGGGTTAGGGGGTGAGAAGACCTTGGTGCAATGCAACATGCTGGGGGTTCAAGGGGAGAGGATATAGTTAGTTCAGTTAAGGGGGGTCAATAGGGTTTTCAGGGCATCAGAGGTAGAGTATTCGATCCAGATGAGCCACCGAGTTTTAAATTTATCAAAGGTATCATTGTCTAAGGCTATCAACTCTTCTATACGCCTGATGTCATTGACCACTGAAACCCAGGAGGACAGGGGAGGGGTGGTAGTGGTTTTCCAAAAAAGGGGTAAAAGTTGTCTGGTCGCCGATAGGAAAAATTGGAGCAGAGTACATTTTTGCGAGGGTATGAAGCCCGGGAGCATAGACAATAGAGCTACCTCTGGTGTGGGTGTTGTTGGTCGATCGTACAGGCTAGTGTAAGTGGCAAAAACCTGGGACCAGAGGGATTGAATGGCTCTGCACTCCCACCATTTGTGGAGATATCTTCCCTCTGTGTCCCCGCACCTCCAACATGAAGTGGGGGTAGAGGGAAAGATTCTATGGAGTGATTGAGGGTCCTTGTACCACCTAGATAAGAGTTTAATGTTCTTCTTTTGTGTGTAACAAGAGATGGAGGATTTATGCATGAAGTGGAATGACTTTTGCCAGTCAGCGAAAGAGAGATCCCTTCCCAGGTCCGCAGCCCACCTCCACCTAAATGGTGGAGAGTAAATGTTTGGGTGTTTCTGAGAGAGCGCACAGCTGTTTGTAGCCTGTTAAGGGCCTGTGTATTTAGGAAGAGGAGAATAGGTCCGAACAGAAGGAAGATATGCGGAGAGCTGTAAGCCTATAGTTACCCTGTTCTCCTGGTAAAATGGGTGTGCCCAATGTTGGGTGTATAAATGAGCTTGCTATAGGCCATGTAGAATGGAGATATGGGCCCACCGTGTTGGATCCCATACCCTGGGGGAGGGCATGGTGGTCAAATAGTGAAGTGAGTGATGAGGGGTCTGTGGATAATAGCGATGACAGTCCCTTTTTGTACCATAGGTGTAGTGCTGCAACTGTTAACGGGGAGGAATTTGATAGGAGGAACAGTTTTTGTTCATATCCCCATAGCAAAGCCCGGAGGTCGGGGGTGGAGAGATCTTGTTCTATCATGGTGGATGCCTTGGGGAAGGGTCGGGGAACCATTCCAGGATCCTGGAGAGTATAACAGCCCTGTGGTACAATTCAAAGTCCGGGAGACCTGCTCCGCCTCATATTTTGGGGTATGTTAACAAGGTATGGCAGATACGGGACATCCCTTGGTGCCAGATAAAGCGTATGGACATGGATTTTAGGGAGTTAAAGAATTGTTTAGGGACATTTATAGGGACTGTCTGGAATAAGTAAAGTAATTTGGGAAGGGTGTCCATTTTGAGTGTGTTAATGCAGCCAGACCAAGGCAACGGTGTCATGTTCCAAGTGTCGAATTCCTTCCGGAGTCAGGATAGTAAGGGGGGATAGTTGAGGTTATAGAGATCTGATAAGTTGGATGGGATTGTGATCCCAAGGTAGGAAATGCCCTTGGATCCCCACTGGAATGGGAAATTGGTCTGTACCTGAGTAAGGGTGGTGGGTGGTAAGGATATCTATTCCAAATCTATGGAATTCCTGCATCAAAGTGTAAGCTCTTTTTACATTGAATGACTGTGGAGAGATAGAACATGTTTCCTGATCATTGGATTCTGTTTCAGAAAGTCTATTGAGAGAGCTCAGAGCTCGCTGAGAAAGAGTCAAGCACAATAAAGCTCAGTATACACATACAGTACATGTGAACTCATCTCTGTTCAACAGTAACGGTCTAAGGACCAGCTCTTGTCCAATGGTCAGCATGTTTTTTTTAAAGGAAGTTGGAAAATAACAGACTTATACCGCGTACACATGAGCGGACTTTACGGCATACTTGGTTCGGCGGACCGGAGTCCGTTGGACAATTCGATCGTATGTGGGCTCCAGCTGACTTTTTTTCCCCAAAAGTTCGACGGACCTAGAAATGAAACATGTTTCAAATCTTTTCGACGGACTCGAGTCCGGTCGAAAAGTCCGCTCCTCTGTATGCTAGTCCGGTGGACAAAAACAGACGCTAGGGCAGCTATTGGCTAATGGCTATGAACTTCCTTGTTTTATTCCTGTCGTACGTCATCACGTACAAATCCGTCGGACTTTGGTTGATTGTGTGTAGGCAAGTCCGTTCATTCGGAAAGTCCTTTGAAAAGTCAGCAAAGTCCGCAGGACAAAGTCTGCCGCAAAGTCCGCTTGTGTGTACGCGGCATTACTGGCTGAAACACCAGGTGCAAGAAAAAAAAAGCCCCCCCCCCCCAAAAAAAAAGAAAACAAATGCAACCATCATAGCTAAAGATTGATAAGCTGCAATATAATACATTTTTATTTTTGGATCTAATACCACTTTAAAACGGAACTCTGGGATAAGTCCAAACTGTCTAAATACAAGGAACATGTATATTTTTACCTGAATCCTGGTGTGCTTTGTGTATTTCTTCATATTTGTGCAGTAATACAGTATGAAACTTTGCCTCTTAGGAACTTCCTGTAATAAAGACCAGTCACCTCAGCTCTCTCTCCTTGTGCAGGGTGACTGGTCTTTTATCTGCACCCTCTTGTATTGTTTTGCAAGCAGCCTGCAGAGGGAGCAGCTGCTGGGTCCCTCCCACAGGCTATGTATAGTACAGTGATGATGTCACCATTACTTTTACAAAATAATATCTGCGTTTAAAAATGCATTTGGCACAAATTCTAGTTATACTATTTGTGACTAATGAGGCATGTATTTAAAACCACTTCTGCCCCCGCGATGTATAGGTAGGTTGATGGACTTTGAGTGGTTATACTGGACTGACACCTGCAGCTGCAGGCATCATCCTGGTATTTTTTTTTAGCTGGCTTACTTGTAAAAACTATCCTAGTGGCTAATTAGGCACTGGATTGCTTTTACAAGCGGCAGGAGGGGATGTTCCCCCCTCCCGCCACCTTCCACTGCTCCACCGGGAGTTTCGAATGTGGCTGACCATAGACTTGAATGGGGACTGGAACAGCCCTGATCATAGTTACATCATTAGTCTCGTAGAAAAAAAAGCGCCTCTAAGTGTAGAAGTTAAAAACGGTTTAATGTCCCCAGCGGGATTAAAAACACTTACAAAATTAGAAGGCAAAGAAAGCACATAATGGCAAGTGATGATTCAGCATCTAAATATAAATAAAAAATACGGAGACGGATGCACATTTAATTTGGATAATTTTGGACACTATTATAAGGATTTCACCAATAGAGATCTCATCAATTGTGTTTTAAAGACGCACTGTGCACTTATATATAATTTGATTTAAACAGATATGTGCATGCTGCACTTCATATGAGTTACTGCATGTTTTCAGTTTGTCACCGGATATAGATAGTCAGTATATGCACTAGTATATATTTTAACACTGTTATAGTTACATGTATGCACACTGCACTTAAAATTGTTCATATATATGTATATTATATGCACATTGCACGTGAGTTGGATTGTGTATAAATAGGTTTTGGATGTTTCATTTTTCATTGTTCAAATGATTTTGGGTATTACCCTTTATGGTATATAATCAAGCGCAGCGCAATTTTTTATTTATATTCTTTGCACGGTTATGAATACGTGAACTGCGTTTGCTGCTAGATATTTATCTCTACTAATATATTTTGTGACTGTTTGTATACTGAGCATTGGATTATTGTGGCTCGCAAGATTTCTATCTTTTGTTGATGATTCAGCATCGGAAGGGTTCACAGAGGAAAGAGTGGGCACAGATAATATGAAATCCTATACTGTACAAGTTACAAGCCTTAGTTAAAAAATGTTTTTCGGGTTTACATCCACTTTAACATTAAACCTCATTTGCCACATAGTTGCCCAATTAAACAGCGCATTGAGGTTGGCTTGTAAGTTGGAGACATCCTGTAAGGACGTTATTCCACTGCATAACTTGGTGTCTACAAAGACTGAAATGGTACTTTCAATCCCAGACCCTATATTATTTATAATTGTTTTAAAAAGGAAGGGACCCAACACTGAACCTTGTCCAAGCTTGTAGACTTTACTTTACACATTAGCTGTGTGGGGGGAACTGTGTCAAATGCTTTTGCAAAATCCAAGTATACCACGTCCACCGCCACCCCTCTGTCTAAGGTTTTACTTACCACTTCATTAAAAAAAATCAGATTTGTTTGACAACTTCTGTCTTTCATGACTCCATTCTGTCTGTTGCTTAAAATATTTTATTCCAGCAAGAATTCATCTATCCAGTATCTTCCCAACTATAGAAGTTAAACTAACAGGTCTAAAGTTACTTGGTAAAGACTTTGATCCCTTTTTAAATATAATACAGGCACCACATTGGCCTTATGTCAATCCAGTGGTACTATGCCAGTCATTAAAGAGTCCCTAAAAATTAGAAACAATGGCTTTGAAATGACAGAACTCAATTTTTTTAGGATCTTTGGGTGTAAGTTATCTGGTCCAGGATGCTTTATCCACCTTTATTTTGTCTAAATATATCTGGACCATATACATTTTGAGCCACTGTGGATCAATTGGGGCTGTGTCTCTATCACCCCCATTATGGACACAAGCTCCCCCATGCTCCTTTGTATACACAGAGCTGAAGAAATTATTTAATAAATTTGCCTTCTCTTTGTCCGCAGTCACCCACTCTAGTTTTTTTTGTAAAAGGTACACATGCTCAAACCGGACCTTTTTACTATTAGAATATTTAAAGGATTTTTTGGGGTTTGTCCTACTATCTTTTGCAATCTGTTGTTCATTTTGAATTTTTGCAGCCTTGATTTCCTTTTTACATATTATTTTTATTATTATTATTATACAGGATTTATATAGCGCCGACAGTTTACGCAGCGCTTTACAACATTAGGGCAGACAGTACAAGTACAATACAATTCAATACAGGAGGAATCAGAGGACTGTTTTCAGGGATCACCTAAAAGTGGATAAATTTGGAGACAGTCTGACAGATTGGGGTAGGGAATTCCAGAGGATGGGCGAGGCTCGGGAGAAGTCCTGGAGGCAGATATGGGAGGAGGTGATGAGGGAGCTAGAAAGCAGGAGGTCTTGGGAGGAACGGAGAGGGCGATTAGGTTGGTATTTTGAGACTAGGCTAGTGATGTAGCTGGGGGCAGAGTTGTGGATGGCTTTGTCACTTATTGTTAGTATTTTGAATTTAATTTGTTGGGCGAGTGGCAGCCAATGGAGGGACTGGCAGAGAGGGGTAGCAGACACTGAGCGGTTTGTAAGGTGGATGAGTCTGGCAGCAGCATTCATGATGGACTGAAGGGGGATAGTCTATTTAAAGGTAAGCCAATGAGGAGGGAGTTGCAGTAGTCCAGGCGAGAGATAACCAGGGAGTGAATCAGGAGCTTTGTGGTTTCATTGGTTAGAAAGGGATGTAAATTAGAGATGTTGCAGAGGTTGAGGCGGCAAGCTTTGGAAAGTGATTGGATGTGGGGCCGAAAGGAGGGTTCAGAGTCCAGGATAACACCTAGTACCCTGACATGTGGGGATGAGTGGATGGTTGTACCATTGCTCTTGACAGAGAAGTCAGGGGAAGAGGCACGTGGGGGAGGAAATATTATAAACTCGGTTTTGGACAAGTTGAGTTTGAGGAAGTTTGTGTGACATCCATACAGATATGTCGGTTAGTAAGTTAGTGATGCGTGAGGAGACTGATGGGGGTGAGTTGAGGGGTGGAGAGACAGATTTGTGTGTCGTCAGCATAGAAATTATATTGAAAGCCATATTCTGATATATTCTTTGTAACATTTAAACGATGATAGTGTTCTTGTGTTCTTTCATTTTATATTTTTTAAAAGCTATTTTCTTATTATTTATAGCCTATAACTTTGGCCGTGAGCCACATAGTTTTTATTTTTTAGCCTTTTAAACTTATTGCCCATGGGAATTACTGTATTTATCGGCATATAACACGTACAGGCGTATAACACGCACCTTCAATTTAAGAGGGAAGTTTCAGGGAAAAAAATGTTTTTTTTTTAAAATAAACCACTTTGAAGCAAAATAATGGTCAGTGCCCAGCAATGCAGCCTGATTAGTGCCCATCTACAACCTCAATGCAGCCTGATCAGTGCCCATCTGCAGCCTCAATGCAGCCTGATCTGTGCCCATCTGCAGCCTCAATGCAGCCTGATCTGTGCCCATCTGCAGCCTCAATGCAGCCTGATCTATGCCCATCTGCAGCCCATCTCCCATCAATGCAGCTGTCTGATTAATGCCCATCTGCAGCCTCACCATCTCTCATCAATGCAGTGCAGGAAATCACCGAGCCATCACCTCCTGTTTACTCGGCTCTCAGAAGCAGTCACATACACAGTCCCGCCTCCACCATCGGCATTGAACCAGCTTCTGTGATAGACAGAACACTGGTCCAATGTCGGTGACGGAGGTGGGACTGTGTATGTGACGTCAGAGCCGAGTAAACAGGAGATGACGGCTCTCTGAATTCCGGTGGCGCTTGTCCCCCTCCTTCCCGTCCGAGGTACACTATCAGCGTATAACACGCACCCGTGATTTGCCCCCTATTTTCAGGGGAAAAAAGTGCGTGTTATACGCCGATAAATATGGTAATTTTGCAGTGTGTTCATATACAGTCTTTTTTTCCCCATTTCTGTTCTGTGTTTATCGATATAAATATTCCCTCCCAGTCTAAGTCTTGGAGAGCAGCCCTCATTCTTGGAAAATGTGCTCTCTTAAAGTTAATTGTTTTTATCTTTCCAGCATGTGCTTGTTGTTTACAGCTAACATTAAATGAAACCATGATCATCACGATCATCTCTATGGTCTAAGAAATTGGAAGCGACAAACCTTTAGCAGTCTGAAAAAAGCATCGGATCATACCGATCTTGGTATGTTCCAAAATTTTTAAGGGCAGAGGAGAGATCTGAAGTCTAATAGACCCCAGATCTCTCAGTGAACAGGACCTGCCACTGCCTATTGCTATTGCAGAGGATGTTTACATAAATGGGACAGTGTAAAAAAAAAAAATAATATAAAAAAATTTAAAGCGCCCCTTTCCCTCCAAAAGACGAACATTGGCCCCACGTGTATAGGTAAACAGCGATCACACCACACATGTGAGGTATCACCACCAATATAAGATCAAGCGCAATATGTCAAGCACCAGACTTCCTTTGTATATATAAAGTGGTAACCCGTAAAGGATTTGCTAAAGTGTTGCCAATGGATAATAAAATGTATGTAGTTTGTTGTCATTGATCAGGTGTGTGTGCAATTTTAAAGCATGACAAGTTTGGTATCTATTTACTCAGCGTAACATCATCCTTTATATTTTACTAAACAATTGGGTATTATATTGTGTTTTGTACATTAGAATTCATTAACGTGTATTTTTCAAAAAACATTGAGTTTGAAAAACTGCTGCGCAAATACCGTGTGACATAAAAAGTTGCAGCACTCACCATTTTATTCTCTAGGGCCTCTGCTTTAAAAAAATATGTAATGTTCGGGGGTTCTAAGTAATTTTCTAGCAAAAAATACTGATTTTCACATGTAAACACAAAGCATCAGAAAAGGCCTGGTCTTCAAGTGTTTTAAAGGAGAAGTACAGCTAAAGATCATTTGGCTGTACTTCTCCTGTGGATCACAGGAGGGCAGTCCGTTCTGCACTCCTGTGACCCATTTTCAGCTGATAGTGGGCTGAAGTCCGCTGTCGGCTGACGCCACAGAGCCGGTCCAGGCTCGGGCAAGATCGCAATGATGAAATCGGGATCTGCCCACATGCCTGCACCAGCACCCGGCTCAGCCTCTCAGTGAGCTGCAGTTAGTTAGGATAGGTGCTGGGTGGGGTTGGCAGTTTTAAAGCTAGTTAGGGATGATCTTGAATTACACATTAGATTGAGGTTTATGTGCCCAGCTTCATCTACTAGACGCATTGGCAGAAATGTGAAGTTCTTGTTCTTGTTTGCGGCCATGTTGGGGGGGGGGGGGGTTGATTTCCAGTTTTATTTCTTTATTAGCTGATTATGTAATTAAAATGATTGTATATAAGTATGAACAAATAGTTTCTATAATAGCTACTTTCCTTCTGCTAACAAACGAACTCCAAGGTTTTTATTTAGACCAGAGTTCTTCTTTAACTATTGTTGTGGTAATGAGTGATCTCCAATATGATAAGCTGACCTCACCCTTCCCTGTGACTTCTGTAGCCAGGATAAATTCAGGATGTGAAAATAATGTGTCCCCTGGCTGTCCCCTTGTCAGTCTCTTCTATCTCCTCTGTGTATTAATAGGTAGCAGTTGTTCATACCAAGTTAGGTAAAAGAGACTAAATCACATCCACTTTACCAGGAAGCAGCTTATGGATTTCAATGACAAAATGGTTACTACAGTGTTTAGTTAGTAACCAATTTCCAAATCCCAAAAGGATTATGGGTATCTTAATATAGTAGCACTGCTATGAGTGGTATGTAGGTTACATAAGCTGACATGGCAGGGTTATCATGTGTCTGCGCTGGACACAGCATCAGCACTTTGGCTCACAACTGCTGCAGAGTTTGGGTCTTGGAGAAGTACAAAACTTACTACATTTACAGTTTGCATATGTAAAGACAATGGCTCGGGTCACAAAATGAAAAAGCCATGTGAAACTTCTGGTACAGAGGGATGATCAGAAACAAATCTCAATCAAATGGGTTCCTTGCTAAAAATACTTATTGTAAAGAGACTGCGTTGTGAAAAACCAAAAAGGAAATGGCTGAAGGTACACTATAGTAGCAAAAGTATTGTGACACCTGCCTTTACACGTACATTAACTTTAATGGCATCCCAGTCTTAGTCCATAGGGTTCAATATTGAATTGTCCCACCCTTTGCAGCTATAACAGCTTCAGCTCTTCTGGGAAGGTTTTCCACAAGGTTTAGGAGTGTGTCTATGGGAATGTTTGACCATTCTTCCAGAAGCACATTTGTGAGATCGGGCATTGATGTGGACGAGAAGGCCTGGCTCGCAGTCTCCAATATAATTTATTCTAAAGGTGTTCTATCAGGTGGAGGTCAGGACTCTGTTCAGGCCAGTCAATTCCCTAGACCCCAAACTTGCTCACCCATGTCTTTATGGACCTTGCTTTGTTCACTGGTCCAAATCATTTGGTGGAGGGGGGATTATCATGCGTGGTTGTTTTTCAGGGGTTGGGCTTGGCCCCTTAGTTCCAGTGAAGTGAACTCTTAAGGTGTCAGCAAAACAAGACATTTTGGACAATTTCATGCTCCCAACTTTGTGGGAACAGTTTGGGGATGGCTACTTCCTGTTCCAACATGACTGCGCACCAGTGCACAAAGCAAGGTCCATAAAGACATGGATGAGCAAGTTTGGGGTAGAAGAACTTGACTGGCCTGCACAGAGTCCTGACCTCACCCCAATAAAACATCTTTGGGTTGAATTAGAGTGGAGAGTGTGAGCCAGGCCTTCTTGTCGAACATCAGTGGCTGACCTCACAAATCCTCTTCTGGAAGAATGGTCAAACATTCCCATAGACACACTCCTAAACCTTTTGGACAGGCTTCTCAGAAGAGTTGAAGCTGTTATAGCTGCAAAGGGTGGATTACCTCAATATTGAATCCTACGGACTAAGACTGGGATGCCATTAAAGTTCATGCGTGTGTAAATGTAGGCATCCCAATACTTTTGGTAATATAGTATATGTACACAAGGCTGCATTCACACCGGTGTAGATTGTGGACATGCGCAAAATCACGCGTTCACAAACTGCACAAAAAATGTTGCACTTGGGGGCCATTCACTGTTAAGGGCATCCCAAAAGTGGCATACAAGATGTGCATTTTTATGCATGGAAAGACACACAGTTGAAAAATATACTGAGCTTGAAGCTCAGACAGGTGCATGGGTTTCTTTACTGTATATTTCATTCTAACAACAATTGATATGGCCTGCCAAACTGTGAACAGATTAAAGAATATGTAAATCCAACATTTCATATTCCTGATATGTGGCTACTGTACCATGTACTTGTATGAATCAGTATCCTGTTCTCTTTGTATTGCTTCCTTTATGTGAAATCCCTGGTGTTCCTGCCAGTTCCTTTACATTCCTATTAAAAACTGACCACGCCAGGGCATGAGAGCACAAGGTTGTCAGTTCTCTAGTTATGCTGGGAAATCTTCCAATGATGAGGCTTGGCCTAAAACACACCCCCTGCACGGCCATTCAATGGGAAGACCTGTGTACTGCTGTTTCTCCTCCCCTAGCTCTTATGCAGCTGAGATCAGAGGGTGTGTGCTCACTTATAAAGGGGAAAAATATGTTTATAATGTTCTAAATGTTTCTATACACAAATGTTTTGCCCTTCCCTTCTATTTTAAACTGAATGGATTGTTTTATAAGTTGTGGCTTTACATATACTTTAACAAAGGGCTCATGCATACTGGATGGGCCTCTGCGCCTGTGTGAATTCTGCCAATTGGAGGCAGACTGTCTATATATTAAACCCAACCATATAAGCACAGCAATATAGTGTAATACATTCCAAACGTTTGTTTTACTTTACTGATTACATGGGTTGTACAAATCCAATTCCAAAAGTTGTGACATTGTATAAAATCTACATAAAAACAGAATACAATAATTTGCAAATCTTATAAATCCATTTTTTTTTTACAATAGAAAATAGAAAGCCTATTAAGTATTTACACTGAGAAAATTTACCATTTTAAGAATTTAAGTAAATTTGAAATTGATGGCAGCAACAAGTCCTAAAAATGTTGGGTAACAAAAAGCTGGCAAAGTAAGTGGTGCTACAAGACAGAGCTGGAAGAACATTTTGCAACTAATTAGGTTAGTTGGCAACAGGCCAGTAATATGATTGGGTATAAAAAGAGCATCAGAGTCAGTGTCTCAGAAGTAAAGATGGGCAGAGGTTCACCGATCTGTAAAAAGCTGCGTCTAACAATTGTCAATTTTAGAATAATGTTCCTCAAGGTAAAATTGCAAAGACTTTAAATGTATCATCAAATACAGTACATATTATCATAAAAAGTTTCTGAGAATCTGGAGAAATCTCTGTGCGCAAGGTACAAGGCTGAAACGCAATATTGGATGCCGTGATTTTCTGGCCCTTAGATGGCACTGCATTAAAAATAGACTGATTATGTGATGGACATCACTGCGGGGGGCTCAGGAATACTTCCAAAAATCACTGTCTGTGAACACAGTTAGCCGTGCCCTCCAAATATTCAAGGTAAAGCTCTATCATGGAAAGAAGAAGTCATACGTGACCCAGAAACGCTGCCATCTTCTCTGGGGCAAAGCTCTTTTAAAAGGGTCTGTTGTAAAGTAGAAAACCATTCTGTAGTCAGACGAATCTAAATTTGACATTCTTTTTTTCAACCATGAGCACCGTATCCTTCAGACTAAAGAGAAGAGGGGCCTTCTGAGTTGTTATCAGCATTAAGTTCAAAAGCCTGCATCTCGGATGGTATGGGGGTGCATTAGTGCCTATGGAATGGGCAGCTTGCACCATAATGTCAGCATGGCTGTACGATATTGAACTCATCTTTTGAAAAAGTCTTTTCCTTCCCGCAGTTTAGGAAAAAGATCCTCCTGGAAGGCACTGGTCACGTAGCCTTCCCAGAGGGCATCTGAGAGGCTCTGGCTACATCACCAGAGCCTAATGCCCCGTACACACAAGCGAAATGTCCGACAGAAAAAGTCAGATGGGAGCTTTTCATTGTATATTCCGATCGTGTGTATGCCTTTTTACGTTGAAAATTCTGACTGACCTAGAAAGAGAACATGTTCTAAATATTTCCGACGGAACCAATTCCTATCAGGAAAACCGCTCGTCTGTATGCTGTCCCGACGTACCAATAACGACGCATGCTCTGAAGCAAGTACGAGGCAGAAGCTATTGGCTACTGGCTATTGAACTTCCTTTTTCTAGTGCCGTCGTATATGTGTCACCACGCTCTTGACGGTCGGACTTTGGTGTGATCGTGTGTAGGGAAGACAGTTTGAGCGGAATTCCGTCGGAACTCCGTCGGAAAAACCTTCAGAGTTCATTCCGACGGGAAAACCGGTCATGTGTACAGGGCATAAGAAGAATATTTTAAAGTTATGCCCTGTACACACGATCAGAAATTCCGCCAGCAAAAGTCAGATGTGAGCTTTTGGTCAGAAATTCCAACCGTGTGTATGCTCCATCGGACTTTTGCTGGCAGAATTCCAGCCAGAAAAAAAATTGAGAGCAGGTAAAAAGTTCCTATCCAAAAATACGTTTGTCTGTATGCAATTCGGACGCGCAAAAAAATCACACATCCTCAGAAGCATTGAACTTAATTTTCTCGGCTCGTCGTAGTGTTTTACATCACCTCATTCTTGACGGTCGAAAGTTCAGAGAACTTTTGTGTGGCCGTGTGTATGCAAGCCAAGCTTGAGCGGAATTCTTGGATGGTTTTTCCGACGGAAAATCCGCTCGTGTGTACGCGGCATAACTGTTAGATAATTTCACATTAGCATGCAGAGCTACATAAATATTGGCAAAAGTGGAGAAAGATCCTCTTTAACGGTCCACTTACCATAGCAGCCACTAGATAAAACAGATTCAGTAGCATTTTCCAAGCAATCTTTTCCTTAACCTCTTCCCGCCCAGCCCGGTTTAATTTAAGTAGGTCTTTAAGACCAGGGGCTGGGATGGACTGCCCAATTATGTGACCATCATGACTGGTTGGCATAGTGGTTACAGGATCGGAAGCCCGTCCCGTCGGCTCCCAATTATTACTGGAGTCTTTGACAGCTTAGTCACTGCGCTAGGAACATTATTATTATTATTATTATTATTAATACAGGATTTATATAGCGCCAACAGTTTACGCAGCGCTTTACAATATAAAAGGGAGACAATACAGTTATAATACATTAACCCTTTCATGACTAAGCCTATTTTTGAAATTTGGTGTTTACAAGTTAAAATCCGTATTTTTTGCTAGAAAATTACTTAGAGCCCCCAAACATTATATATATTTTTTTAGAAGAGAATCTAGAGAATAAAATGGCAATTGTTGCAATATTTTTTAGCACACGGTATTTGTGCAGCGGTGTTTTAAACGCAAATTTTTGGAAAAGTGACACTTTCATGAATTTTAAAAAATCCAAACAGTAAAGTTACCCCAATTTTTTTGTATAATGTGAAAGATGATGTTACGCTGAGTAAATAGATACCAAACATGTCACCCTTTATAATTGCACGCACTCGTGGAATGGCGACGAACTACGGTACCTATGAATTTCCATAGGCGACGCTTTAAAAAATTTTATGGTTACCAGGTTTGAGCTACAGAGGAGGTCTAGGGCTAGAATTATTGCTCTCGCTCTGACGATCGCGGCGATACCTCACATGTGTGGTTTGAACACCGTTTACATATGCGGGCGCGACTTCCGTATGCGTTTTCTTCGCTGCGCGGGCTCGCGGGGACAGGGGCACTTTAAAATTTTTTTTTTTTTTTTTTTTATTTATTTTATTTATTTTTGTACTTTTATAAATTGTGTTTTAAATTTTTTTTTTTTTTTTTACTTTTATTGCTGTCACAAGCAATGTAAACATCCCTTGTGACAGTAATAGGTGGTGACAGGTACTCTTTATGGAGAGATCGGGGGTCTAAAAGACCCCCCATCCCTCCTTTACACTTCAAAGTATTCAGATCGCCGAAAACGGCGATTCTGAATACTGTGTAATTTTTTAAATTCGGCGCCATTGGCAGCCGAGTAAACGGGAAGTGACGTCATGACGTCGCTTCCGCGTTTTCAACAAGAAGTCTGGAACGAAGCCGCTCGCAGCTTCGTTCCAGTCCGCCCCCAACCGCCGAAGGCAGCCGGACGGACACCGGGACTCCCGATTGCACGGGAGGCCCGGTAACAGCGGCGGGAGGTGGCGGGAGGGGGGGATGTCCCCTCCCGCTCCTCCGGTGTAACAACCGAGCGGCTTTTAGCCGCATCGGTTGTTATATATGGGTAGCCGATCGCCCGCTGAAAACAACGGTACCGGGATGATGCCTGCAGCTGCGGGCATCATCCCGGTATAACCCCGGAAAGCCGAGTACGCATATGTGCGTACGGTCGGCGGGAAGGGGATAAAATACAAGAGGATTAAGAGGGCCCTGCTCAGAAGAGCTTACAATCTAATAGGGTGGGGCAGGTGGTACAAAAAGTAAAAAATAAATACTGCGCTTACACTAGTTTACATGAGCTGCGACTAAAAAGTAGTAAACCATAAATCTAATAAGAATCAAAAAGTCGCGCTAAAAACTGAGAGTGGCAACAAACAAGTGCCTAAAAAGCCTCATAAAAATATGAGGATGGGTAGTGGTCACTGAGCAAATTTTTAAATACTAGTCAGTGTATAAATGCACCATAAAAATAAACAAAAAATTTCAATTGGTTGGTGGGACACAGATATTGCTTCCTATGTCCGTGAGGAATACTCAATAATGCGTGACTATATAAACAACAAGTGAATATCTCAAATACCAAAGAAAAATATAATAATGTGACAGGTGTAAAGATAAGCAGAATTAAACCCAAAAAATGTCCATGGCTATACAAAAACGATAATGGTTATAGTCCATCCATGCTATGTAACATGTATGCAAAACACAATGATCATTGTGTTTTGCATGCATGTTACATAGCATGGATGGACTATCTTTACACTGTTTATTTATATATGCTATGGTATAGCTTCTACAGTTATAGACCTGTCACATTATTATATTTTTCTTTGGTATTTGAGATATTCACTTGTTGTTTATATAGTCACGCATTATTGAGTATTCCTCACGGACATAGGAAGCTATATCTGTGTCCCACCAACCAATTGAAATTTTTTGTTTATTTTTATGGTGCATTTATACACTGTCTAGTATTTAAAAATTTGCTCAGTGACCACTACCCATCCTCATATTTTTATGAGGCTTTTTAGGCACTTGTTTGTTGCCACTCTCAGTTTTTAGCGTGACTTTTTGATTCTTATTAGGTGGTACAAAGGGTTGTAACTGTGGGGAATGAGCTGTTGGAAGTGGTAGAAGATTAGTTGGAGACCTGATCGGCTTTCCTGAAGAGATGAGTTTTCAGGGATCGCCTGAAGGTAGCAAGAGTAGGGGATAGCCAGATAGGTTGAGGTAGGGAGTTCCAGAGGATGGGAGAGGCTCTGGAGAAATCCTGGAGATGAGCATGGGGGGGAGGAGACAAGAGAGCTTGAGAGCAGGAGGTCTTGAGAAGAGCGGAGAGGACGATTTGGGTGATATTTGGAGACAAGATTGGTTATGTAGCTCGGGGCAGAGTTGTGAATGGTTTTGTATGTTGTGGTTAGTATTTTGAATTTAATTCGCTGGGTGATTGGGAGCCAGTGTAGAGATTGGAGTAGAGGGTTGGCAGACACTGAGCGGTTGGTAAGGTGTATAAGTCTGGCAGCAGCATTCATGATAGACTGAAGAGGGGATAGCCTATGGAGAGGTAGGCCAATGAGAAGGGAGTTGCAATAGTCAAGGCGAGAGATAACAAGGGAGTGAATGAGGAGCTCGGTGGTTTCATTTGTTAAAAAGAAGAAAATTTTAGAGATGTAGTAACATGCAGTAACATGTAGTAACATGCAGTGAACATGCTCCAAGTGCAGAAACCTCGCCCATCCATGGATACATATCTGCGGCAAAAGTCCACCCTCTCTGCCACCGTATGCGATACGTGGGCGGCAGGAGGTTAATACCAGGTTGCCATAGGACTTCTAAGGCCACAGGTATTTAGATAAGACTGAAATATAACAGCAGAAAGAAGAGATAGGTTAATGAGTTAGTGAGTATGGAAAGTCCCCTCGCTTTTGCAAGCTCAGAAAAGGTCATACTCTGCTATTTCTAAATTAGAGGGTGACAGGACAAGGGTCAAATGTGGCTCCTTAGATTAGTCGCAGCCCTGATGTAAATTATCTCAGCATTTACCACATTCTTGCACATCTTCCTCCTGTAGCCGGGGGACTGGCTTTTCTTTCCTCTTGTCCAACAAGCACACTATCTGATGTAATACAGACGTCTATAAATCATGGTGACCACAGTCTCATGGCACAGGGACAATGATGACAAACACTCGCTATGTCTTTAAATGTTCTCCTAAAGGGGGATTTCTAGTATTAGCAACTTCATCGGAGCGATTTCAAACCACAGCAGTTTCGCGTCACACCTTCATATTTTAGAAAATAGAAAGAAAAAAAAAAACACGTTGTAATGTCAGCTGCCTGCTTATCAGCTCAGATTTTGGCATTTATTGGTGTCCTCACTTAAGAGCTCATTCGCATAAGCCATTAAGCCCGTGTGTGGTCTGGTGTGCTTTGAATGCTCCATATGAATCATACACAAAGACTGAGCGGAGGATCCAAAGGACAGGAAAGACAACCTTGACATCAACAACACAGGAACTCATTGAAACATCGTGTTCTAAGCTTGTGGGATAACCACAGCTGCAAAGCATAAGGATCAGCAACTAATGTACTTCTTAGTAAGATCTATATTCCTCAGTATGCTTCTAGAAATAAAAAAATAAAAAAACGACTGCCACAAAGCAGTAATGGAAACAGAAGTGTAGCTTTCACCTGCCTAACACAAAAACAAATCCAGTTAGTGTGATGACATCATTCTGTTTTTTTTTACAAGGACATTTCACCATGAAAATGTCATCCATATTACCTAGAGCAGCATTTCTAAACGTTTTACCCAAGAGGAACCTTTGAAATAATTTTCAGGTCTTGGGGAAACCCTGCTAAAACCAATTCATCTGGTGTCAGTGGGAAGAATGCTCCTTACATTGGTGGTCAGAAGGAAGAATGATCCCTACATTTGTGGTCAGTGGGAAGAATGATCCCTACATTGGTGGTCAGTGGGAAGAATGATCCCTACATTGGTGGTCAGTGGGAAGAATGATCCCTACATTGGTGGTCAGTGAGAAGAATATCCCTTAATATTGGTGGTCAGTGGGAAGAATGAACCCTACATTGGTGGTCAGTGGGAAGAATGATCCTTACGTTGGTGGTCAGTGGGAAGAATGATCCCTACGTTGGTGGTCAGTGGGAAGAATGATCCCTACGTTGGTGGTCAGTGGGAAGAATGATCCCTATGTTGGTGGTCAGTGGAAAAATATCCCTTAATATTGGTGGTCAGTGGGAAAAATGTCCCTTTATATTGGTGGTCAGTGGAAAGAATGTCCCTGTATATTGGTGGTCAGTGGGAAGAATGTTCCTTACATTGGTGGTCAGTGGGAAGAATGATCCCTACATTGGTGGTCAGTGGGAAGAATATTCCTTTATATTGTTGGTCAGTGGGATGAATGTCCCTTTATATTGGTGGACAGTGGGAAGAATGCTCCTTACATTGGTGGTCAGTGGGAAGAATAAAGAATGATCCATACAATAGTGGTCAGTGGGAAGAATTTCCCCTTATATTGGTGGTCAGTGGAAAGAATACCCTTACTTGGTGCTCGGTGAAAAGAATACTACTTACATTGGGGATCAGTGCAAAGACTACTCCTTACAATAATGGTGGATGGGAAGCATGCCCCCTTACATTGATGGTCAGTGGGAAGAATACCCCTTACATTGGTGGTCAGTGGGAAGAATACCCCTTATATTGGTGGTCAATGGGAAGAATACCCCTTACATTGGTGGTCAGTGGGAAGAATACCCCTTACATTGGTGGTCAGTGGGAAGAATACCCCTTACATTAGGGGTCAGTGGGAAGAATACCCCTTACTTTGGGGTCAGTGTTAATTTTGTCAACTAAAACGACTAAAACATTTTAGTCAACTTAATGAATACTATTTTAGTTGACTAAAATACGACTAAAACTAAAACAATTGAGATGACTAAAATACGACTAAAACTAAAATGGGACTAAAACTAAAATGGCATTTTAGTCAAAAGACTTATGCCCCGTACACACGATCGGATTTTCCGACGGAAAATGTGTGATAGGACCTTGTTGTCGGAAATTCTGACCGTGTGTGGGCTCCATCACACATTTTCCATCGGGTTTTCCGACACACAAAGTTTGAGAGCAGGCTATAAAATTTTCCGACAACAAAATCCGTTGTCGGAAATTCCGATCGTGTGTACACAAATCCAAACAAAGTGCCACGCATGCTCAGAATAAATAAAGAGATGAAAGCTATTGGCCACTGCCCCGTTTATAGTCCCGACGTACGTGTTTTATGTCACCGTGCTTAGAACGATCGGATTTTCCGACAACTTTGTGTGACCGTGTGTATGCAAGACAAGTTTGAGCCAACATCCGTCGGAAAAAATCCTAGGATTTTGTTGTCGGAATGTCCTAACAAAGTCCGACCGTGTGTACGGGGCATAAGACTAAAACTAAATAGAAATTTGTTTCAAAATGAACACTGGTCTGTAGTGCATGTTCATACCTCAATACCTTAAATAACATGAGATTTTTCACTCCAGCAGTATATAATGAGTTTGGAAATTGTAGAGAAATTTTAACTAATGCATTACAATTTAATTACACCCATTAGATTTTAGATGACTAAAATGAGTTTTAGTCGACTAAAATGTACTATAGATTTTAGTGGACTAAAACGTAGGACATTTTAGTCGACTAAAATGTACTGGAGATTTAGTCGACTAAATATGACTAAAACTAAAACAATTACAGAAGACTAAAATGGGACTAAAACTAAAATGCCATTTTAGTCCTAAGACTAAGACTAAAACTCAAAATTTGCTGCCAAAATTAACACTGATTGGGGGTCAGTGAGAAGAATGCTCCTTATATTGGTGGTCAGTAGAAACAATACCCTTACTTGGTGCTCAGTGAAAAGAATACCACTTACATTGGGGGTCAGTGGGAAGGCTACTTCTTACATTGATGGTGAGTCGGAAGCATGCCCTTACATTGGTGATCATTGGGGAAACTACCACTACATTGGTAGCCAGTGGGAAGAATGACCATTAAATTGTTAGTTAGTGGGAAGAATACCCCCCTACATTGGTGGTCAGTGGATAGAATACCCATTGTATTAATTGTCAGTGGGAAGAATGCTCCTTACATTGGTGGTCATTGGTCAGAATTCCCTCTCTTCCCCCCTTTCAGATAGCTAAAAAGATCATTGGTGTCATGCCGCTGACTGGAACTTTGTAGAACCCCTGGCAACCTCTGGAGGCACCTTAGGTTTCCACAGAACCCTGGTTAAAATGGCTGACCCAGAGACTTAAGTTGTGGCCATTGCTGACCCCCTTTCAAAAATACTAGTCCCCTTGCTATGCCTGGTTTAATACTTTGAGTCACTGACCAAGAACAATCATGCATGTCATGAGTTCTGATCTGCACACTGGGCTAGCATGACAGCAAAAAAATTAGGGTTTTCATATGTAAATGTAAACCTGGCATATAGTTCTCTCAGTACATAACCTGTACTGCCACCATTAGTGCCACCATTATCTCTAGGCCTCTACCTGACTATATCAAACAATACGTTCTATGGAATAATTGCCTAGTTATGTGCAAACATGTCACTCTATGAATCTCTTTTCTAATGATACTTGGTCATATATTCAGTATATTGAATACATAAACAAAGTATAGCTAAAACTTTTCTTTAAGTGGTAAATAAAGTAGGGAAGAGTTCAAACACCTTCCTATTCCAGAGTTAAAACAGGAAGTTAAGAGAAATATCCCAAAGTTAGGGGAATTCCGCCTTTAGGTCCTGTTTACACCATTTGCATCGATTTGTGCTGGGTAAGGCAACCAACACAAAGACAAGGCAATTTGCCTTGCTTTCTAAGGAGCCAGTACACACTATTGTATTGTAGTGATATGCAATTTAAAAAAAGTATTACATGCAGAACATTCTTTCTGCGCAGCATGTTGTCAAGTAAATTTCCACATCCCAATGCTGCTGTAGTGATTAGAACTGAATGCAATGGGTTTAGTTTCCCTTTCATGACAGAAACAATTGAGTACTGTCCATGATACTTTTGTTATTAACACTTAAGCCCCTTTCACACGATTT
Organism: Lithobates clamitans; assembly: GCA_037952925.1. Lineage (NCBI taxonomy): Eukaryota > Metazoa > Chordata > Amphibia > Anura > Ranidae > Lithobates > Lithobates clamitans. The sequence goes on along the minus strand of JBBGZY010000523.1, from coordinate 1,245,019 downwards.
TACCGTGATTTTGCCGTGATTTTACAGCGATTTGCCGCGATTTTACCGCGATTTGGGAGCAGTACTACTTTGTACGACTTTGCCACATTTTTGGCATTAACATATGAAAACATACAGTAGTTGGTATGAATCATAAGGGGGAACTCCACGCCAAGTTTTAAATAAAAAAACTGGCGTGGGTTCCCCCCCAGGGGCATACCAGGCCCTTAGGTCTGGTATGGATTGTAAGGGGAACCCCCTACGCCAAAAAATCGGCATGGGGGTCCCTCCAAAATCCATACCAGACCCTTATCCGTGCACGCAGCCCGGCTGGTCAGGAATGGGGGTGGGGACGAGCGAGCGCCCCCCCCCCCCCGGACCGTACCCCCCTCACCCCAAAGCACCTTGTCCCCATGTTGATGAGGACAAGGGCCTCTTCCCGACAACCCTAGCCGTAGGTCCTGCAAGCCGCATCTTTGCAGCGCTGTAGGTGTATTCACCGCTCCTAAAGCGCCCCTGCCAATTGAAAACAATGGGGCAGCACCGCCGCTTTGCTGGTGGTTTTAACCCTTTTTCGGCCGCTAGCGGGGGTTAAAACCGCCCTGCTAGTGACTGAATAGCGCCGCTAAAATGACGGTAAAGCGGCGCTAAAAATAGCGCCACTTTACCGCTGGCCCCTTTCATACTGAGGGGCTTAAACTGCCAGTAAAACACTGAGCACTTCTGAAGAGCTTTTCAGTCGCTTTTGAAGAGCTTTTCAGGCGCTTTTGAAGCGCTTTCTATTCATTTCAATGGAGAGCGGCGTTTTTTCACCACCCTGCCAGCGCACTGCCCCAGTATGAAAGCATTCATTGATTTTAATAAAAATAGGTTTTCGTGAGCCTTTCAGGCACTTTTTTTAGCGTGAAAACGCCTGAAAAGCGCCTCAGTGTGAAAGGGGTCTAACATACAATTTTTCAGGACAAGCTTTAGGGGTATGTCCCCTTCTTCAAGGTTTCATGATCAAATACAACAATAAGACCCTTTTCACACTGGGGCGGCGGGTGCGTCGGTACGTCTAAAGCTGAACTTTAGACAGGATATCCACTGTTCTGTAAACCTCAGGACTAGATGGCCAGAAATAATTAATTGAAATATAAAACAGCTACCTAATATGAATTTTAATTGTATATTTAAAGTGGAACTTTACTCTCTTAATTAACATTGATTATTTTTCTTCCTTATGCTGCTGGCATTAGTAAATAGATAGAAAAGTATATCATATTTACTAGTTTTAATCTTTTTTTTTTTTACATTTCTTCATTTACTTCCCTGTTTCTTGCCTAGGCAAATGATGTCATACATCCCAGGAGTCTTCAGGAGGGGAAGAGAGGAGGAGGGGAGGAGGGGTTTTCTCAGCTAAGCACACTCTCCTGCATGCATGCTTCAGCTAAGGGCAGAGGAACTTGTGGACCCCCCGCCGTAGTTTTACTTCGACTGTTTGAAGAGAAATACCGTTATTATAGCAGCAGATAGCTGCCAAAACACTGGTATCCTCTCCATCAGCCGGCAGTCCTCTTTCAGATAAAAGTGGTCTCTGCGGCGGATTCGCTGCAAGATCACTTTTATCGCCGCGCTCCAGCGGACCTTCTGGTATCGGCGCAGGCATGGAGCTGAGTGAGGGAAAGATGGCTCCTATTCAGCTCCACACCACTGGATGGTGGAAGCGACGTCAAACGTCACTTCCGCCCAATAGTCTTAAAGGGGAATTTTTTTATTTTTTTTTGCAAAAAAAAAAAAATGACATTTCATTTTTTTTTTAATTGCATTTTAGTGTAAATGTTAGATCTGAGGTCTTTTTGACCCCAGATCTCACATTTAAGAGGTCCTGCCATGCTTTTTTTCTATTACAGGGGATGTTTACATTCCTTGTAATAGGAATAAAAGTGACGCAAATTTTTTTTTAAATGAACAGTGTCAAAATAAAAAATAAAAAGTAATATAAATAAGAAAAAAAAAAAAAATTAAAGTCCCCCCCTTCCCGCCGAACTCGCATGCAGAAGCGAACGCATACATAAGTCGCGCCCACATATGAAAACGTTGTTCAAACCACACATGTGAGGTATTACCTTGATCAGTGGAGCGAGAGCAATAATTCTAGCCCCAGACCTCCTCTGTAACTCAAAACTGGCCTGCAGAATTTTTTAACGTCACATATGGAGATTTTTAAGGGTAAAAGTTGGTTGCCTTTCCATGAGAGGGCGCAATTTTGAATAGTGACATGTTGGGTATCAATTTACTCGGCGTAACATTATCTTTCACAATATAAAACTTTAGCTTTACTGCTGTCTTATTTTAATTGAAAAAAGTGTATTTATTCAAAGAAAATTGCGCTTGTAAGACCGCTGTGCAAATACGGTGTGACATAAAGTATTACAACGACCGCCAGTTTATTCTCTAGGGTGTCTAATAATGTTTGGGGGTTCTAAGTAATTTTCTAGCAAAAAAAACAAAACTGATTTTAACTTGTAAACACCAAGTCTGGAAAAATAGACCTGGCACTTAAGTGGTTAATTTAGGTAAGTGTCCTACAATGCTACAAGGAACTATCCCAAGCAAGAGTTTGCAAATCAAATAAAAGAAAATCCCCTTAATAGATATTCCGTGCAACTGCTGAATGCAGGAAAACGTGTTTTTCATCCTTTATATGTCAGACCCCACTTAGAAGCAATATGTGAAGCAGTCAGATGAGTCAGGTTATTTTTTTAGACACTATAATGATAGTAAATAAGCTTCAGGTTACCTTCCGAGTTCATCTGATATGACATACAGGTCTTCCACCTTCTGCTGTTTGAATACAGCCATGCTGGCTCTCACAAGGACATCATTGGAGAGATCTGCAGAGATCAGAGAAGAGTGTATAGTACAGATGGGTACAGGCTTGGTAACACTATCTCCACATATGACAAGCAGATTCCGGGGCACAGGAGTTGGTACCCTGGCACCGTCTGGCTGGCATACAGTGAACCGTACATACAGTAATGATCTCAGCACATAAACTGCCCTCTCCTTCATATTACCAGCACAGACTTGAATCACAATGTGTCGCTCATCACTGAGCACATATCTCACATGTTTTCTTCTCATCAGTCAAGTTATATCATGTCGCTACGTGTGCACCACATAACTCCATAACTCCTCATAAGGCTTATAATGAATGAAACCGTGCATGTGGAACAATCAAGGGTAATGCCCTACCGTAATGCCCTACCAACGCTCATGTCATCACAGCTCCCAACTACCCCTTTTTTCTATCATTTAAATAGCTCCCAACTGTCCCTGATTTCGGGGGACTGTCCCTGATTTGGAGCAATGTCCCTCTGTCCCTCATTCCTCCTCATTTGTCCCTTATTTTGGTCTGATTTATAGAGTTGTATAGAAAATGCACTTTTTATCCTTCAAAAAGAGTTTCCCAGTGCTAAACCTTTCATCCAAATTCTAAATTTCTGCATTTGTAAATTTTAAAAGCCAATATAAAGGAATAGTAGTGGCAAAAAATCCCTTGTGGATTTAATTACCCTTTTTTTTTCGTTTATTCTCCTTTAAGCGGGTGTGGCAGGGGGCGTGTCCTATGCCTACATACGTTTGCTAGTAGGTGTCCCTCATTCTCATCTCAAAGTGTTGGGAGGTATGCATTTAGAGTTGATGACTAGGTCTGTATAAACAAATATTAAGCCCGGGTTCACACATGTGCATTGCGAATTGAAGCTCTGGTTTCACTGGGAAGATAAAAATCAGTTGTTCAGAGGTTCCTCTGCGTTTGAGCTGTGGATCAGTGAGCAAGGAGAGGGGGGAAGAGGGGGGAGAGGAGAGAGGTGTAGTAAGGAGAAGGAGAGAATTTGTGTTCAGAATGGAATGCATCTGCGAATCAGATGCGTTCCCATAGAAGATAATGGGCTTGTAATTCGCACCGCAATGCCCAGAAAACGCACACATTTTTTGTGCAATGCGCAGTGCGAATGCAACGCACATATGTGGACCAGATGCATTCAAATGAATGTATTTTAAAATGTCCTGCGAATTGGATGCGGTGTAAGCCACATCTAATTCGCATAGGTGTGAACGGGGGCTTAAAGAATACTGTTCTCTTCTGTTATTCTTCTTTTAGTTTTTTTTTACTATGGTCAATGTATAAATCAACCCCTTTATGTGTGAACCCAATTGGGCAGCAAAATTAATGTACATTCAATAAATTATGTCTTTATATATTCAAGTTCCCCCTTTGTTTTCCTTCTTACAGTTAAACTAAAACATTGCTATGATATCCACAAGGGAGATCAGTTATGCGCTCCGTGGTGAAAAATAAAGGGATGGTCTCAAATACATCCTGGGATGATATGCAGGGAGTTTTACTTTCCAAAGTCCTATACTTGCCTCTTGTACCCAGATTCCTAAATACCTATGGTATGGGTATGCAGGGCTGCTGATAAAAATTGTAGGGCCCTGCACAGACTACCAGACAGTGCCCCCCCCCCCCCCCAAGAAAATATTACAGTTATATTTAGCTAAAAATACAATAAAATTATTAGCAGACACTAATACAACATAACTCACAGAATTCCTGCTAAATCTAAAAGATAAAACTGAGTTAAAGGAGTTGTAAAGGCAGAAGGGTTTTTTTTTATCTTAATGCATATGCAAAACCTTTTGTGTGTAGCAGCTTCCCCAGCACCCTCTAATTACTTACCTAAGCCCCATCACTCTCCAGCGACATCCATGAATGTCTAAGCCGCCCAGGAGAACTCCTCCTGATTGGCTGAGACACAGCAGCGGCGCCATTGGCTCCCGCGGCTGTCAATCAAAGTCACTCAGCCAGTCAGGGGAGAGATACACGGAGCTGTGACTCGGCTCCAGTGTCCCCATAGGAAGCTGCTGACTGTGGGGGCACTCGATAGGAGGGAGGGGCCAGAAGCAGCAAAGAGGGACCTGAGAAGAGGAGGATCGGGGCCGCTCTGTGCAAAACCAACTGCACAGAGGATATAAGTATAAAATGTTTATTTTTAAAAAAACAAAAAAAAATGAGACTTTACAATCACTTTAATAAATAAAAATGAAGATGAGATGAAAAAAATGAACAGGTTGGCCACTTTTACATGCTTCGATCAACGGCGTTCATGAGCGTTTTCGTTTAGAAGTGTTTTTCCCAGATAACAGATTGTACAGATCAGTACACCCTCCCAAATGGCTACAATGCAGGAATCATCTCTCTCTCATCGTACATCACTAATCCCCCTCCCTGCTTGGGCCCCCCCGTGTGCTCAGGCCCCCTACAAGAGGACTGGTGGTCTCCTCCTATCAGTGGCCCTATGGGTATGTAACAGTTCAATCCTGACACAGCGGACTCTAATGACCACAACAAAAGTATAGAGGGCACTGCTCCTGAACCCTAATGGCTCATTTACATCAGATGCAGTCAGGGGTGTTTTTAAATGCAGCATAAACTTAGTACAAACACATAAACAACAAAAAAAAAAGAATGTATTTCAATGAGCTAAGTTTACACCACTGCAGTATTTTTTATGGTGCTGTGTATTTTTTTGCACTAGAATGCACCGCAAACGCACTGTAAATGCGCATGCACACACGCAAAAGTAAATTTACGCGTGTAAATGTAGCTTGAGTTCACACCTGGGGCCTTTTCCTCTTTAACCCCCAAAGGTTGAATCTCCTTTAATGACCACAAAGGTTAGAGTCACTTATCCAAGCAATGTATAAAGTGCATAAATATCATGGTTCAAAATTGTCTTGAAAAAGTAGCTTGTGTTAAAAGAATACCGGCTCACCATGAAACAATGATTGTTTTAAGATTGCAACATATATTGTAATTTGACTGTACAATCTGTATACAATCAATATAGATTTCCTCTCATACTCCAGCTCCGCTATACAGTGGATTGCAAGAGGCTCATACCAGGTTAAATTCACATACTAAGCTAACAAAATAATCATTCTTTTTATTATATGTATGAGTCAGCATTTCAATCTGAAACTGGCATTTAACAGGTGAGAAGTATTTCCCTTCGGCTTGTATGTATGCCATAGTGAAAGTCCATCCCTGCTATATCTACAGATAAAGGGACCATTACGCTGACGCCCAGTGTTGTACTTCACTGACTAATACCAATATCCATGTTTGTAAAAGGATTTCTATCTAACCCTAGAAAGCATAAGAGGAACGTCAGACTGACTGTACACCACTTTTATCTGGCTAGTGAAAAGGAATATAAGACATCATTTTGGGGTGAAGTGTGGAAAGTTTTAGGATTTCACTGTTGTGTGTGTCCCCGCTGAGAAGATGCCCCCCACTTCCTTTGTGGTCACTGGGACAGAAAGTGAAGAAAATCTCTTCCCAGGAAAACCGATGCTGATAAGAATGTAAGATTTCTGACCCTTACCCTCGTTATTCAAAGCTAAAATATCATTTTGGCTGGATTTCCAGTTTGAGCAATACGGATAATAAACCAGGCACACCATACACAGTGTCACCAGCACAACAGCAAAACAACTGAAATGAAATTATGATCCTTTTCTTTAGATAACATAAAGGTTTCCCCACACATTGTTCAATGATCTCATGTCTCTAGGTCAGCCTTTCCCAACCTTGTTACCCCAGAGGAACCCTTGAACTCATTTTCAGTTTTTGGGGAACCCCTGCTAAAATCAATTCATTGGTGGCCAGTGGGAAAATGCCCCTTACATTGGTGGCCAGTGAGAATGCCCCCCCCCCCCCCCCCATTTTTATTACAGTAATGGTCAAAATGCCACACATACAGACAGGTAAAAAGATAATTGGTGTCACGCATTGGCCCCAGAACTTTGCAGGTGCCATTAAGTGAGAGGTCTCTAGAGGAACCCTGCACCCTCCAGTTGGTCCTGGATCCTTCTGGCCAGTTACAATCTGCAGAAACAATCAACTGGCCAGACCAGAAAAGCTATTTATCACACAATGAAAGAATGACAACATCCTCAGGAAATATATATCTCTTCTCATATGGTCAACTTGTATGCTTTTTATGGGTGGCCCAGCTGCAGCCTGCAAACACTCTCCTCCTTTGTGATCTTCTGTATGATATCATATCTGCACTCATAAATGCTCTCTTACATTGGTGGTCAGTAACAAGAATGAGCCTTACATTGGTGGTCAGTGGGAAGAATGATCCTTACATTGGTGTTCAGTGGGAAGAATGATCCTTACATTGGTGTTCAGTGGGAAGAATGATCCTTACATTGGTGGTCAGTGGAAAGAATGTTCCTTACATTGGTGGTCAGTGGAAAGAATGTTCCTTACATTGGTGGTCAGTGGAAAGAATGTTCCTTACATTGGTGATCAGTGGAAAAAAGATCCTTACATTGGGGGTCGGTGGAAAGAATGACTCTTATACTGGCGGTCAGTGGGAAGATTTATCCTTTGATTGGTGGTCAGTGGAAAGAATGATCCTTACATTGGTGGTCAGTGGAAAAAATGATCCTTACATTGGTGGTCAGTGGAAAGAATGATCCTTACATTGGTGGTCAGTAAAAAGAATGATCCTTACATTGGTGGTCAGTGAAAAGAATGATCCTTACATTGGTGGTCAGTGAAAAGAATGATCCTTACATTGGTGGTCAGTGGAAAGAATGATCCTTACATTGGTGGTCAGTGGGAAGAATGGTCACTAGATTGGTGGTCAGTGGGAAGAATGGTCACTAGATTAGTGTTCAGTGGGAAGAATGGTTCTTGCATTGGTGGTCAGTGGGAAGAATGGTTCTTGTATTGGGGGTAAGTTGGAAGAATTCTTTGTTATATTGGTGATCACTATTGTGTCCGTTAGCTGAATGCCGAAGGGACCCCTATTACCCTCTGGCGGAACCCTGGTTGACAAAGGCTTTTGACTACGAGATGTCCAGCACACGATCTCTAGGCTTTCTCTGAACATTAAACAGGGTTAAAACTCTCTTCTGGATTACAGAAAAAAACATACTCCATACCTCGGTACCTTCTCAAGTTGGTATAGAGCAGCATTTTATAGCATATAGTATACAGAACAAGGACCACCCCCATCTACCACAACCCCAGGTATCCACATCTTGAAAAACAAACCCAAAAGAAAAATATCAGTTAAACTCTCTGACACTGTTATCACTACTATTTCATTATACTAGTTAAAGAATTTTTTTTGCATAATATATTTCTTTTTGTAGGTAGATCATACATTTAATAACAGAGCTCCATACATAAAACAACTGCTAACGTTCCTTTACAAACTCTCTCTGATAATGGGATCATAATCATCACGGCTCACGGGACGCGTACCGTCCTCCACCCCGGTTATGACTAAAGGTGCAAAGGATTGCAGAATTTACCACGGTGCAGTTTGGTGTGGCCAGAGGATCATTTGGGTGGGGAAAGTCATCTGTTATATGAACACATTTCATTAAACAGAACACAACAAAGTCACACAACATAAGAGAAGGAACAAATACAAATAATTCTTCACACCAAACTCTGCAATGCTGAAGTTCCCCCATCTGATTTGTAGTAAGATGTCATGGTTGTGGATCAATAAGTGAGATCTCAGCATGCAGAAAATAACAATATGTAATAGAAGTGAAAGGTGCTCAATAGTAATAATACAGCCTTCCCAAAAAAATGATAATTAATTTAAATAGAAAAAAAATAAAATATATATATATCTATATATATATATATAGATATATATATAGATCTATATATATATCTATATAGATCTATATATATATATATATATAGATATAGATATAGATATATAGATATATCTATATATCTATATATAGATATATCTATATCTATATATATTGTACAGTAGGATAAAGTTTATAGTACATACACAGATGACTTATGTCCTTCCTCGTTGGTTATATGAGATCACCCAGCTCAGTCTATGAAGGTTATCACCCACCTCCCATCACCCACATTATAAATGATCGACCAGCTAAATGATCTGAGTCTGTACCAGATCCAGACACAAGGAGCTCCCTGGGGATTGGGAATGGCCTGGATCCGGACAGATGTCTTACCTGGGAGAGCTGTCAGGATGGTCCGGAGAGTTTAGAGAACTTGCAGAGACTTAGTGCTCCCTCCCCCACAAGGGAAACCCTTCTATGATTGCTCTCCTAATGCATTCAGCCAAGGGAGCTGAAAGATGCGGCCCAGGCGACACCTAGCGGACATTTAAGGAAATGAACCTCTTGTGCATGAGCAATACTGAATGGGGCTCTCATCACCAGATCTGGGTGAGCACAGGAATTCCTCACTGCTATGCAAAACACATCATTCCATATTCATATATGTGACCAATGTTTGCTAAGACTAAAAAAGAAAAGGAAAAGCAAGGCAGTGTAACCAATGGCTGCAGTACCAGCCCAGGAAGTACAGTTCTGACACTAGATTTGATTATTCATAGTGCCATCTCTATTCCAAACTGACTCTGGAATAATAATGGGACTTTTCACAGCTCCACTTTGATTTCTACACCTAGTAAAACTATGGAACAAGAAATTGTGAGTATATATGTGTAATGATGAATGGAAGCGACCTCCAGGATTCAAGTTCAGGATGAGCACACTTTGACACCCATCACTAACACCCCGCACCCCCATAAAGTGGATCTCCACCTTTGCAGTCAAGTTTGAGTAACCCCCCGCCTTATTTTTGTTATGTGTTCCAATCCACTCAGTATACCTAAACATGATTTTTTCAAAATGCAGACATTCCCTGGGTTACAAACAAGATCAGGTCTGTAGGTTTGTTCTTAAGTTGAATTTGTATGTAAGTTGGAACAGGTACATTTTTTTAAGTGTAGCTCCAGCCAAAAAAATAATTATTACGTTTGTTTGGGTAACATAGGGAAGGGTTATCACCCCTGGAATGTTTGTTTTACTGTCTGTGCCCCTGTTCAGAAGATTTCACCTCACTTCCTGTCCCAATTGGATTTTGAAAATTTTGGGTTGTTGTGGAAACAAGGATTGGTGATAAAGCTTCAGTGGAGACACCTTCTTCCCATAATAACTCTTACACCAGTGAATTTCCCTCCCTAGAAGTAGATTTCTTGCTGTCTCCCTCCATTTGCAAGTTATAGGCGAATGACAGCTACAGCGCGGGGGTCCAGTTCCGGGAGGCCATCACATAAAGTCTTCCTGTGATCGCGCCCGCTGCGGGGGGCGCGCTCTGTGATCACAGTGTCCTCCAGACACTGCTGATAACAGATTGAGGTAAAGAGACAATCAGTGGTCCACTGTGATCAGTTGTGTCCAATCAGTAGCTGATCACGGAGGTAAACGGAAGCCGGTTCTTGGCACTCCTTTCCGATAACCGGCTTGGGTAAAAGTGACATGTACACTGATAATCAGGGCACTGATTATCAATGTCCCAACTATCAGTGAAGTCCCATCAGTGCCCACCAGTTCTGCCAATCTGTGCCCATCACTGCTACCAATCAGTGCTCACCAGTGCTGCAAATCTAAGCTGCCAATCAGTGCCCATCAGTGCCACCTATCAGTGCAGCCTCATCAGTGCCAACCAATGGAACCTATCAGTGCCCATCAATGACCATCAGTGCCGCCTCATCAGAGCAGCCTATCAGTACCCATCATTGCAGCCTATTAGTGCCCATCAGTGCAGCCTCATCAGTGCACATCAGTGAAAAAGAAAAACGACCTAAATAACATCAAAAGAGGGGAGAAATGGTAGAATGGGCGTTAAATGGTAGTTCCCTGGATATTAAATATCACATATATACACATATATTAACCACTTCCCGCCCAGACTATAGAAGAATGTTGGCCGGGCAGGGGTTCAGTTAACCTGACTGGGCATCATATGACGTCCAACAGGATAACATGCAGGCATGCGCCTGCGGGTGAACGCAGCATGGCGATCAGTGGTGCTGTGTGTCACTCTGACACACTGCATCTCCGATCGTGGAAAGGCGCCTCTGACGGAGGCTCCTTACGACGTGATCAGCTGTGACCAATCACAGCTAATCACAGTGTGAACCAGGAAGTGCTGGTAAACGGCTTTCCTGGTTTGTGCTGACAGGGAGAGCCAATCGGCAGGTCTCCCTGTCAGAGGTGCCACAACAATGCCAATCAATTGCCAGTCAGTGCCCATCAGGAACGCCTGTCAGTGCCCATAACAGTGCCAATCAGTGCCCACCACAGTGCGAATCAGTGCCCATCACAGTGCCAATCAGAAAGACCTGTCAGTACCTCATCATCAGTGCTGCCCATCAGTGCCATCTATTAGTGTGCATTAGTGCCACCTCTCAGTGCCAATTAGTGCCGCCTGTCAGTGCCCATCAGTTCCGCCTCTCAGTGCCGCCTCTCAGTGCCCATCAGTGCCGCCTATCAGTACAGCCTATTGGTGCCGATCAGTGCCGCCGATCAGTGCCGCCTATCAGTGCCCATGAATTCTACATATCAGTGCCTCATCAGTGCCCATCAGTGAAGGAGAAAGCAACATTTTATAACAGAAACGAAGAAAAACTGTTTTTTTTTCAAAAATGTTGGTTTTTTAATTTGTTTAGCAAAAAATAAAAACCCTAGTGGTGATAAAATACCACCAAAAGAAAGCTCTATTTGTGGGAAGAAGGTGATAAAAAATTCAGTTTGAGTACAGTGTTGCATGACCGCACAATTGTCATTCAAGTTGTGACAGCGCTGAAAGCTGAAAATTGTCCTAGGCAGGAAGGGGGGGGGGGGGGGGGAGTGCCTGGTATTGAAGTGGTTAAGTAGTAGAAAATGTTTTTCATTATTACATAAAATACAGGAATTCAAAAATAGGGGCATAGCCAAGCCCACATATGGATAAAAGAGTACACGTGTATTAGAAGCAGTCAGACGTGGCATAGGTGTACCACTTGGAGCTTGCCTACATGTTTCGTGGCACAGGCTTCTTCTTCAGGGCTTCATTCTCCGTGTCTGACTCAAAAAGTCTCTAAATGGAGCATCAGGTGTGTTCAGGCTAACGGGAGACTTTCACCGACATACCGTCTTGCTGACATCAAATACCATTAGAAAAACAACCTGAACAGAGTGAGCTGCTTGAATACAAACCAAAAAGCCTCAGTCCCTCCTAGGGGTACACAGAAGGGGTCCCAAACAAGCGAAGATGTCTCATAAGAGGATGACGCCACAAAGGTAGACAGAGGGGGAAAAAAAAAGAATGCTATTAGCTTCAGCAAATGGTGTGTCTGGATCTCCCGAAGACCCGCTGCTCCAGCCAAGCAGTGACATCGGGATTGATATGGGGACTTTCCTACACCACAATAAAAAGCTTGCATAGTTTGTTGAATAATAAAGAAATAATAGTAAAAACCTGCTGATAGAGGTGGTGCCGTTCAGGTATAGCTACTATTGTAAAGATCACTGCAAAGCCACAGGTCACCAAGCATAGTAATAATGTTTCCTCATACTAGTCCCATTCTTTTTAGACTTAACTTTTACACCCAGCTTTTTTTATACCTCTCACCACCCATGTGCATGAGTCTGTAGTGTATTAATTAGTGAAACATTATTTGGATTTGACTATGGAAAATAAATAAAAGCGGAGTTCCACTAAAAGTGGAAGTTCCGCTTTAAGTACTCCTTAACCCCTTCTTTGCCACGTTTGGCATGTCATATTTGGGGGGGGGAGCAGGTACCTAGTTTTGACAGGTACCCTGTTTCCACTTCCGCTTGGGCCGCCTAGCGGAACCCTCCCTACAACCTTCTGGGACATGCCACAGGTTGCAGAAGATTGTCCGGCCACCGAGGAGGCGCAGCGCAACTCGCGCATGCGCACCCGGCTGTGAGGCCGCAAGCTGTCACAGCCGGGCGCCCACATTGTGATGCCGGCGCCAGGGAGAGGAGAAGCAGAGAACCGAGGGTTCGGGCGGCCGCATCGCTGGATCATGGAACAGGCGAGTGTGTGTTTGTTAAAGCGGGGGTCCACCTATCTATCGTTTTTTTTTTTTTGAGTTCATTCACAAAATTTTCTTCTCAGCATTACATTGTCACATATTGTGTGTAATATGTCCGCCTGTGTCAGATTTCGTCGGAAAGAATAACTTATATTATTCACTTATAGAAAAAGAACCCGGATCGGGTAAAAGCTGCGCTCAGATTAAAAAAATAAAAATGAATAAGATAAGCTGCCAGCACCCTATAAAGTCCAGTATCTGACTCACAAAAGTATAATAAACAGCAAAGTGCAGCGCTAATATATTATATGAAAAATAAAAGTAAAAATGGATCTCAGCAAGTGACATGAAAATAATCATGAAAATAATCAGTGAGTAAACATATAACGATTCAATCAATGATGAACAAAAACTTAAATCACAAGTGAAAAAAACTAAAAAGAAGTCAAAAAGTTCTTGATATATCCACAAATAAATGAAGAACACCCATCCAGGAAGAAAAGTGACAAAGGTGCCTATAAATGATCCACCAAAACGTGTGTGAGTAGAATCTGCTTACCGAACGGCGATGACTGCTATTACGGCAGTCTCGCTCAGCATAGGGATTATGGTCTCCCAAAACCAGGGGTAATATTCAGGATCAGTGGTTCTAACAATCCATCAAAACCGGAAATACAAAAGAGAACACTTCCATAGCGCAATATTGTATGATAAAAAGGATTTAATAATAAAAAGAATGAATCACACTTACAATATTGTAGGAGATATGCAGCATGTAAAATATCAAGCAAATATCCATGGATCATGGAACAGGCGAGTGTGTGTTTATTAAAGCGGGGGTCCACCTATCTATCGTTTTTTTTTTTTTTGAGTTCATTCACAAAATTTTCTTCTCAGCATTACATTGTCACATTTTGTCACATTTTGTGTGTAATATGTCCGCCTGTGTCAGATTTCGTCGGAAAGAATAACTTATATTATTCACTGCAGGCGGTTTCCTTCAGTGTGGGCATTTGAAGCCCACAAGCATTTATTTCCTGGATGTGGTGAATGCTGTGCTCCCAGCATTCACCGCTCGTTCCCGCACATGCTCAGTGGCATCCTGGGAAGCCTGAGACTAGCTCCCAGGAGTCTGTGCGGAGTCTGGGAGAGGCTAGAAACACGCCTACTTCCACGGGAGGAGAACCTGGAAGTGCAAAGAAAAATAGAAAAATAAAAGGTAATTACGGCGATTTAAAATTTTTTAAACGGCATGTCAGCATCTAGGCAAGGAAGAGAATACATACAGATATTGTTCAAAATTTGGGTGGAACTCCGCTTTAAAAGTCAGCAGCTACACTTTTTGCAGCTGCTGACTTTTATTAAACACAAAAAACGTCTGGAACTCCGCTTTGAAGTGGTAAATAATATATTTGTTTTGGTAGACAATTATAGAAGTGATTTCTGAGGGTTATAGAAGCTTTTTAGAATTATCCATAGGGTTAGGTTTCATTGTCCAGTGGGTGAAGATGTGTGTTTTGGTGAAGCGCATAATTGCCAATTCCAATTTCTATGATTTTGGTATTCCAATAATAAGACCGAGTGCATCACTGCCAATTTCAATTTTTATGAACAAAGAGAAGGTAATGCAATAACGTGCACATGTGGAAGATTTCCTTGTATGTCTGTAAGGTGCAACTGAGGTCTAGTGAGTTACATCATTAACCTAGTCTCTAAATACCAACCAAGCAGGTTACGGCATTGTATTAATATAACACACGGATGGTAAAATTAATGTTAGATAAGTTCACTCTTTATCAAAATGATAGAGTTTTCAGACTGTTTCAATATTAGCTTACATTAATATTTAGAGGATCATTATCAGTTAATGAAAGACAATTAGGTCTATTTGTGTCTGAGTTCTTATGTGTGTTAAACATTTGAATAAAGTATATGTATCAAACTACTAAGTGTGATATTTTAAATATATTCAATATCACCTGTTGCTGTTAGGTACCTTATGAAATGATAATAAGAGAGAAATAAGGAAGAGAAGAAAAAAGAAAGATAGAAAATAAGGGTAGGGAAAGGTGGGGGGGGGCAGAGGGCATGAGGTGTTCCAGAGGCATTAACTATTCTTATAGTTTAATCACTGTTGCATATAAAAATGTGAGTTACCATGACTGGAGTACCTTTTGGTCAAAGTTTATAGGTAAACAATGTGTGATCCATGGTTTCCATAGACCTTCATATGCTTTCAGATTTTCTTTATCTAGGGCTTCCATTTTTGCATGCAACAATGACCGATTGATTCTGTGCTTGGTTTCTGCTATGTTTAGTAAGGGATTTTTCCACCATGCTTTAGTTATTGTCTGTTTCGCAGCCGTCATAAGTTGTATGAATAGCTTGAATTAATTACAAGTCATGTATTCAGGTTTTATATTTAAAAGTGCAATTTCTTAATCTGGTATTATTGTTATTTCAAACATTTCTGAAGCGAGTAAAAAAACCTTTTTTCAAGATTTGTTTATAATAGAACAATTCCACCACAGCAGAGACCTGAGTAATTAGGTGCAAATTTAGCTATTGTAGCAGGAACCAAATACTAGCGTGAGAGTACATTGTAGGTGGTTTCAATATCTGTCACATTAGGAGAAAATGATTTGATATTGGACCAGATTGCAGACCATTCTGTTTTATCTATAGTTCGATCAAGATTTTTTTCCCACATAAGATGGTAATTTAACATCTGATTTAACTAGCAATGTGGAGTATATTGTTGATATGAGACCTCTGGCATGAGGGTCTTTCATGCATATATTTTCAAATTTAGTAAAATCATCTACAGAGTCGTCAATGCTTAGGAAAGGAATACAAAAGTTCTTAATTTGAAGGTAACAAAATATTTCTGATTGGGGGAGCCAAAAAAACTTGCATAAGTCTGGGAAGGGACAGATTGTTGTATTTAGGATCATGTGATGTAAACATGTTATACCTGCTTTGGACCAAGCCCAATAAGATCTGGGATAAGTCCATGCTAGATAGAAAGCTGGGTTTTTGAGAAAAGATAGAAGTGGACTATGTTTGGATTGCAGACCATGAGAGTTTTTGAGTCTGTCCTAGATAGCTAGAGAATGCTTAGTGATTGGGTTTTTAAAGTTTTATGATCTATGGGACGAAACCATAAAATATTGTGTATGGAAAGAGGGTCACAATCTATTCTTTAATGGTAACCCACAGGGGAATCTCAGTTTTGGAGTGCAATTTTGTGGATTGTGCTAGTTGAGCGGCTTTATAATATAATGAAATGTTTGGAAATCCTAGGCCGTCATGGATTTTGGGAAGAAATAAGGTTTCTCTAGATATTCGTGGTTTGAATTTCCCCCAAGTAAATTTTATAAATTTTTGTTGTATTATTCTAAGGAAATAGGCTGGGATGTGTATTGGAAGAACTCTGAAAAGGTACAGGAATTTAGGAAGTATGGTCATCTTTATTATATTTATTTTCCCAACCCATGAAGTCGGTATAGGTGACCATTTTAAAAGCAAGTTTGTAGTTAATTTTAGTAAAGAAGGATAGTTGGCGGAAAACAAATCCAAGTAGCTGGCAGTCAGCTGGATACCCAAATAAGGAATGCTATGTGTAGCCCATTTAAAGGGTAATGATTCTTGTACAATTAATTTTTCTGCAGTGGTTAACGAGATGTTCAGTGCTGTAGATTTATGAGTATTAACCGTAAGGCCTGAGATGATCGAATAGTTTTTTAGTATATTCATAAGGTTAGGAGCTGACATTTGAGGTGAAGATAAAAATAGAAGGATTTCATCTGCAAATAAACATATCTTGTGGTGACAGCCTCCCATGCCTGTTCTATGCCTGTTCTAGAAGGTTCCATTATTATTATTTGTACTAAAGGCTGAATAAGCAAAGCAAATAATAAAGGTGAGAGCGGGTATCCTTGACGTGTGCCCCTTTCTATGTTGAATGTTTCAGATTTGTAACCTGCGTATTTAATATACGCTTTAGGTTTGCAGTAAAGTGCTGAGATCCATTGTAAGAAATGAGGGCCAAATCCCCATTTACTAAGAGTATAGTGCATAAAGAACCATGAAATGAAATCAAATGCCTTTTTTATATCTAATGAGAGGAAACAGGTTGGGATGCGGCGTAATTTCACAGCATGTGATAGAAGGGTGGCACGTCTAATATTATCACATGCTTGTCGGATAGGGATAAATCCTGCTTGGTCTTTATGTATAATTTTACCAATGAATGTATTATGTCTAGTAGCAAGGATTTTGGCTAATATTTTAATATCTACATTTAGTAAAGAGATAGTTCGAACAGATGCTATCTTCCGAGTTTGGTTTGGGAATTATACAAATAATTGCTGTTAACGTTTCCTGTCTAAATGAGTGACCTAATAGTATAGAGTTGAAGGCATCAGTTAAGGTGGGTTATAATGTTTCAATATACGTACGATAATATAGTGTGGAAAATTCATCAGGGCCAGGTCTTTTTTTTATTTTCAGTGTTTTGATAGCACTGGACACCTCTTCAACCGATACAGGTTTCTCTAGTAGCTCTAACTGTGTTGTGGATAATGAGGGAAGGAAATGTGGGAAAATAACTCATCTGCTTTCGACGTATCCAGCTCAGTGCCAGAAGAATATGAAGTGCTTAAATGTGTTTTAAAATTTTGAAGTATTTTCCTTGGGTTATTGGAGTATACATCTTTAGATATTTTGAGGCAAATAGGTTTAGTGGGAGAGTTGTGAGATTTGAGCATGCGGGCTAATAGAGTTTCTGGTTTATTAGCTTTCATATAAAAATTGTGGCGTGATCGATTGATAGTTTTATCTGCTGATTTTGTGAGAAACAGGTCAAATTCAAGTTTAGCCTTATCCAATTGCAATTGTAACAAAAGGGAAGGATTGGATTGAAATGCCATGTAGCAAGTGTTAAAGTTTGTTTCTAATTTGTTATATAAAGCTCTAAGTTCTCGATTAAATAGAGCCGCTTGTCTCATACATATACCACGTAAAACTGGCTTGTGAGCTTCCCGAGGAGTGTGCAGGGATATATCAGGGATTTAGTTGTCTACAATGTATTCTTTCAGTGCAAGTTCAATATTAAGTTTATGTGTTGGGTTTTTAAGTAAGTAATCTCCAAGAAGCCAAGTCGGATCATGTGCTTTTGAAATGGTAGGGGCTATAGTGGTAAGTATTGCACTATGATCCGACCATGGGGTTGGTAAAATTTTGGATGTTAGGATTTCAGGCACCATACCTGTAGTTAGGAATATGTGGTCTATTCGTGAGAATGAGCGATGGGGATGTGAATAATGGGTAAATGATCTTTTAGTTGGATTCAGTTCATGCCAGGAGTGTACTAAATTATGTTTTGTAATAAGTTGTGAAAAAGAGTGTCTATTAGGGACATTTGAGATATAGGTGATTGGTCTAGAAAGGGCAAGAGAGTTAGATTGGAATCTGCACATAAAAGTAACGTTCCTATTTTATGTGATTCGATTACCTGTTAAAGGTGAGGGAGGAACAAAGTAGGACTTTTGTTGGGGGCATAATATGAACATAATATGAAATTAGTGTTATGGCAGTATCATGCAATTATCCTGTTAGATTCAGGTATTGACCTTCCGGGTCTTTAATCTCCTTTAATAATGTAAATGGGTAATTGCGGTGAAATGCAATAAGTACGCCTCGCTGTATAGTTGAAGCTGAGGCTGTGTAGACCCGTGAGTACATTTTTCTGAAAAATTTAGGAGTGGATTGTTTTGTAAAGTGGGCTTCTTGAAGGCACAAGATATGTGCTTTTCTAGTGGCAAAGGGCCAAAAGGCTTTAGTGCGTTTTTGTGGGATGTTCCGGCCCTGAACATTCAGGGATAGTATATTTAATGGAGCCATAGGGTTTTGAATGCAAGAGGTGAGATATCATGTTTTCCAAAACATTGTGTAGATAGACCTGCCTCATTTGAATAGTAAATAAAACATATATAATCTCATTACACTTCCGTTGGGGGGTAAAAAACTCCCCCCAAAGGTACATTGGCCACTGTCGTTTGACCACTATATCAATGAACTAAGAACTTGTTAAGACAGTTAAAGTATCTCAAGGCGATAAATGGCAAAAAAAAAGATAATATAGATAATAAGAATGTTTAGCTGGCTTATTAATCAAGAGATAGATGAATAATGGATCCTAGAAGTATGAAGTGAAAATGTAAAAGATAGCTCATTTTCACATTATCATAACTGAGTGTGTCTAAATATAATAGGAATTAATTAGATGCAAAATGTGAAATAGACAGTAAGGATTGGTGAACTTATCCATCAAGTAGAGAGAGAAATATGAGTATATAGTAATCTTCAGTCCATAGAGTCAGGGACTTGATCAGATGATCAATATCGACCCCTTTTATGTGAGCTCTGGTGTTCATTTCTCCTTGGCAACGCAGAAGATTTATTTGGAGAAGATGATGTCAGGCTTCGTCGAGTGGTTTCTTGATTTCTTTGTCAAGTTCAGCAGATGCATGTCTTAAAGGGTTGTTTGGAGTTCGTTAGCAGAACAGCATGTAAATTTAGAGCCTTGAAATGCGAAACGCACTGAAAAGGGGAATCCCCATTGATATGTAATTTGATTATGTTGTAATACTTGTAGTAAGGGTTTTAAGGCCCTTCTTTTATTTATTGTAAGTTGGGACAAGTCTGCAAAAAGCTGGTAATTATGTCCTTGGAAGTTAAGAGTTTCTTTATTCCTTGCTGCAGATAGTAGTTGTTCTTTTGTTCTGTAGAAATGAAACTTTGCAATGATATCGCAGGGTGGACCATCAGATTTTTTTTAGGTGTTAGGGCTCTATAAACCCTGTCCATTTCCAGTCTATCACAGGGGTCTTTAAACTATGGCCCTCCAGTTATTCAGGAACTACAATTCCCATCATGTCTAGTCATGTCTGTGAATGTCAGAGTTTTACAATGCCTCATGGGACGTGTAGTTCTGCAACAGCTGGAGGGCCATAGTTTGAAGATCCCTGGTCTATCGGGATGGCTGGTTGTAGTTCCTGAAAAAGTGCTGTCATTGTAGCTTGTAAGTCAATTGCAGTTTCAGGAATACCTCTAATACGCAAATTAGAGCGTCTATCACGATTTTCGTAGTCTTCCAATCTTGTCTGTAAGGTTGAATTTTCCTCTTTAAGGTTGTCAATTTTAATATAGTATTCTACATTGTTAATTTCTAAGTCATCTACTCTAGTTTTAAGTGTGGATAAGCGCTGACCCTGATCTCTTATTTCCGTGGTAAGGCTAGTAGTAATATGGTCATAGGTGTTTTTCAATGCTTTTTGAAGCAGTTTTTCTATTTGTTTCAGTGTAACTGGTGAGGTAATTTTATTCTGTGGTGAATCTTCCAAATACTCACAGTGTAATTCAGAATCATATGGTGCAGTCTGTGTGACAGTATATGCCAGGGTTATGCAATTAGTGGAACTCCAGCTGCTGCAGAACTACAATTCCCATGAGGCATAGCAAAACTCTGACAGCCACAAGCATGACCCCCAGAGGCAGAGGCGTGATGGGACTTGTAGTTTTGCAACAGCTGGAGGTCCGCTAATTGCATATCTCTGGTATATGCTTTTAAGTTGATATCATCACCTCTGGAGGTACCTGAGGCAGACTGCTGCAGCGCCATTTTGGCTGTGCTGTGAGGTGGCGCTGTTTTGTTGATTTTGGGACCCATATTCTGTCCAGCGACAGTGGGACCAAGACCCCAGAATTCAGGAGTGCTGTGGGCACAAATTGATATATTTTATGTGCAGGTGTTTGGCGAACACCCGTCGTTATTCGGCTTTATCGTTCTCTCAGAGAACAGAGTTTCAGGCAGGCATGTCTGCTCCGCGTGGCTCCGCCCCTCGGCTCCCCCCAAATTGGCCTTTCATTCCTCCCAAAACCTCGAACCCTCTAGCTCCCACTTTACCTCCTACCATGCTTGCCTCCAGGACTTCTCCAGAGCCTCTCCCATCCTTTGGAATTCCCTACCCCAATCTGTCTATCTCCAACTCTACCCACTTTTAGGCGATCCCTGCAAACGTTTCTCTTCAGAGAAGCCTATCCTGCCTCCTCCTAACACATGTACTTTCCTTTTCTTCATCTGCTCATTCCCCATAGTTATTAACTTTTGTATAACTTGTCCCTCCCTCTAAGATTGTAAGCTCTAACAAGCAGGGTCCTCTGATTCCGCCTGTATTGTATTGTATTGTCTGCCCTAACGTTGTAAAGCACTGCACAAACTGTTGGTGCTATATGAATCCTGAATAATAATAGTGAAATTTGTGGTTTAGTTGGTGAAGAATCAGAGTATGCTTATCAACAAGTAGGAAATGAGGGCAAGATAGATTTGCAAAGATGGTGGTTGTCTGCACAAACACAAAAAAAAATTAGTAAGCATGCAGCTATGGAATTAGGTCAATTTCGATTTGGCAGCAGAAGACTTGGCAGTTATTTGGTCATGTGATTACTGTATGCATACAAGAGTGCAACAAACCGCTAACTCAGCAAAACAAACATCTCCGCTTTATATAAACTCCAACGGCATATTTAGTGCACATTGTCTAACACACATTACGAAGAGCAAACAAAAAAAAATGGTTGGTGGCAAATTTTACACCAGTCTAACATAAAACAAGCTGAGGGAACAGGAGTACTAATGTGGTCCCACCCCAAATGTATTACAAATGTTTTTCTACCCATATAGTATATATAATGTACAAAACATTTACACTTTGTCTAGCCCTACCTTAACCACTTCAATACTGCACACTTTCACCCCCCTCCTGTCCAGGCCAATTTTCCTTTTTTAGCCCTGACACGTGTTGTGGCAATTATTCATTTAGCCACTGTTTGATTGTACTGCAAGGACACAGTTGTGCTTCAGGCAGCTCCGAGCTTCGGTGGATGTTGCCAAGGTTCTGAACCCCGAGCGCATTGTACCATAAAGAGTTAAGGGCTGTGATTGGTGTCTTACAAATATAGGTCTGACGTGCTGTATAGACACATACTCAGACGAAGTTGTAATGATGAAATACATCAGTGTGGAGACCATACGGAGGCCGGAAGTGACATCAGCACACCGCTGGATGTGACGTGTGGTGAGATGCCAGTTAGACATGTGGTGGATATCTGACTGCTTCATATGTGGATTTATTGTAAACGCTCCTTGTTTTTACAGCACTTGATGTAGATCCTGTGATTGCGGATTGTCAGTCCCTGGATGACATCTTGAGTGTGACTTTGATCAACGGCTTACTATACATTGCCTTTTGGTGAGTGTTGAGTCAAAGGGGACGGGGACTCACTTGGTGTAATTCTGTGATTCACAGAGCATCAAGAGATCAATTATCACCTTATGGATGTAACTCTCCCAGAGACACTTTCACCTGTTTGAGTAATAGACTTGATAGGGTCACAGCTCACTTTTGGGTGTTTTTAAGTAATGTTTACATTATTGATGGAGCGCTACTAGAGTGTTTTTAAAGTGATTGTAAAGATTATTTTTTCTGAATGCATTCTATGCCTTAAGATAAAAAGCCTTCTGTGTGCAGCAGCACTCCTAATACTTACCTGAGCCCCCCTCAATCAACAGAATACCACAAATACCTCGGTCATCTGGGACTCTCCCTCCTGATTGGCTGAGACACAGCAGATCCATTGGCTTCCGCTGCTGTCAAACTCAGTTGGACAACCAGGAGAGAGAGGGGACAGGACCTATATGCAGCTCCATGTCTAAATGGGTACACGGAGCTGGGCATGGGTGCCCCTATAGCATGCTGCTTGCTGTGGGGGCACTTGATGGGAGGGGCCAGGAGCTCCAGCCAGGGACCCCAGAAGAGGAGGATCCGGGCTAATCTGTGCTAAACCACTATACAGGGCGGATAAGTATAACATGTTTGTTATTTTAATTAAAAAAAATAAAAAAGAGACTTTACAATCAATTTAAGTTGACACTTATGTTTTATTACAATTAGAATTACACAACACATTCTGTTACTTCTCCCTTGTACAGTGATACCACTTATGAGACTTTTTCACAGCCTAGCCAAAGAGAGGGGATCAAAATCCAAGGAAGCACCTTCAGATGCTCTAGGGGCATAAAATACACATCTAATTTCCGGACTACCTTTTATATCTTTGGAAGCCCTGGAGCACCAGGACAGTGGAAACCCCCACAAAATGACCCCCATTTTGGAAAGTAAACACCCCAATGTATTTTTAAAGAGGCATGGTGAGTCTTTTGCCACAGGATTTTGGAAAATGTGAAAAGAAAATGAAAATGATTTTTTTTAGTTGTCAACGTAATAGGATATTTCTCACACACAGCATGGGCATACGGCGTACGGCGAGTACCACATGTGTGAGACTTTTTTACCGTCTGGGTGGATTATACAACAGACATTTTATCTTGTGTATTACACAAATTACCTATTTGTGTCAAAACAAATGTACTGTAATGGTCAGGGCCGCATTAACATAGGGGCTATTGGAGCTACAGCTCCAGGCCCCTTACCTTAAGATAGGCCCATTTGCAAAAAAACAAAAAAAGAACAATTGACTTCGAGGGTCGTGGCTCGGCGACCAGGGGGTCACAGAGACCCCAAATTTGGGGGTTAGGTAGCTAAATACCTAGTCCACCACAGGGGCTCCCATCATCCATGGTTCCAAGGATACGGGGCTCCTTGTGCAGCCTGTCAGAAGCTACATACAGAGCGGCCATTTTAAATACAAGCTGGCACACTCTGTTTGTAGCAGACTGAGAGGATGAGCTCACAGTGCCTCTCCTCACTTCTTGTCAGAGGCACTGAGCTCAATGGACAGCTTGGAGCCTGCAGAGTTTGACCGCCTGTCAAACTCGCCTATTGATTTCAATGGGGCAACTTTGCTACTGCAAGCCAAACTCGCTCACAGTAGCAGCATAGTCCAATGTAAAACTACCATTCAGCAATGTAAAAAAATAAAAATCAAGGAGGCAGCAGTAGCACCTCATCAGCTGCTGCTATACCACTCATTGAAAAGCAATCCACCACAGATCACTTTTCAGAGGGCAGAAAGCATTATCACAAATGTGAAAGAAACTTGAAACACATCATCCATTTCACACTCACCACCAACCAGGTCACTCACAATTTCCCAACCTTCAGATGACAGACCCTACTCCAAAAGATATCACTTCCAATTACGCCCCCCACCCGCTGATTGATATCCCTCCATGACCACCTCACACCCCCCTGCTGACAGACCTCTCTCCCCAGCCTGTCCCCATCGCGATTCGGGTTTCCCCGATGTGGCGGGTGATGTCATGAAGACTAGCCCTCTCGGGAAAGCACGCAGAGCGTATTTTTAAAATTACTTTATTTTAATAAATGTTACAATGAATGAAGTGCACCGCTGTATGTGCTTTTTAAAAAAATATATGTCACTTCATACCGAATTTCACAGTAGTACAATATATCCCGCTCATGTGACTCCCGCCCCCCCCACCTCTCTCCACTCTCCTCTCGCGTCTCCTGAGTCCTGACGTCAGCGGGAATTCTCAGCCCCGCCCACTGACTATAGCTATCGTGTCAGAAGAGAGGCGGGCGGGACTGAGAATTCCCCGCTGACGTCAGGACTCAGGAGACGCGAGAGGAGAGCGGAGAGAGGCGGGGGGAGTCGGGAGTCACATGAGCGGGATGTATCGTACTACTGTGAAATTCAGTATGAAGTGACATATTTTTTCAAAAAGCACATACAGTACAGCAGTGCACTTCATTCATTGTAACACGGCATTTATTAAAGAAAGTAATTTAAAAAACAGTAAGTAGAGTACAAATGTGTACTCTACTTACACCTCTCGCTCTGTGCTGACAGGTCCCTGGCTATCCTGTGCACATTCCACTGTTAACTACTAGTGTGCTGGAAGGTGCAAACAGGAATGCCAGCACCAGTGGTGGCCCGTGCATTGTGGGGGGGGTTAGTGAAGTGATGGCTGCGTTTGATGGGCACAAGTGGCTGCGTTTGACGGGCACAGGTGGCTGCTTTTGATATCCACAAGTGGCTGCATTTGACGGGCACAAGTGGCTGTCCACGGCGCTGGAAATACTATTGTGGGCATCCGGCTGTGACAGCTTGCAGATTCACAGCCGGGTGCGCATGTCTCACTGCGCTTTCCTGCATAGCCCAGCAATCTTTTAGGAACTGTGATGTGTCCCAGAAGATTGCAGGGTGGAAGGGCTAGGCTAGGGGGCCCAAGTGGAAGTGGGAGCTCGTCGGTAATCGTGATGCATTGCGGAATCGAATTGTTGACCAGATAATCGTAATCGAATCAAATCGTGAGACCAGTGAAGATACGCACCCCTACTAACTATAAGTGGCAGCACTGATTGTTTTGGGAAAAACCTGACAGGCTAGTTGTACTCAGTATATACACTGCTGCCAACGTCATCGGCACATGTGCACTGAAGAAATGGGCCGCTGGTGCTGTTTTTTCAGGAGTCATGACGTGACCAGTGGCATGCGCGGGAGCGACGTCTTCGTGGCTCCGGCCAATCACAGTGTCAGAGTCGCGAACCCGGAAGTAACTCCGGTGGAAGATGTGTACGCTGAACTCGGAGGGCTGACGCCAATCAAGGGCATCGTTCTAAGGTAAGCATTTCATAATAAGCTAGTATGTGATGCATACTAGCTCATTATGCCATTGTCTTGCAGGGTCCCCCCCCCCCCCCCCCCGAGGTTTACAACCGCTTTAACTCACTGCACTTTATGTAGAAGTAGTGTTGTAACCCTAATCTGCTCTCCTGATTTGGGCTACAAACACATCCCCTTCGTCATTAAATAGGGATAAAGTGTTCTGTAGTTCACAGAAGATAGCTGGGAAAGCTGATAACATTATTTGAGATATCAGTTCAGTGTACAGGAGCTTACAAGGTCATTTGAATTCTTGTAAGATCAACAGGTTTTTTTTCTGTACTTGCAGAAAATGTATTTAGCCTAAAAAGAGAAAACTAATACAGGCACCATATCTAAGGACTGGTAAGTTTCAATAAATTGCATTTCTGTTTTGCAGCTTGGATATCCTTTAAAGCAAGGACATTTAAAGTGGACCTTTACTCACACTTAAGACATCACATTATGCGATTGGAAGTTTTTTTGGTTAGGAAGTACATTTTTTTTCATGGTACTCCCTTACACTTCCTCATTCCTTTCCTTGGCAAAGGGTGATGTAGCTCTTGGTCTGTCCCTCCATTTTGAAGCCTCCTGAAATACACATCACACATCCCAGAAAGCTTCAGCACAGTCTCTTTCCAGTTGGTGGATCTTGTGCATGCACAGTAGGGGAGCTGGCTGTGGGTGATCTGGGAGTCATAGCTGGCTCCTGAATCCAAGATAGTGGCACAGAAATTAAAACAGCGATGGAAACTTTGGGTTCTGGTAACACAGAGCTGGACTTTTTGGGCTAGCAAGTATGTTTTTTTAAAAGTCAACAACTGCAGTATTTGTAGCTGCTGACTTTTAATTTTTGCATAGCTAGAGAAAATCCTTTATAAACTCTGTTCATCGTGAAATGAAAGAGGCTCAGTGAAAATGTTAGATGCAATTGACACTCCTTTGATTGCATTTCCTAAAGAGCACATAAAACAAAATATCAGTGTTTCATTTGTGTACGATTTTGACATTTTTGTTGAATGTCTGTTACATCCCACAAAAGACTAAATGCTATTGGTTCAGAAAATTTGCATCCACAGGAAACAGAACCTGATATTACATTTCTCAGCAATTCTTACCTCGCTTTACCTTTAAAGCTGAACTCCGGGGAGACTGAAAGTCATCCCTTGCAGTGGGGCAGTGTCCACACTTCAAGGGTTAACCTCTTTTTTGCCTAGGGAGACCAGGTACAGCAGTTTTACTTATCTGATCCTCTGCTCCAGCAGGCTTCTCCGCACTGCTAGACCGGTCTCTGCAGCCTCTTCTCCCCTGCAGTCTGGTAGTTTAAGGTCCTCCGATGTCATTAAGATGGATGAAGGTACCATAGCCTTGCACTGGACATAAAAACACCAAGGGACAGTCCACTGCAAGAGCAGAGGGGAGTGACGTTTGCAGGCGGAGTGGAGGATCAGGTAAGTAAAAGTGATCTTACCACCCCCTATAAAAAGACAGTTCAAGCTCCTCTTAGATACAGTAAGGTTGTCAACCCAAGACAGGGAATGTTTTCCTGGCAGGATCACCAGGTGAAAATAAAGAAGAATAAACTAGAAAAAAAAAAAAAAGTAGGAAAAAAGTAAAAAAATAAATAAAATTCAGCCAAATCTAAGGAAAGGTAAGCTGCAATGTATTGTTTTTGTTCTAGATACACGTTAATCCTTGCAGTGCGGGAGATTAGCTTTAAAGCTGTAAAATTACGTTTAAAATAAAAGACACACAATTAACAGGAAAATCCAGCATATTTAATATGAAAAAAATAAAACATGTCACATAACTGATTAAGGGGAACCTGTAACACTGTATAGTAACCCACAATGGAATATTTAAGAGACACTACAAAGCAAAAGTAGACCCTTATACAACAAAACCCAACTTTTCACATCCCAATACAAGATACAAAGCTTGTAACAGGAATTCTGATTTTACAAAATTATCAGACATATCATATGACTTTTTTTTTTTTTTTTTACACAAGACCATAGCAGCACTAGAAATAGTTATCTGTATGGCTCAATCACTGTGTTAAATATAATTTGACATAAGTTAAATACTTACATGAGAGACCTCTGATAGCCGCTGACATTCTCTGCCTCCTGTTCTGTCTTCCAGTTCTGGGCCAGGGAAGCAACTTCACCATGAATGATGGTACAGGTAAGCAGCCCACGAGTTAGAGAATGGCAGCTTCTGTCTTTGGCTTTGCATTAGTATCTTGCTTCATGTCAGACATCAACAGTTGTTTTTCAGATAAAAAGTTTAAAACAATTTTAATACCATCTAGTATTAAACTTAGAACTTGTCACTTATAATTGGTAATCTTAGTCGACTATCAAAATATGAGACAAACCCAAAGGAATTATTGAATATTGTAAGGTACTCTGGTAAAATGTACTAGAGATGGAACCCAGACTACTGCCAAATTCAAAGTTAAACTCCAGGAATTATATTTTTCCCATACTCTTGGCTCAATGCAAGTATGCATTTCCGATATCAAGAAGGCCACTGGCGTTGCTGCAAATGTCTCTAGTAGCCCTGCTTCATACAGCGAGAGCCACGATCTTCCAGGTTCGATGAGAGCAGCTTACCATTGCACACTGACCACGGAGTATCACTCACTCAGCCCTGCCGCCATTCATGGAATACCTTGTATTTTTTCATACATACAAGAAAATCTGAACAAGGTGGAGGGGTGAGGTGGTGACATCCGAATCAATGTCCAATCAGATAAAATTTACAAGGCATTCTATGAATGGCAGAGTTGTCAAGTGAAGGACCCCCTATGGTGTGTGTCAGAGAGGAAGCTGCTTACACAGAACTTGGCAGATTGTTGCTCTCACTGTATGTAGTGCCGGCTACAACAGTTATTTACAGTATCACCAGAAGCCCTGGAGACATCACATATGCATACTTACAGTATGTCAGGCTGGCCCAATGTAAGTATGCAAAAAATATAATTTCCAGAGTTCAGCTGTAATGTGGTAAACTGTAAAAGGGCAAATGTACAGATATGGCCTGATTGCTGCAAGATTCTGGTCCAGTCCACATAGAAGGAAAAGTCATAGCTCCTGAATTATGCCATATCAAACAGGCTACAGACTGTATTTATTTCATACAATTTCAATCAAATTATATAAAGTTGGAATTGTAGATATTAGAGGCTCTTCTATGTTGCCTGTTTAGAAACACCTAGATACAAAGTCACTGGAAACCATTCACCCAAAACAAGTCTAATCATAAGGTAATACAGAAACCTTTACCCTTTCCATTGTGGATATTACATTTTCCCTTTTATAAGGGATCTTTTAATATTTACAGATGAATGGCTATAAATTCCCATACACATTAAAAATAGTTCCTTTACTACAACATTAATGCCTCCGCATGGACAAATCAATTTAGTTGCACGTCCATAATTGACCTTTTTGTGCAACTGTAATTATCAATGTGTTTGATATTTCATGTGCTTAAAGAACTGCCTGTGTTTGCCCATAGCAACCAAATGGCATAAATACTGCTCTTCTTACATAAAAAAATGAATGCTGAATTGGACTGCAGTAAAACGACACAGACAGTTTCAATTTGAAGCCCAGTCTTGAGCCGTGAACATTTTTAGCGACTCCACCAACCATCATGCACATCTGTCGTTTCCAAGTGTTTGAGGTAATGTATTTTAATCATTTAAAGTGGTTGTACACCCTGTACAACCACTTACCTACAGGTAAGCCTATATTAAAGGCTTACCTGAAGGTGCTGGAAATATCTTCTAAACCTCCACGGTTTCAGAAATATTTACAATAAAGCCGTACGCTGATGTCTACGGCGCATGCGCACTTTAGAAAGGGCAGATCGCGCCATTTCTAAAGGGGGGTCATGCCATGACTGGCGGCTCCCGCCTGCATGCGTGGGAGTGACGTCACGCGACTCCGGCCAGTCACAGAGCCGGAGTTCGCGGCACTGGAAGGAAGAGGGGTGAAGATGGACGCTCGTTGCTAGTGGGGACAGCAGTGACATCGCAGGCTTCAGTTTCAGGTAAGCGACACATAATGGGCTACTATGCGATGCATAGTAGCCCATTATGCTTTACCTTTGCAGGGAAATAAAGAGGAAGTAAAACCCACCAGGGTTTACTTCCTCTTTAAAATCACATTTTATATTATTTCATGCTCATTCATTCAAGACAGGCTTAAAGTGTTTTTTGACCTTCTTTAAAGAAGTGGAAACCCATTCAAAAGGATAGTGACCATAATGGGAGAGGTGTTTGGGTGAGAAAAAGACTAACGTTGGTCCCACCAATTTTGAGTCTTTATTGCTCTGGACCAGCAGAGCACATACTGTAACAATCAGTGTTTAGGTCTAAATGAGACAGAACCCCTAAATGTAACTTTCAGGCACTTTGTACTGAAAGTGGAACACTCATGTCCATCTGTGTTGTACCAGCGGAAGCAAATTATTTTTGCTTAGGACAAGCTTATCTGATGGTAATATTTCTTTGCATAAGGTTGCTGTACATCACATAGATGTGACAAATTCCAGTGTCCCAAATTCCTTTTTTACAGTCAGTGGGAAGGCTTGCTCTCCCTGCCTCCTTCTCCACTCCCTAAGTATGCATCATTATGCTAATATGCAGACTGCCATGTAATTTTGTGAACAAGGGGACAAAACCTTAACGTTTTCTTGTGGCTCACACACTTTTTGGCAGCAAATGTGCTACAGCTGGAAGAAGGGGAGTTACAGCACCTATATGCCATCTTTCTATAAAACAGAAGTACAGAAGAACTACACCTCCAAAGATCATTGTGGGAGGTGGGTAATATTGCAGGGTCCGAGGTGATACTGAAATGGTGAGCAGTGGGATGTCCAGACACAATGGGGATGATTTACTAAAACTGGAGAGTGCAAAATCTGGTGCAGCTGTATATGGTAGCCAATCGGTTTCTAACGTCAGCTTTGACAAAATAAAAGTCTAGAAGCTGGTTTCTATTCAGAGTTGCACTCTCCAGTTTTAGTAAATCAACCCTATTATGTGACAAGATTTTGCAGCGTGGTCCAAATGGGCCTTTAATGCTGCTTAGGTGACAATGCTCCATGAATAGTCACGGGCCAGATTACAGTGTTGTCACCCATTCACAGGAGGGGAAACCATAACGGATACTGGTAGTTTCACAAGTCATTGCCTCTGATGTGGACAGTATTACAATTTTTTTTATTTCACTCCGAGTTACACTTAATTAACCATTTAATAACAAGATGAAGAAGAGTGGTTAAATTACTTTGGTCCTAGATTTATCCAGCATGTTACCCCCTGATTGTTTTGGGTACAAGTAGACTAATATTTCTCTAATACTGCTTCAGTTAATGTTGTTTACATATTCAAAGTATTACAATGACACATGGAAGGTCAATGAAAGTATAAAAAATTAACAAAATATAGAAAAAAAAATACTTATATCTGTTATAGATACAAAAAAGAAATATCAGAAATAGGAACGGCCTGGAATTATAGTGAAGAACAGAACTGCTGACAAGCATATCCAAGTGCTTTGAGTCATATTTAAAAAGAACATCCAGGTAGAAGCAAGATGTTTAGATGAGTCTTGCTTTGCCTACTACAAATACTGTTTATGGAAAGTGCCATAATCATCAGTAATCTTCTTTCACTGATCTGAGCGTTATAAAAAAAAAAAAAAAAAATATGATTAGTTGACAGTATGATAAACAAGTCTGCAGAAAGGTCAACCACCAGAGGACATATAGGCTTTGTATTAAACATTGTCCATCTCGGACAAGAGTTCATGGAATTGTCTTGTAACAGTGGTCTGACACATATTACCAAACATCTTTCCTTTACCCTTTAATGGGTTCAAAAGTTGGCTTCAGAGAATGTGTTCAGATGATTTTGGCCACAGCAGATACCTGAAGGAAAGATTCCATTACTTTGAAATACGCCCAGCGTTATTTCCAAAGGTTGTTCAGGACTATCTTAGAGCAGACACTTTATGAAGTCTTCTGTAGCATCTGCCACAGCTTAACTGTCTTCATCATCATCACTAATGAGGTCTCTTCTCTCTGGGTTGGTCTCTCGTTCTCTTATGAAATCTGCACGTATGGCCTCGAGTTCAGACAACTCTAGACGCACTTTCTCCAAATGGTATGTGCGGCGGTTGCGGATCTGGCGTAATGGAAATGGATTCATGTCCACAAATGCAATGTTGCCAAGTTTTCTGCAATTCATAAGAAACATTCCAGTCATAATGCAATTTTATTTTTGTCTAATGGATTGTGGTAACAATGTAATTACATTCCTCTACAGACTAGTAAACTACAATTGTCTGAAATAATATAAAAAAAACCCCACAAGTGTCTTCATTACAAAAAATAAAAAAATAAATGTCCTGATTTCATGTACACAAAGAATTCAACACTGCCAAGAAGGCGAGTTGTGGTGAACATAATTGAGATAGAACTACATGCAAAACTTTTTTTTCCCATTTTGGATAGACTAAAGGAGGGTTATAACCCCTGTAAATTAGGGAATTTCTTGGGGACCCCAAGCCACCAGAACAAGTGCCCCCTTGATTACTTTTCTGAAGACAGCTCAAAATTTGGAATTTTCTTTTACCTCCAATTATAATGGTAATCAGGACGAATAGAGAGGGTGAATCTCCTTAAAAACGGAAGCACAGACAGCAATAAAAAAAGACAAGCATTCAAATTCCTCTCCCCTCTATCCAAAACTAAAAAAAAAACGTTTTTCCCTTAGTTATACTTTAAGTAGCATAACATTTTCTGAAATTGCACAATGCTATGAAGTCATAAGACTGGCTTATAATATAGATGAGGAAATAAACTATAGAGATAATCCACAAATGTATCCAACTTCTGCTGCCACTTACAAAATATGAAGGGAAGAAAATAAGCTTAAATTTAAAATAGGGACTTTTGTGCATTGTATCCATATTTATCTTGCTTGTACTTTTCTATATGGTTTATAATAGATATCATTTTATAATGGTCCTGGGTGTCATTTGTAATATTCAAGGAGCTGCATTTTCTTCACATTGATTCATGCAGTACTATGTCTGCCACTGTATCCTAACTAGCAGGTATGTTCATTAAAGGGCGTAAAATGAAGGATTGCTTCAACATTTTTTAGGGTACTTCTATTTCTTGTGAGCAAACAATTTGCTATGATTCATATTCTTTCTAGCTGCAGGAAACATACCTTGAATCAAGAATGGTCCGGCTAAAATATCTAAGATACTTAAATATTGAAGTAGAGTCTTGGAGTTTTAAAATTTCCTCCTCTTTGTATTTAAACAGCCCCAGGGCAAAGCGAAAAATCACCTAAAATATGGACAAGAAATTAAATAGATTATCAGAAAAGGATTTCACTGGAGTCAATATGATTGCTAAAAAATATCGGATTACAAAACCAGCATTAAAAAGCAACTCCACACATTGTAGGTAAAATGAGACAGAATATCTTGTACGTCCTTTCCATTTTTTTAGTGTATATCACCACACTGAGTGAGATCGCCATATACTTCTACAGAGAATCCATTAGAATGCACTATGGTTGTCAAAGAAAAAACTAAAACTAAAACTAAAAAAAAAAACTAAAACTAAAATCCCTGCATCTGCAGACATGCACATTCTAACACCAACACCAACCTATCTAGCCCTATAAAAGAAGAAATCAGTATACAACCGATCCAACCCGATCTCCAGCGGCAGAAGCTCTGCAGAGGACACAGCAGACAATGGCTGTGAAATTAATGGGAAGTGACCATGGGGCCATGGGCCTTACATGGGGCTTCTGTTGTCGGATGTGTCCTCTGCACCCGCCTTCACAGTGAAGCTGTAGCCGACAGCTCAGCATGGGATCGGGCTGGATCGCCTGCAGAAAAGGTATGTATAATGATTTTTTTTTCTTCACTGGGTTAGATAGGTTAGTGTTAGATCATCAAAGTCTGTAGATGCAGAGATTTTATTTTTAGGGTGGACTTCTACTTTAAATGCAGTCACTCTGCACATCAAATGGAGTTTTCATTATATATCTCTATCTATCTATTTCTACTCGCTAATCTAACCAAACTATATATAAAAAGAAAAAAGAAAGTTATATATATACACACACACACACACACACACACATACATACACACACACACACACAGTGAAGTCATTGTTCAAGAAACCAGTGGTGAGATGATTGGAGCTTTGTGACATGGTGCATTATCCTGCTGGAAGGAGTCATCAGAAGATGGATACATTGTAGTCATAAAGGGATGGACATGATCAGCAACAATACTCAGGTAGGCCGAGGTGTTTAAACAACACTCAATTGGTACTAAGGGGCCCAAAGTGTTCCATGAAAATATCCCCCACGCTATTACACCAGCACCAGCTTGAACCGTTAATACAAGGCAGGATAGATCCATGCTTTCATATGGTTTACACCTAATTTTGACCTTACCATCTGAATGCTGCAGCTGAAAATCTAGACTCATCAGACCAGACAACGTTTTTCCAGTCGTCTAATGACCAATTTTGGTGAGCCTGTATGAATTGTAGTCTCCGTGTTCAGTTCTTAGCTGACAGTAGTAGCATCTGGTGCGGTCTTCTGCTGCTGTAGCCCATCTGCTTCAAGCGTTGACGTGTTGTGCATTCAGAGATGGTATTCTGCATACCTTGGTTGTAACGGGTGGTCATTTTAATTACTGTTGCCTTTCTATCATCTCAAACCAGTCTGTCCATTCTCCTCTGATCTCTGCTATCAACAAGCCATTTTCGTCCACAGGACTGCCGCTCACTGAACATTTTCTCTTTTCTGGACCATTCTCTGTAAACCCTAGAGATGGTTGTGCATGAAAATCCCAGTAGATCAGCCGTTTTTGAAATACCCAGACCAGCCTGTCTGACAACAACCATGCCATGTGCAAAGTCACTTAAAATCCCCTTTCTTCAACATTCTGATGCTCGGTTTGAACTTCAGAAAGTCGACTTCACCACATCTAGATGCCTAAATGTATGGAGTTGCTGCCATGTGATTGGCTGATTAACAAATTGTGTTACCAAGCAATTGAACAGGTGTGCCTAATAAAGTGGCCGCTGAGTGTATATCATAGCAAAGACTTTTTTCTTACCTTTGACCCTTCATACAGGAAAGAGTCCCAAATTCTGAAGAAGATGTCGCTGACCACACTATCCACAAACACCACCAGGAACCAGTTAAATGTAATCAGAGTGTAATCCACACTGTGCTGCTCAAAATGAGCGCAGAGACGGGGCAGCTTTTCACTCATGAGATCCTTGAAAACCCTCTGATCCACCTGCACATAAAAATGAGCTTGTTAAAGAAAAAAAAGTCTTACTTTTGAATAGGTACACTTGTGATTGGGCCCGACACTGATTACATACAAGAACCCCAGCAGGGCATCCAGGGCCGATCACAATTAGCTGCGGGAGCCAGCAGTCTCCCATTATTTTCATTGTCGGGAGCCCCTGCTGGGGTTCTCACGTGTAATCAGTATTTGGCCTATTCATAAGTGTGAATGTGGCCTAAATGAAAGCTTAAAGAAGGTGAATATTTAGTGCCTATGCATAACTGCAGGACCACTAAAATGTTGTCTTGAGTGTGAGGAACAAGAATCAACATAGACCATCATCTGGCCCAATATAGTCTTTATATACGGAGGGCCATGGAACACACCTTATGTTTATGTGCTTATATGAGACATTATTATCAAGACATTTTGCTAGTCCTTGTTATTCACATGCACTTTATACCAGTATAGTATGTCCAGCCAAAACTTTTTCTTTTAGTTTTGACTAGAGTGAAGAATTTGGGCCCCTTTTGGGTTACTGCTGTTTGGGGCACAGAGAGGTTTCCCCCTCAATTAGGAGGATAAGTTGAGCTTTGTACAAAAAAATAAAAAAAAATAATAAATACACATCTTTTTGCAGATAAGAAAATGTACATTAATAATTTTTTTTATATTAGGAGCCTGTAAAGCTTTCCACTAGTAATCAGGATATCACTGGTGCCATGCAGATCTCCTGCACACTGTTAGCGTATGTGCTTACCCGTACATCCCTTACATCCCCTATGGGTAAGCGGATACTCGCTGACAGGAAGACTCATTGAACTACCACAACGCTCCACAGCACCATAGTAGTTCATTGAGAACTACAAGCCAACAGCCACTAAGGCTGTCGGGACTTGTAGTTCATCCACACAGAGAGCTCTGTGAATGAATGACGTGGCTGTGTGGGTGGAGCCCCGCACGGCCGCCTGCTTTAAAAAAACTGACAGCTAGTATGGGGAACTTCTCCCTGTACTGCTGCCACAGGGAGGAGCACTCGGAACATGCTACATCTTCCACCCTAAACTCAGGTGGAATATGTTCCCAAAGGTGAACGGATCCTTTAATGGTCTTTGGATTTGTGTTCATGGCATCAGTTTGACATGCTTTTGAGATCATTCATAATTCATTAATAGGTGCGTTTGATCTGCTTTAAATGGGTTTTGCACTTCCAAATAGATCAATGGAAATGCAAAGCCTTCTTGGTGTGAACAACGATGTTGCATCTGTATAAATTCAGGGCAGAATTCATCATTGCCCATATGTATCTACTTTCTGCTAATTACATTACCTTTTTCTTTTCAGGCTCAGTTCACACAGGGGCAACACGACTCTGGCCGCGACTTTGCGAGGCGACCTGGACACAACCTGAGGGCGACACCACAGCGCGACTTGGGGCGACTTACAAGGCGACTTCACGTCGCCTCCAGGACAGGCGACTTTCCAGTGGCCAATCAAACTACAATCAGCTCTGGGGGAGGGAGGGGTTTGCTTGAAAAAACCATCTTCTCTCCCTGTGAAGTCGCTTCACTATAGACCACGATCTGACTTGTAGACGACTTCCATTGAAATCAATGGGTACATTGCGACTTCAGTAGCGTACATTAAGACGGCTCTCATTCACTTGAATAGAATTTCTGATGTTAAGCGACTTGGGGCGACTTGAGGTCTGACAAGTCGGATCCCAAGTCGCGGTAGTGTGAACCTGCACTTAGAGTTACATAGTAGATATGGTTGAAAAAAGACACAAGTCCAACCCATGTGTGTGATTATATATGTCGGTATTACATTGTATATCCCTGTATGTTGCAGTTGTTCAGGTGCTTATCTAATAGTTTTTTGAAACCATCGATGCCCCCCGCTGAGACCACTGCCTGTGGAAGGGAATTATCGCTCCAATTCCAGTACATGCTTCCTGAGGACTGGTGCCCAGAACTGGACAGCATACTCCAGGTGCGGCCGGACCAGAGTCTTGTAGAGCGGGAGAATTATCGTTTTATCTCTGGAATTAATCCCCTTTCTAATGCATGCCAATATTCTGTTTTCTTTGTTAGCAGCAGCTTGGCATTGCATGCCATTGCTGAGCCTATCATCTACTAGGACCCCCAGGTCCTTTTCCATCCTAGATTCCCCCAGAGGTTCTCCCCCCAGTCTATAGATTGCATTAATATTTTTGCGAATAATAAACATGTTCGTAGAACAGAAACCCATACCTGGGATCCCAGAAGTGTTTTGGTGTAATAATCTCGTGGCATGAACACCTCTACAATAGTAACCAGGCACCAAAAGGCATCTTCCTGGTCAAGATAAAGGAGTGCTATGGCGGCCAACCTAGAACAAAGGGCAAATGGTGTTATATACACAAGACACAGTAACCTGATAAACTGACAACAGTTATAGAGAAACCGTAACAATTGGACTTTGTTTTTAATTAAAGGTTTACTTATGAACAATTTTAATTAACTTTATTTAAAAAAAATTAAAAAGTTCATAAAAAAAAAACAAAAAAAAAAACAGGGAATGCTGCTGCTGAACTCATTCCGAAAATGCTGGTTCCTGTTCTGTCTCTGGCTTCCATACTTTCACAGAAACAAACCTAGGGTGGTTATGCAGCAAGTCAAATCAGAGGGAAATTAAAACTCCGGATCTGCAAACTGGTTCTGGGTCAGTGTCTCAGAAGGGAACAAACCAAAGGGGTTATTATGACAACCAGAAAACTAGCATTTTCAAGAGAAGGTCAGCAATGGTAGACCCACATTTTCTCTTTTGCTTAAACTGTGGGATACTGTTATTTGTTACTCTATGCACACTCCAGAGCTGGGAGGCAGCATGTGTTATAGGTATGAGACCAGGCAGCCGACAAGGCAAAAACTGTCAGATCTCACAGGTCTCTCATCTGTAACATTAAACTTCAATCATTCATAGAGTAAGCCTGCACCATTAAAAGAATTTAAGGCCTGGTTCACACCAATGTGAATTGGATGCGGCTTACACCGCATCCAATTCGCATGACATTTTAAAATACGTTCATTTGAATGAGGCTGGTTCACATTTGTGCATTGCATTCGTACTCCGCATTGCCCAAAAAAAGTGTACGTTTTCTGAGCATTGCAGTGCGAATTGCAAGCACATTATCTTCTATGGGAACGCATCTGATTTGCAGATGCATTCCGTTGTGAACAGGATAAAATCATGATGCAATCCTGACCTGATCAAAAACTGACGTGAAATGCTTAACAACTGATTTTTCTCTTCGCAGGGAAACCGGAGCTTCAATTTGCACCGCACATGTGTGAACCGGGCCTTAATGTTTTAAATAAATACATTTGTGATAGGTTATCTTTAAGCAATCAGATAATGAAGTCAAGAATAGTGGAACAATAGAAATGAGAAGAACTTTGATCCTGCCAGAGAAGGGGGAATGCAGTTTGGGGATGCGGCTGGGCTTGGCACCATGTTACATCCTAAATATGGGTGTGACATTTAACACGGTATGAAAGTTGGAGTTAGCCTTTAAATATGTATCTACCTAGTATATGTATTTTTTTGTTCCTGGCCATAGTAAAAAAAAAAATATGCACAAAACCACTACATATTCCACTAATGTGTCAGTATTAAGAAATGGCTAAGCTTGTAATGCAAATGGAATGCAGCCCCTTTGAAAGACCTGCGTATACTTGCAGAGCAGTTCATTTAGCAAACTGACAGCAATGACTTTGACTAGAAGCAAGACATTAAAGGATTGGCCTCTAACAGAAAATTAAACAATGATGTAAATAAAGCAATTTTACCCAAAGCAACAAAATAATTTCCTTTTTTAGATAAATGTGGGAATAGGGTGGAATTTGGTTGTCATGGGCAGGGATACAAACACAACATGAGCTTGGAAGCCACAATTATTTTGTACTCTTGTCACTTGACAACTTCAATTGTCAGCCTGTTTCTATTGGACAGGCAGATGCCATCCGACATTTGGCCTGTGTGTACAGACATCTCTACCCTGAAATTTATTGTCAGTTCACAACTGCTGCCATGCAATGTGAAGAATTAACACCTACAAAGCCTTTGACATCCAGGTTTAGAATTATGTAACTAGAACAGGATGAACTGACAACTTTCACACCTCCCATCCTGTTCCTAGGACTTGTGCACACTATGTGTGGTCACCTATGTTCTTCTTCACTGGATAAACACAGGTCATGGTTTGCGCACATAGAAAACTATTTTTCCCATGAGTCTTGTTCACGCCACAAAGTTGGTGTGATGTGAAGTGTGGTGCAGTGCTGCAAAAAGCAGTATATCAACACTGGATAGCACCGCATGACACTGTACAGCAGCACAACGTACATAGTTGCTGTGCAGTGACATGAATGAAGTATCACTATAGGGGTTGATCTACTAAAACTTGAAAGTGCAAAATCTGGTGCAGCTCTGCATAGAAAACAATCAGCTTTCAGTTTTTTTTTTTGTCAAAGCTTAATTGAACAGGCTGAAGTTAGAAGCGGATTGGCTACCATGCACAGCTGCACTAGATTTTGCACTCCAGTTTTTAGGAAATAAACCCCAATGTTACACTTCAAATAAAGTTAAAATAAATGGAAACAAGTAAGCAGTGCAAGGCACTAATATGCTCATGGCACTGCTGCCTACCACAGCTGTCACCGACACTAGTCTGCATGGTAAAATGCTGCACTTTAACACGCTGGCTACTGTGAATGTAAAGGGAATTGTAAGTGGCTTGGAGAAGTGGTGATGCATCTTCAACAGTACAGAACAAGTTCAGTTAAAAGGAGATTAAATACTATTATATATTCTGTACACTCCTTTATCTTGTGATAATATTTGTCTCTGGGGTGTGTAGTACCGCATGTGGCCAGAGGTGCAGGGGCGCCGGTGACGCTCGGAAACACTTAGTTCCCGAGTGTCTCCGAGTGGTCTCTGAGTGTTTGTGTGTCTCCGGCGCCCCCCCCACCTCTGGCCACATGCGGTACTGCATACACTAGCAGTGGCACGAACAAATTATCAGCATTTCCATTGATTCCTAAGGGAAACTCGCTTTGATATACGAGTGCTTTGGATTACAAGCATGCTTCTGGAACGAATTATGCTCATAATCCAAGGTACTACTGTATAATCGGTTAAAAAAAAATGACATTGCACTGTCCTGAAATTAATCTTCTTCAGAAAATAAACCTTTAACTACTGAGAATCTATACTTATGAATCAGTATTTTAGAAGTGGTTATTTTATTCCCTGCTCAAGCAACTCTCTTTTTCTCTTCTCAAACACGTCAAAAAAATCTTACTGTAAGGTTAGGCATAGGAGGATAGATTTTCTTTCCAAAATGGTTTATGAAACATTTGATTTTTTGAATGGTTAATGGGGATAGTTTTAGGATTGTTTTCAACCAGAGTGACAAGAAAAATCAAAGCAGAAGGATGGAAAATTGTTCTCGTTTCTTATCAGAATGAATGGAATTCTAATTGTTGTTAATGTGGTTGCATACTGTATATAGTTAATGTGGTTGCATACTGTATATGGTTAATGTGGTTGCATACTGTATATAGTTAATGTGGTTGCATACTGTATATGGTTAATGTGGTTGCATACTGTATATAGTTAATGTGGTTGCATACTGTATATGGTTAATGTGGTTGCATACTGTATATGGTTAATGTGGTTGCATACTGTATATAGTTAATGTGGTTGCATACTGTATATGGTTAATGTGGTTGCATACTGTATTTTAATGCACAAGTGCTTGGTAAATTGTGACCTTGAAGTAGAACTTTTGCTGTCTGAATAGTTGTTTGCTTTATCTATGATATGTGGTAGGGTCACAGGCGTAAACATTACATCACTTCTGTGCATTCCAGATTTGAATGTTAAAATTCAAACCATTGGCATGACAAACAAAATTGTTAAGCGATTGTAAAGTTTTTTTTTGTTTGTTTTCTTAAATAACAAACATGGTATACTTACCTGCTCTGAACAATAGTTTTCCAAAGCAGCCCCAATCCTCCTCTTTTCGGGTCCCCCAACGGTGCTCCTGACTTCTCCCCCACCCCATGCAGAGAATGCATTAAGGTAAAAAACCTTCAGCCTTTAGAACCACGTTAACGCTGCCTTCACATCTGAGCGTTTTGTTTTCAGACAGAAAGTCGCACGTTTTTATCGCGATTTTTGACACTTTTTTTGCCACAATTTTGCACAGGTCAAAAGGTCACCAATGTTAAAAGCAGAAAAACACCTGTAATTTGCCCAAAAATAAGCTCATGTACTTTTATGAGCTTCAGGCTTCAAAACGCTCAGATGTGAACAGGGGCCATTTAAATGAACGTGATTTTGCTTGTTGGGCGTTTTTCGGGTGTTTTAGGAGCTGAAAACGCTCAGGTGTGAATGCAGCCTTGGGTTTTCTAAGAAAATTTGTTGAGTCACTGTTGGTACTAGTGTGTGTGCTCAGATTTTTCAGAATTTTCTATAAAAACGTTTACATAAGATTCTACTTGTGTATGGCTAGCTTTAAGCTTTGAACACATAAGCTTCAGATATTTTTTTTTTTTTAAGAACAGTATGTATAGCAAGCTTTTACAAAGCACCTGCAAAGCTTTCAAAAAGCTTCAAAGTCTTTAAAGCGCCCTTCACCTCTAGTTTACAATGTTCAAAACAGGTAAGAATTTAGGTGTCAAAAAAGTAATTTGTTGACTGTAACTTTAAACAAGATACTAGCAGACGTTAGAAGAATTTTAAGTAGTGCCAGAGTAAGGTCAAGCCCACCCACACCTTGTTTATGGTGACACTCAGTACACAGGTCTGTGTACCTATAACCTCTCAAACTGGTGAAGGCTACTT
Organism: Lithobates clamitans; assembly: GCA_037952925.1. Taxonomy (NCBI): domain Eukaryota; kingdom Metazoa; phylum Chordata; class Amphibia; order Anura; family Ranidae; genus Lithobates; species Lithobates clamitans. The sequence continues at coordinate 1,203,144 of JBBGZY010000523.1, read as the reverse complement.
TAAAAAAGTTTCCAGGTTGGTTCACACCAGAACACGGTGCAGGAAAGGCATGTTCCGTGTGTTTTCCAAACCACGCTAAAACGCACTGCCCTTGCAATCTGCTGCCAGTACCAATGTATTTTTACCGGCCCTCCAAACAGAGATTGCAAAGGCAGTACATTTGCTGCACCAAATTGCATGGTACCACAGTATTAATGCGCTACTTCTGTGTTCTGGTGCAATTTGCAGACCATTCAAATGAATGAGCTTTAATAATCGCACAGCAGGGGAACGCTCAGGAATCTCCAAGGAACGCATGCCACAAGTGATTCCGGTGCGACCCGGACCTGAAGAAAGCTACACAAGTTCTTTGCTGTACAGACTGCTTTTCTACAAGCTGCAGCCAATGTGTACAAGGCATGAACACCCGCCAGATAATACATATGATAATCATTATAGCAAAAAAAATTTTGATTGCTCCTTAAAAAAAAACAATCATCAAAAAAAATGATTGTGGTAAATTCAATAGATCAGTTTGACTCAATCTTGATTGAATTGAACGAAAATGTGAGCATTACGTGGAACTAAACTTACAAAAGATTGATAGCATTCAGAGTTTTTTGGTAGAGGCGGCTTTATAAATCTCTTCTGTCAAAAGGGAGGAATTGTGACTTACCTATAAATTGAACAGAGTACAGTAAAGGACGCTGGCCACTTATTCACATATCATGGGCTATATAGGCTCTTACCTTCAGGTGATTGGACACTTGCAAGCTTTTTTTAAACACGCTCCAGTCCAAACCCCCCCCCCCCCCCAGTCGCCTTCCCTATAACCCTACCCCACTCTGAGTCCTTAGATGTGTAGTAAGCAATGCACAGTAACAAGGGGAGCTTACAGAGGGTGTCCTGTGACCTGTTCTGTACTCTTAAGATAAGGAATTTACAGGCAAGTCAAAATACATCTGATCTTAATTGTACAGTACAGGCCCCAGGCATCCTACTCCTACTCAGACTATGTCCAGGCAATGTAGAGAGACTTCCTTTGGATACGTCCTCAGGAGAAGGGCACAAGGATGGCAGAACATCATCCTCATTGGGATGGAATGCAGAAACCACCTTTGGAAGAAAGGATGGTCTATGGCGTAATACAAGCTTGTTGCTGTGAAATAGGAGGAAGGGCTCTTTACAGGAAAGGGCTGCCAGGTCAGAGACAAGTCTGACATGTGATGGCTTTCAGAAAAGCTACTTTACTAGCAAGAATCTTCCTAATGGGTTCCCAGGAAAGCACTGTGCTGCAAAGGGGGGCCTGATATGTCAAAGGGATCACTGTCTTCCTGAGTTGCTCTATTTTGTGGAGCAGGCGAGGAACAATGTTCAGTGGAAAAAAGGGACAGATTAGCTTGAACTGAGACCAGGGGATAACTAGAGCAGCCGAGGCCAGAGCTAGAGGATCACTGGTTCTGGATACCAACAGAGGTAGTTTGTTGTTATATGTGGAGGCTACAATGTCCATATCCAGTGTCCTCCATTTTTGGCATATCAGTTTAAACACATCTGGATGAAGAGATCATTCCCCTGAGATCAGTGTTAAAACCAGGTCCTGCTCTGGTGCAAGGAATGCACCATTACTATGAGTTTGAGAGCGCGGCCTTCAGCAAAGATATGTTCGCCTGTTGTTTAGAATTGGCTCCCTTTTACCTGGTCTCCGCCATAGCTACAAGTGAGGGGATTCCCCTACGGCAGTCATCACTAAATGGCGGACCATGGTCTGCGCCTGGCCCGAGTCACAGTTCTATTCATACCGGCCGCATTCCTGCCATTTAGGAGCCTGCTCAGCTGTCCTCACTGCTGTCATCATCAAGCTGACTTTGGTGGCAAGACAGCTCCGCATGGACGGCGGGAGTCAGGAGACTGATATCGGAAGCAGTACGGCCCTGGATGGGGGGGGGGCGGGAGTTCAAGTTAACTAGCAGGTGAGGCTTGTTACCAGGTTACCAAAAGTTGCGCAGATTCCGCCCTCTTTCCGGAGCTGTCCTGCTTCCGGTGTCAGCCTCCTGCCATGCGGAGCTGTCCTGCCACCAATGTCAGCTCTAGACTGATGTGTCTCCTGCCTTGTGTAGGTAGGACATTAAAGAGAGCTGTTACTGCTGTGAATGATGTGGATCAAACCAAGGGTGATATGTGAAGAGGCGGCGAGGACAGGAGTGTAAAGGGGGCGAGGACAGGAGTGTAAAGGGGGGAGGGGGCAAGGACAGGAGTGTAAAGGGGGGAGGGGGCAAGGACAGGAGTGTAAAGGGGGGAGGGGGCAAGGACAGGAGTGTAAAGGGGGGAGGGGGCAAGGACAGGAGTGTAAAGGGGGGAGGGGGCAAGGACAGGAGTGTAAAGGGGGGAGGGGGCAAGGACAGGAGTGTAAAGGGGGGAGGGGGCAAGGACAGGAGTGTAAAGGGGGGAGGGGGCAAGGACAGGAGTGTAAAGGGGGGAGGGGGCAAGGACAGGAGTGTAAAGGGGGGAGGGGGCAAGGACAGGAGTGTAAAGGGGGGAGGGGGCAAGGACAGGAGTGTAAAGGGGGGAGGGGGCAAGGACAGGAGTGTAAAGGGGGGAGGGGGCAAGGACAGGAGTGTAAAGGGGGGAGGGGGCGAGGACAGGAGTGTAAAGGGGGGAGGGGGCGAGGACAGGAGTGTAAAGGGGGGAGGGGGCGAGGACAGGAGTGTAAAGGGGGGAGGGGGCGAGGACAGGAGTGTAAAGGGGGGAGGGGGCGAGGACAGGAGTGTAAAGGGGGGAGGGGGCGAGGACAGGAGTGTAAAGGGGGGAGGGGGCGAGGACAGGAGTGTAAAGGGGGGAGGGGGCGAGTACAGGAGTGTAAAGGGGGGAGGGGGCGAGGACAGGAGTGTAAAGGGGGGAGGGGGCGAGGACAGGAGTGTAAAGGGGGGAGGGGGCGAGGACAGGAGTGTAAAGGGGGGAGGGGGCGAGGACAGGAGTGTAAAGGGGGGAGGGGGCGAGGACAGGAGTGTAAAGGGGGGAGGGGGCGAGGACAGGAGTGTAAAGGGGGGAGGGGGCAAGGACAGGAGTGTAAAGGGGGAGGGGGCGAGTACAGGAGTGTAAAGGGGGAGGGGGCGAGGACAGGAGTGTAAAGGGGGGAGGGGGCGAGGACAGGAGTGTAAAGGG